>OX439379.1:17153322-17319622 GCA_949319315.1 Zelleria hepariella
ACCCCACATGTCGTTGTTAGTGACCCCACATGTCGTTGTTAGTGACCCCATAGCGCGTTGTTAATCACCCTTTTGGCAATAAAATACTACCCTCTAATTTTAAGTGTACAGAAACTCCTAAAATACTCAATGTAAAGCTTATCTCTTTGTCGTATCCTGTTAACGATGAACAAAAGCCATAGAATACCACAGAAAAACTGATCTTGTTGCCCTTTTTCCTGCCGAAAACAATAAAGTTTTTTTCCACAAAATTTCGTTAGCAAACTGTCAGTTTCAAAATGGCCATTTTTTTTTACTTACTTTGACAGCTGTCATCAAGTAGTGTTGTCAGAATTAATAAAAAAAGTATTGACCATAGACACGTAACTTTTTTATTGAACATTAGGCATAGATTTTGCTTAAAAAATCTTTCTTTACTTTATTCTTGAAAGTGTTGTTAAACACCCCTGTAGTTGCAAAACACCCCAGATTACGGTACATATTGTATGTCACTATCAGCCCCTTTACCCTTGACGCATTTTTCCAATACGGCCGCAATATGGCGCAATTTACAAAATTTAATTTATTAATTAATTTAATTTAATTTAAATTGAATATTTTACAAATTAAGACGCATTTTGTGTTCTTATTGAATAAAACAGCCTTACCTATGAATAAACATTACAAAGTATTTAACAATCAAAGCATTACTATGCGAATTCAAGAGAAATTAATTTTTAAACTTCTTCAATTTGATCGCAATAGCGTCAAGGGTAACCCCCCTGGCCACTATGGATTCTATGGAACCGTTACTGCGCGAGCCCGGCTCGCACTTACCCTGTATTTTTTTGCATTAGCCGCCCCCGTTCCCAAACTAATGGAGCTAACAATGAAGCTTTAATAAAATCATTTAGGTACTTAAATCAGTGATTAACATAATGATGGTAATGCGGGTTATTTATTACTCTACTTTATAGTGATTAATAAAGTGTGCAATTGGTATTGAGTATTGCCTACCTCAATTTGATGCTAGAAAAATTCCAAGTCATGCAGAATCTGATTTTACCTACCACCTAAGCTTTTTGTCACTTATAAAAAATGTTTTCGTCCAAATGACGTAATAGTTGAGAATAGCTAATCGTTTCGAATCGACAATAATTGTTTATACATATACCTAAAAAATAAATCGATGACCTTTGAAGTAATTAACCTATCCATTGACGATACGTCCAAATGGAAGGCGTCCATCCTGTCCTGGCGGACGGCGTCCAATAGACGCATGCCCTTTGCCCCATAGAAAATGAATGTCGTTTTCCACATCGACGGGCGGATTTTGGAATGCTAGCACGCCATTTGCAGTGTTGGCCGAATCGTCCTTAATGGGCTTTAAAACTCATCACCGGCCTTTTCGTCACTTTTTATATCGGCTATCCAATTTGGGCGCTGCAGCCTACCACATATTGGACACACATGTGATTCCCTGGAAGTGGGACAATGTAACGATTTGCCTGACTCTCATTTCGGTCAGAATATCGCACCATACTTCGTCGCAGACCTTGGCTGAGACCCTTCCTAATTTTGCCCCAGCTCTATGTTAAATGGGCACCCAATAGCGCCCATTTTACGCCTGACGCACGATAGAAAACATCAATTCACAGGGCCGGATTGAGGATGTCTCCAGGGACACGAGTCGCGCAACATAGTGTGGACACGACTTAACAGATATTAAGTTTTTTTCTTCTTAGGCATTTCATTCCTGCATTTTGTATGAATGTCGTTTCGACAGAAGACCAAAGTTGAAGATGTGGGCGCACGAATCTTACGCGAATATTAATGGAGGCGGTGGGCGATGGACAAGGGCAGTCCCGGAATAGTGACCTTGAATGGGTCTCGACGACAGTCAGTGGGATGAAGATAGCGGAAGGGCAAGGGACGAAATTGGCATTCAGCCGAAGGGGTTGGCGTGAAAATGAACCACTTTACTAATGGCCTGCATAGATAGATAGTTGTGTATAAATAAGTATAATTAATAATTATGAAACTTTTTCATCCAGGTTGACGAGTTCCTTGCCAACGAGGCCAAAGGCACTAATATCATCGGCGCCAAGTCGCTGGAGGACATGGTCAGCAAACTGAAGACCCCCAGGAAGGTCATGTTGCTGGTCAAAGGTGAGTTGACTCTTGACAACGCGACGCACAATGATAATTTACACATTTCATAGAAACTAAGGTCACAAATTCAGAACGGCGGCGCTCAGCATGCGTCATAACAACGACTTTTAGCTAGAAAGCATTTGTACCGCACTGCCACACGCATGCTGCAACGACATTCGGCAAAGTTGTGAAGGGACATTGTATATTGCAACTACCAATAACTTTTCAATTTCTCAATAAAAAAGTCAGAACGTTCAAGCGTTGTGTTGAAATGCTTCTGTCAATAAACGCTGCTATACAGGGTGTTAAAAGACCGCCAACAGACCCGAAAGCCACGCATACTAGACACCAAAACAAAGTACTTTTTTGATAAATTATTGCTGGGAAATGATTTTGGTTTTTTAGGTTATAATTTTGTTTTTTTTTTTTATCATGCAATGGACGTGAAACGCACGGAACGCCGCCTTTTCGAATTAGCTGCAGGGCTGGTGTTATCTTTACTCAGAAATATCTTCGACTCACTCAAGATTCAGTTAGGTCCGTAGTATCTCTAGAGCCGAACTCCGTCCAAAGCTTGGGCCTATTTTGCTTATTATTTACATGAGGCATAGAGCTCAAACTCCCTTTCCCCCGGCAGCTGGCTTCGCCGTGGACGAGTTCGTAAAGAAACTGGTCCCGCTCCTGGAGAAGGGCGACATCATCATCGACGGTGGAAACAGTCAGTACACCGACACTCAGCGCTGGTGCAAGGAGCTGGCCCCCACCGGGATCCTCTACGTCGGCATGGGCGTGAGTGGACCGCCATTTTGTTTGACGTTATTTTGTGCGCCTTTACAACATAAAGAAACGTTTCAGTTACTATCAGTACACGGACTGGCCCTCAATGGGATCGTCTATTTCGGCATGGGTGTAAATGGACCGCCATTTTGTTTTATACCTTCGAGCATAATCGGCTGAACCGATTTTGATAAAACATCAAGAACACTCGCTAAAAAATCAGCTTTAAAATAAAAACAAACTCATTATTTACCCGCTTAAAAGCTATTTTGCCCCAGACAGACACACACACACACACACACACATACACAGCAGTCAAACTTATAACACCCCTCTTTTTGTATCGGGGGTTAAAACGATTTTAGCTCCGCGAAATGCGCCCCTGTTGTTTGAGCTGCATGTAGAAGTTTGTTTGTCATTTGCAGGTAAGCGGCGGCGAGGACGGCGCTCGCTACGGGCCTTCCCTGATGCCCGGCGGGCACCAGGCGGCCTGGCCGGCGCTCAAGCCCATCTTCCAGGTAATATCCATACTCAATACTTCATTGCAACTACAGGGCAATTTTAAATAGCTTTATTCATGAATCGCGTCAACGTAAAAATTTGATTTCCAAAAATGTTTGTTCTATGACTTTTCTCAATGCTCGATTCTTTTTAATTGAACGAACGAGCGAAGCGAGAGAATTTCTCCGAGTCTACTGGAACAATCCGGCGTTGGTATGTGAAGGGTACAGGAAAAGAAGGGGCTAATCGACATTATTTCAAGAAAAAGCTGTTTGAAGGTCGCAATATGCTCCTTTTAGTCTGTTATAGATTTTTTGTTATGCCCATATAACAGGTATTATGATGCGTTCAAAACCAACTAAAAGGAGGCGGCTCCTTTTAGTTTGTTTACTTTTAGTTGGTTTGATTTGGACAAATACCTATGTCGATGAGCCCCTTATTTTCCTGTACCCCTGAACCCTTCATGTTTGTTTGTATGTATGTATGAAAGTTCGTTCGACGATAACTTGAGTAAAGGTCGGAACGTCATAAAATTTGGTAGGCGGGTAAATTCAATTAAATTATTTTTTAAGTTCGAACATGAGCCAAATCGTTTGAAGTGTTGCCGAGTTATGGGGTTGTACAGTTTATATAAATGGTGTTAGCAAAAAGTTACACTCACGAGTTCTTAGTTAGGCCAAACTAGGCCAACCACTAGTTACTGAACGTTTCTTATGCTTAAAAAGTTGGAATTTGTGCCATTTCAAGGGGATTTTTTAATATATTTTTTATTATTTTTTAACAAAAATCCACAGGAATACAGTTGTTATAATGCTTCTTATATAAATTACTAATGGAGCCAATAAAGGATTTCATTATGTAAGTAGTAAAAATAGACAAAACATGGGATATCTACCTAGTGCAAAAACTTAAGAAACTAGACAGATCTTGTAGGTGTATAGCAGCGAACGGCTGTTCATCAAAAGCTGTGGATCAAAAGACTAAGGGGCCGACTGAGGTTTGAGTTCTAGAAATGAATATCTTTGCCCGCGACTTCGCCCGCGTAGACTTAGATTTTTCCCGTTCCCGATATCACCCCAGACGAAGTCGCGAGAAATTAGAACCTTAGAACTCTAGGGGCTCTCCAATATGGAGATTCTTGGCTATGCGTTATTGAATTATCGGGAAATTATGCTATGAGTGCCTAGTGACTAAATTAAATCAAGTTACATAATACAGACCAATATCTCAAACGCATGAGTCGCATGACCCATACTTAAAACAGCGATTATACTCAGAGATGGGCGGTGGGTATATACCCAATCTACCCATTTGGGTATTTACCGGGTACATTGGGTATATACCCGGTAAATACCCGTATGCACCCATTTGCTGGGTATATACAATTTGTGACTTAAAATTAACAACAAAGTATGCCAATCAGTTCTAAACCATGTTTCCTACGCAAAGTACGTCTTAGTGATTTTTCGTTGAACGCATATTTACAAAGTTATGCATGTTTTTGTGATTTCTTTGTATGAAAACGAATATTTATAAGGACATTTGTCTTATATTTTTATAGAATTAACAACCGGTATATTTAAAAAGTACTTTGTCATACTTTGTTTGCCTAATATAATAGTTTTTAATATGAATTTAACAATAATTATTATTGATTAGGAACCAAGTGTCAAAAATTGGTATTTACATTGAAACGTTAGATAATACACTGATGAAGTCAGGTCATTTCGCTCTAATTAAAATGCGAAGATAGGTTAAGTGCTGCAAATAACAAAAATTTATAATCATAAAGTATGGTTTTATGTTTGTTCTCCCCGAACAAAGAATAACTAAAACTTATTAAATTCGTTTATTTTATTGTGCAAATGGCATTGTGCTCAAAATGCTATACGGTGAAATGTAAGCCGTCCAGCCACCTCATTACGTCCGAGTCGGCCCCATCTACACCGCCGCCTTGGATGGCGCACAGCGGGTAGTCGTAGTTGATATGGAACATCGTCTGAACCCGCCCGCACACGCAACTCGGGTCCGACCCACAGTTACATTTTGTATATTTAGCTCCGCACACCTTCCCCGTAAGACCCGGAATCTATTTATTTGAGTCCAGTGCTTTCTGGGAAGATGGAAACCTGGCACACGGATATCTGGCTCGGACTCGAGATGCTTGTTAGGCAGGTCCACAGATGTCCACCAATCCCGCCATTTCTCCATCAGCGTTCTGTCGTCCTGCAAGAGTTCATGGGCCTGCATGGCATGGCAAGATGGTTGCAATTCTCTGATGCAACCCCGGTTCGGTCAAAATCCCACCAAAATTGAGGGTTGCTTTGACCAAGTGCTTGTAGTAACTTCTAACATCGAAGCAGGATTCCAAAAGAAACTCAAAACAGTGGCGGTATTCGTGGATCTCAGCTCAGCATTTGAAACTCTCTGGAACATGTCTGGAAACAGGGACAGTCAGGGACTACCCTACGAGCTCGTATTTTTTTTTAAATGCAATGCAGGTATTGTCTTTATGACGCCCTTCACGCCCTCCTTTCAAACGCCAAACTCTGAACAAAAGTGTTACGCAGGGCTTAGTCCTGGCGCCTACGCTTATCAACGTCTACGTCAGTTACATATCAAAAGTCTCCGGGCGATCATTTATGTAGGCGACGACATTGCCATCACAGCACGAGCTTCGACACTGGACAAAGCGACAACACTGGTTCAGGAAGCCGTTAAAGTTTGAGCGCTATTTCATCGACTGGGGACTTAAACCTAACCCATGTAAAACTGTGAGCTGCTCCTTTTACCTCAACAATAGGCAAGCTAGTAAGTGAAGGTGTTAAACGCAGTTTCTGCAATGAAGCACAACCCTAACCCAGGCTATCTTGGTGTAACTCTAGGCAGAACTTCCACTTTTAAAGCCCCCTCAAGAAAGTAAAGAAAATGGTATCAAACAGTTGCAACCTGATACGGAAACTGGCAGCAATAACATGGGGCTGCAAAGCGGATACACTGCGCATATCAACACTAGCCCTTGTCCATAGTGCGGCCCGAGCCAGTGTAGGCCGGCCATCATACTGACCTGGTTGACGTTAAACTGAACAGCGCCATTAGGAACATAATATCCGGAACCGTCAGACCCACAAACACCAATTGGCTTCCCGTCATTTCCTACATATTCCCGTCACGTCTGTGGAGATAATTAATGATCAGAATGGTGTATGATAAGATCAACAATATGCCGCACCTGTCACTAGTACCTTATCTTCTGGCAACCCGTAGTGATCTTCGCCTACCATCAGAGAGATCTTTTGCCATGCCATGCAGGCCCACGAACTCTTGCAGGACGACAGAACGCTGATGGAGAAATGGCGGGATCAGTGGACATCTGTGGACCTGCCTAACAAGCATCTCGAGTCCGAGCCAGATATCCGTGTGCCAGGTTTCCATCTTCCCAGAAAGCACTGGACTCAAATAAATAGATTCCGAGTCTTACGGGGAAGGTGTGCGGAGCTAAACTTAAATTTCGTAGACTTACATTTCACCTTATAGCATTTTGAACACAATGCCATTTGCAAAATAAAATAAATATAATAAACAAATTTAATACATTTTAGTTATTCTTTGTTCGGGAAGAACAAACATAAAACCATACTTTATGATTATAAATTTTTGTTATTTGCAACACTTAACCCGTCTTCGCATTTTAATTAGACCGAAATGACCTGACTTCATCAGTGTATTGTCTAACGTTTCAATGTAAATATATTTTTTTGACACTTGGTTCCTAATCAATAATATATTATTGTTAAATTCATATAAAAAAAAATGTATTAGTCATACAAAGTATGACAAAGTACTTTTTAAACATACCGGTTGTTAATTCTATAAAAATATACGACAAATGTCCTTATGAATATTCGTTTTCATACAAAGAAATCACAAAAACATGCATAACTTCGTAAATATGCGTTTAACGAAAAATCACTAAGGCGTACTTTGCGTAGGGGACATGGTTTAGAACTGATTGGCATACTTTGTTTTTCATTTTAATAATTTTCATTATACCTGAAATCACAAATTGAATGTACCCAGCAAATGGGTGCATACGGGTATTTACCGGGTACATATCGGGTAAATACCCACAGGTGGGTATATACCCGGGTACGTGCCCATCTCTGATTATACTCGTGTTCGGCTGAATTCAAGGACGGTACGGACGGAGCGAAAACCAAATGGTTTCGGTCCGTTTCTTTTCTTTTGATTTATAAATTCCATGACTCACGTACATATAAGGAAACAAAAGCCTAATCCCTAGCGGGTCTAGTTACTATAAACTTTCCCATTAGGGTAGTACAGGGTCCCTTTGTTTGTATGTTGACAATAGTTACCGATAATGTAAAGGTCAGAAAAGTTGCGGACCCAAAACCCCCCGATCCCAACCTTTTTTTTTATCACCATGCCTTTTCGAGAAAGAGGGTCTCATTCAACGGCTGGTTGGAGCATAGCGAGAGGGTTCCTTCTTATTACCTGATGCGATTGTCCTTCCTTGGGACCGGGACGGGACCCACCGTTTTATACCTACTCAAAGGTCTATGTATGCGTCCTTACATACGCGTCCCGCGTCCCAAAATCGCAGCTGGTGGTTTTGAGAGCGTTCCCAAAATTGGTCGGTTTTGAGTCTTGCAATAAATTCGCCGAATGAGGGAGACATGTGCTCTTGTAGCACGTTTGAGCGATGGTAACTTACTATGAAGACCGCGGGGCACTAGATAACCACGAAATCGCGAAATACTTACCTACACGATGTCATACAGAACAGATAACAATATAAATCTACCGACTGGTAGAGCTCTTTGCCTCGATCTTTACACACCTCTCTCTCTCTCATGCAATAAACAAATGTAATAATCTGAGCGCACCGTTTTTTTATAGACAATTTTCTCCAGTCTAGCGCTTTGTTCATAGTTGATAACGACTTTATAGGGCTTTGCATCTACGTAGTGAGATGATTTACTTATACAGCCTCCTGTGGCACCTTTTATCGCGCTAGATGGGTGAAGTCATAGTGAAGTGACTACTAGGACGCAACAGTGCCTGGGACATTGTTTAGATAGCTTGCCTAGCGCCTAAACCATCCACAGCTTAGTTGGCCTAGCCCACAGGAAAGACAAGTCAATACGTGCGGAGCCAACTAAGCCGCGGGTTTCCTCACGGTGTTTTCCTCCACAGTTAGCAAGCGGTGAAGGATACCTACATAAACTGAGGCCTGCTTGCATCCACTTTAGTTTTTAAGCGACGACGGCGAGTCTTATCGCAACTTGTCAAGTAAAATGGGACCTTGATACGCAGGCAATAAGCGCCAAAGTGAACGAGGAGCCGTGCTGCGACTGGGTGGGCCAGGACGGTGCTGGCCACTTCGTGAAGATGGTGCACAATGGCATCGAGTACGGAGACATGCAACTCATCTGCGAGGCTTATCACCTCATGAAGGATGTCCTGGGTAAATAATAAGTGCAATGCGTTCCACGAAAGATGAGACTTGAGACACCACATGGTTTGACATGCGCAGTGGCGATTTATTGGTCTCTTTACCGCTATGACGGGACCGGGGCGTCATCCATCACTCACTGCGCCGGAACGGTTGCGGGAGGCGACTTTTTTCGTGGCGCGTATTATACTTGTATTGTAGCTGATAAGATACCTAAACCCCTTTTTGGCTTGTGCCACTTAATTCCAAGAATAAGCATTTAGCAATAAAATTGTCCATACAGAATTGTAGGAGCAAGTCTTAACTCCAAGGCGTTTCATCAAAATTTACTCAATGCGAAGGCTCCCGATTTTGCCGCTTTACGTGAAGTCGATAAAGTGCGACTTACTTAAAGCTGAGCAAGATTGCGATTGGGCACAACAATGCGGCAACCTGCGTGCTTCGACGCTCGGTTTCATAAAAAATCTTGCTATGCTATGCACTTTGCCGCGACGACATGCGGCAAAGTGTGACGTTAGGCTAAATGAACAGATTTCTAAACCTGACCTTGTTAACAGGTTCCCTGTCCAATGAATCGCATCGACAGTTATTCTACCAACACTGACAAGTTCATGAATCAAATATGAACAAAAGAAGTAGCTACTTTCTTTCTTTTACTTTTTCTTTTACTTATTTCAGTTGGACGTAGCAAGATTAAAGCATTTTTTCGTATGGGGACGTACAAAGTAAATTGTCTTCTGACGAAAAATAAATGTGACCACGTTCGTGGATCATATGTGTGGCACGTATTTTTTTACAAGCCAAATTGAAGAAAAAAGCGTTGGACATTTCGGATTGAAAAACATGTGTTGTATGGGGACAGGGAACCTGTTAAATAAGGTGACGCGTATTTTTTAACCCCCGACCAAAAAGGAGGGTTGTTATAAGTTTGACCGCTATGTGTGTCTGTCTGTGGCACCGTAGCTCTTAAATGGGTGAACCGATATGAAACGGTTTAAAAACAATTTTAAACAGGTTTTCTAGCGCATGTTTGCCATGTATTAGACACTAGCTTTTGCCCGCGACTTCGTCCGCGAAGACTTATTTTTTTCTCGTGAGTTTTTCCGTTGTTTTAATGGTTATTCTGCTATTCGGGGCGGAGAGAAATCCAAAAATCAAAAATCATAAAAATCGGTCCACCCGTTCGTTTATTTACTAAAGGTAACAAGTCAAGCTCTTCTAATTTTCAAGTTAAGAGCTTGTTATGTGCCATTTAGAATAAAATCTAGTTGATTGACTTATTCCCTTTGGTAATTAACCCATTCAAATGGGGATAACTAACACGACTTTGTTTTATATATTATGATATGTAAAAATCAGTTCAGCCGTTTATGAGATATTCTAATTTAAAATTAAAATGTCGGGGGTTTTTTGAGTTTCGAATTTCGTAAGTAGTACATAGTTATTATCAAATCGTACTGATTACTAACAGGTATGGACCAGGACGAGATGGCGAAGGTTTTCGACGAGTGGAACAAGGGCGAGTTGGACTCCTTCCTCATCGAGATCACCCGGGACATCCTCAAGTTCAAGGATGCTGACGGTGGGTCCATAGGGATGTTTTTTTTGTTTTTCTAAACTAGGAAATAGAGATAAGGGAAAATAGAGATGATGACTGCATCAACAATACATTCTGAACATGGCTTTAGCAAATTATCTCCTAAAACCAGCTTAAAATTTTACAAATTATAACGTGTTTCTCCTGGAATACTGGGTCATTTCTTGTTTTCCGGGGCCGTTTCTTATTTCCTGGATAGTGCATTTTTTTAATACCAATCCCTTCCCTTTCTTCTGGCTTCTGTTCCGGCTAAACGTAGTTTATTTTTTCATTTTTGTTTTACCGCGCCCACCTGAAACCTGTACCTACCTAATAAACCAAAATGTTTAGCTTCATATCAGGTTGGAGGGAGTGCCTCGAGATACCTTGCCCAATCGTGCGTAGGCGAGCCCTCTAAGAACTGTGTAATAATCTGTTTGTCATTGCAGGCAAGTACCTCCTGCCGAAGATCCGCGACTCTGCTGGTCAGAAGGGCACCGGCAAGTGGACCGGCATCGCCGCGCTGGAATACGGAACGCCGGTCACGCTCATCGGCGAGGCGGTCTTCGCTCGCTGCCTGAGCTCGCTCAAAGGTTAGTGTATGTGAAGATCCGCGACTCTGCAGGTCAGAATGGCACCGGCAAGTGGACCGGCATCGCCGCGCTGGAATACGGAACGCCGGTCGCGCTCATCGGCGAGGCGATCTTCGCTCGCTGCCTGAGCGGCATCGCCGCGCTGGAATACGGAACGCCGGTCGCGCTCATCGGCGAGGCGATCTTCGCTCGCTGCCTGAGCGGCATCGCCGCGCTGGAATACGGAACGCCGGTCTCGCTCATCGGCGAGGCGGTCTTCGCTCGCTGCGTGAGCGGCATCGCCGCGCTGGAATACGGAACGCCGGTCTCGCTCATCGGCGAGGCGGTCTTCGCTCGCTGCGTGAGCGGCATCGCCGCGCTGGAATACGGAACGCCGGTCTCGCTCATCGGCGAGGCGGTCTTCGCTCGCTGCGTGATGCCGCGCTGGAATACGGAACGCCGGTCTCGCTCATCGGCGAGGCGGTCTTCGCTCGCTGCGTGAGCGGCATCGCCGCGCTGGAATACGGAACGCCGGTCTCGCTCATCGGCGAGGCGGTCTTCGCTCGCTGCGTGAGCGGCATCGCCGCGCTGGAATACGGAACGCCGGTCTCGCTCATCGGCGAGGCGGTCTTCGCTCGCTGCGTGAGCGGCATCGCCGCGCTGGAATACGGAACGCCGGTCTCGCTCATCGGCGAGGCGGTCTTCGCTCGCTGCGTGAGCGGCATCGCCGCGCTGGAATACGGAACGCCGGTCTCGCTCATCGGCGAGGCGGTCTTCGCTCGCTGCCTGAGCTCGCTCAAAGGTTTGTGTCTGTGGTTAAGGGGATTGTGAACGGCGCGCCCTGCCGCTGTCACGCCTATACTAATCCATTCTCTGTTTTCCCACAGATCAGAAACTTGATGTGATCATTTTCGCTCGATGCATTTTTCATTCGAAACCGGTCCCTATTTTAAAAAAAGGGTAATAGGCTCCCATTTGGAAGTTTTCGGGTACAGATCCCTAAAAAAGGGTTATTCTAGCGCGTCTCTGACTGTACACATTTAACTGCAACATGGTGTAAAGTTTAGACTCTAAACTAAACCCCTAGTGCCTTTGCCAATAGTGAATAAGACCGCGCGCAAAGAAAAATGCACAAAATCGATTCCTGTATCAAAGACACTAAAAAAATCGAAAATTTTGACATATCAAACCCTAGAATTAGTTGAGACCTATCGAACACAGCCAGTTTTGTGTTGATATTCATAACAGATTGCAAGATATTTTGGTTGAAAAAAAGTGCGCCGCCTATATTTTTTTTTTCAATCTAATCAATTTTGTGCATTTTTCTTTGCGCGCGGGCTAATTTACAATGCCCAGCGCCTTAAACCTCTCTCTTTTCCAGAGGAGCGCGTAAAGGCGAGCCACAGCCTGCCGGGCTCCAACACCAAGTTCACAGGCAACAAGAAGGAGTTCCTGGAGCACATCCGCAGGGCCCTCTACGCTAGCAAGATCATCTCCTACGCGCAGGGATTCATGCTGCTAAGGGAGGCCGCGCAGGTCAGAAATTTGTCGAATTGTCGCGACCACTTGACATATTTCTGTTGCACAAAAGATTTTTCGCGACAGGCAAAAAGTGACAAATTGTCGTGAACAACTTGTCGGATTTGCTATGTGCAACCATAAATTGTCAAGACGACTCGACATATTTGTCAAATTGTCAGACAATTCCGACAGGTGACTATGCATAAATATGTCGAGAGCTGACAAGTTTGTCGAATACAATTAGTCGGTGAATCCTACCATGTTTTGTGCAACGCTTGTCAAGTCCTGACAATTTGTCAATAATTCACCTGTCGCAGTATGACTTATTTGTAATGTTTGTGCAACACCATTTACTTGTAGTTAGGGAGGCGAGGTAGCTAAATGGCGTAATTCAACGGCGCCGTCGAGACCTATCAAAATCGAAAGATAAAATAATTTCGAAAAGAAAAGCTCGTATGGCAAAAACCATTTTAGCGGTGGGTTTGGCGTGTACGGTTTTTCAAAAATATTAAAAAAAAAACAGTTACTTGGGCATTCTCGAGCGCGTCAGATATTCATACTAATCTGCCGACTGATAACAACGGTATACTAATCTGCCGGTTTGCGTGGTAAGGGTAGGCGTAAAGTAGTCAAAATGCAAAAGAAAAAAATTACTCGAGCGCGTCAGATTTTCGGAAGGGGTGTTAAGTAGGCCCCAAGGAAGCTCCCTTTAAAAAAAATGACGATTTCGGCGTGACGATAAGTTACGATGAATTTTTGAAAATGCAAAAAAAAAAGTTTTTTTGAAATATTCGAGCGCGTCAGATTAAGATATTGGGGGTTGATTTTAGACCATTTTTTTTTTTTTCAGACTATCCATTTTTTTCACTAATCTGATCGTCTATCTTAGGCGCGCGTCACTACATATAGAGCTAAATACTTTACAAGGTTGTTGTATTAGGTCTAAGGTATCTCTCATATCTTAAACTGCCACGCTCGAGTATTGCCGAAAATTCCCCTATTCGCCTCCCTAACTATTGACAATCCGACAAATAAGTCAATTTTCGACAAATAAGTCGACTTGTCGCGTACGTGCAACAGGGCCCTGCCTGAGCGATTTCACAACAGAAAACACTTATAAATATTATTCATTATCATTCTACATTGCGGAGATTAGATTGTTGGTACGATTAAGAAAATTATTTGTCGTAGACCGTGGTTTCTTTCAAATTATCACTTATCTTCGGGCCATCGGGCCTTTGAAGAAGGCGTAGAGCATAGATAATACAATACACCGTCATCGTTATTATTCGGTGGTACCTGAGCCAAGGCTGGGCATAAAAATTACTTAGGTTAGTCTTCTGATTCATAGAAATTGGTTTCGCAGTGATGCCCTATAATTAGGTACCTGATTTACCTGTGCCCGCTCGGTCGGTTTATACCTACGCAACGCGGGTAAAGACCGCCCATACAAAAGTTACTTACCTGTGTTCCGAGACGTACCTACCGAGATTTGAGGCCCTTAGGTATTAAGACGCGTTTCTGTCGCTTGTACGGTCGGCCACAGTCACAGATGGGGTATGGCAGCTCTTACCGCGCGCGGCATAGGGGCGCCAATCGAACAAAAAGGAGTATACTAGCGTGTGGCAGACTGTACGTAGATAGGCCTTTATTTCTAGGACTGATGATTTATGCAGCGCCCAATGGCATCTACAGTCACTCTACAGGGTGCACTCTAAGTCGATAGCGGTACTTTTAGTGAGCTATCTACTGAACCATACAAACAACTTGTACTAGGTGGCGAAAAAAATGGAGTGATTAAAATATCAACTGTTCCATACAAAAGGTCGACTCAGTACTGCGCAAAATGTATGAAACAGCTGATATTTTTTTCACTCCATTTTTGTCGCCACCTAATACAAGTTGTTTGTATTGATCAGTAAACAGCCTACTTAAAGTTCCGCTATCGACTTAGAGTGCACCCTGTAGATAAGTGAAGCGACCACTGAGATGCCGCAGTGCCAGAGACATTGTTTACTTATATGGAGAAAGCTTGCATCTTGATAAACTACTGCTAGCTTTTGCCCGCGACTTCGTCCAGGGGGAAAATATAGACTTCTTTTATCGATTTCTGCGCGGGCGAAGTCGCGGTAGGAGTTAGCGGATAAACAGACGGACAGACAGAAGTGGCAACTTGGCAAGCTACTTTGTTTTTTTAGAGATAGACATATTGTGGTTCACTTGGGTTACTCTTTAGTGAAGCCGTTGCATATTTACAGGTGAACAACTGGTCTCTGAACTACGGCAGCATTGCGCTGATGTGGCGAGGCGGCTGCATCATCCGCAGCGCTTTCCTCGGTAACATCAAGGTACGAATAAACGACATTAGAACGAATTCTACTTAGGCCTTGGTACATCCACATTATTCTATTGCTTCGGAATAGACTCCAAAACCAATGTATAATCCGTGCGGTATCAGAATGGGATAATACCTTTTGGAACTGAGACGCTCGCGGTCCGCCTGTCAGCTGTAGCGTCAGCATTTCGGCAAACTCTAGTGTCTATGGCAAACTCGCGTGAAAACTTGCTTGTATTTTCTGTGCGCGTGGGTGTCCGCTCGAGTTTTTTCACGTTTTATTCAATGAGTGCAATAACATTTATTCCTTTTAGATTACAACCATTAAAATTTTTTGTGTATTTTCAATTTCATAACCCCTATGATAGAACGTATCTCTAACAATTTTTTACTGACGCTTCTCGAGAACTGTCATTTTCGATTCAGTTCAAAAAGGCTCTGATGAACAATACTCGAGTTATCGTCGAAAAAACATACATACATATCGCTGGACTGTTCAAGAACACTCGGAATTAATTGAACGAGCGAGCGAAGCGAATGAAGTTCTCCGAGTCTACTGGAACAATCCGGCGTTTGTATGTTTGTATTGATGTATGTTTGTATGTATGAATGTTCGTTCGACGATAACTTGAGTAAATTTTGTCGGATCGTCATGAAATTTGGTAGGCGGGTAAATAAGGCCAAAGGAATTGTTAAGTTCGGACATTAGCCAAATCGGTCGAGGGGTTGCTGAGCTATGGGGTCGTCGTGAGTTCACAGTTACGGGGAGAACCACTAGTAGTTGTTATTGTATTTATGCGTGTGTTATGGTGTCTAAATGAATGATTATTATATTCTATTCTATTTTAAATATGTGTAGGTAGGTAATCGTATGAGGTAGTGGCCACCCCTGGTGTCAGAGTTTTTAGGCCACCCAAAGGGTCTCTGACATGGCTTAACGATTATATATGTATTATATATTATATACGATTATTAAATATGTGTATGACCCCAGGACGCGTTCACTCGCAACCCGGAGCTGTCGAATCTCCTCCTGGACCCGTACTTCACCGCGCGCATCCGCGAGTCGCAGCAGTCGATGCGTCAAGTTGTCGCCAACGCGGCGCTGGTGGGCGTGCCCGCGCCAGCCTTCTCCACCGCGCTGGCTTTCTACGACGGGTACCGGTCCGACATGCTCCCGGCCAACCTGCTGCAGGTAAGCGGTTATGGACCTTCGGGCCTGCATGGAGACAGACGAATGTAACGCAATGGTGCCTCGATAGGCTCCCATTTGTAGGATTCGCCAACGCGGCGCTCCACCCTGCACTATTCAGGGCGAAGGCAAATCCAACAAATCATGAAATGATACATAATTTTATTAAAGCCGGCTACACACGGCCCTAAAATCAGTGGCGATATCGGGACAGAAATCGTGAGCTCGCCCGAACCAATTTCTGAGTTGGTACGATTGATTGAACGATTTGCCTACACACGAGGCGATCTTGGAAGCAATCTAGGGTGCTCCCCACCACTTCCCCGCTATTGCCTCTGATTTTAGGGCCGTGTGTAGCCGGCTTAAATTTCCTGTCTGACTGAGATATCAATGCACAGCCTAAAGAACTGGTCCTAGAGACATGACATGTTCAGGGTGTGTTCTTTATGTAGAGTACATATCCTTTTCCTTTTCGAAATTCCACCCCTAAGAGAGTGAGAGGGGATGCCAAAGTTTGTATAGGGAAATACTCGTACTTATTTTTGTTCAACTGAACTAACTGATTTGAAACTTTGTTGAAATAATCTCGTAGAATAATAATCTACAACAAAATTTAATTAGATACTTTTTTTTATTTTTTATTTCTCCTTTAGTTGGGTAAAAAGAAAAAGGGCAACCAAACTTTGTACAGAAAAAAATATTTTTTAATCGATTGCTAGCTTTTCCCCTGACTGATGTCGATAGCGGGGGAAAAATAGAGCTATAACCTTTTTTTCTTAGTCAGCGCGGTCGCAGTCGCGGGCGAAAAGATAGTAGATCATAAAAATCGCTCCAGCCGTTGTGTGGTGTATCTAACCAGACATTGATACATGGAGTAGGCTTGTGGCTTTTATAAATCATCCTCTCAGTTTAGCTAATTACTTGTTCGCATTTTTATAGATAAGTAAGTGTAAAACTGGTCGCCTGGGTATTTTCCATGGAATTCCTTACTTAATAATAATAATCGATTTAAGTCTCCATTAGCTAGCATTGTCATTTTTACAAGGACACAGTAAGTATGTACCTGCTTAATTGTGGACCACACCCTTATTGGGAAATACGTCTATAATTGGCCTCAAAATAGTACTCATTACAAAGCCAATCATTAGATCCCTTGTCGTTAGAAAATGATGTTGATAATAAGAAATTGTTTCTGCTCTTCTCATCAGACTTTTTTTTTAAACATCTAGTACTTTTCCGTGGCCTATCTTGCTTCTAGTCATTGAAAAGCGGGAAATTGGAGCCTCTACTAGATTTTACACAATGTTTGATTGATCCTAAATAACCGCGAATAATTTGATTAAACTTACTATAATTAGCCTATACACCAATCACCAGGGGCCTTAGCCTGTAACGCAATGGTGCCAAAATGGGCTCCCGGTTGACGGCCTCAATTACGATTCAGTAATGCTGTCGGTCCTTTTAATGTTTTTGTAGTACAGGAAATAATATCCGATCCGCCATTACGTTACAGGCTACGGCCCCAGGTTATTGACCAAGGTTTGTCAGTTAACTATAATGTTTTAGCTGTGTAATGTATGAAATCTGACGCGCCACAGATAAACAATGACCCCGGCAATGCAACGTCCGAGTGGTCGCTTCTACTATCTAGTGTGAGTGAAGGTGTCCCTGGACGCTGCATAAATCATCTCATTACGTAGATGCAAAGGCCTATTTGTTTTATGTTTTATTTGTATGGAACATATTATGGAACAAATCTGTCAAACAATGTTCCGTTAGTTTTGATTGTAATATAAGGGCCCATAAGCCCTGACTCTTGGCCGAAAACTACCTGGAGCCGATCAGAACAACAGGAGGGTTAGCCTCGGAATGAGCATATCCGAGCTTGAGATGACGGCGCAAAATCGGCCAGCCCCTCTACCCATGACGCATTTCTCCAATACGGCCGCAATATGTCGCAATTTACAAAATTTAAGACGGAACGCGGGTAGCCGGCTGCTCCATACAAAAAATACAAAAAGGGAGACTTGTTTCCTCCCTGGATAATTGTTTTAGAAAAAATATGTTTATGCCATTCAATCTATATTTACATCTGCCATGTCCCTATGTTTTCCTTTTTTTATTACTTTAATTATTTTAATAAATTAAAATAATAAAAAAAGGAAAACATGGGGACATGGCAGAGGTAAATATAGATTGAATGGCATAAACATATTTTTTCTAAAACAATTATCCAGGGAGGAAACAGGTCTCCCCTTTTGTATGGAGTTGAGGTTATCCGCGTTCCCTCTTAATATTTTACAAATTAAGACGCATTTTGTGTATTTATTGAATAAAACAGCCTTACCATTGAATAAACATTACAATGTATTTAAAATCAAAGCATTACTATGCGAATTCAAAGAGAAATTAATTGTAAAACTTTTTCAATTTGATCGCAATATCGTCAAGGGTAACCCCCCAGATTGGAAAACTGCTTTGAAAGCCCTATGTCCCTGTTTAGGGATAACAGGAACTGATGATGATGATGACGATAAGCCCTGACTCCGGCCCTGTGTAACCTCCGTTGTTTGTTGCAGGCCCAGCGCGACTACTTCGGCGCTCACACGTACGAGCTCCTTGACAAGCCTGGCAGCTACGTGCACTCCAACTGGACCGGCCACGGCGGCAACGTCTCCGCCTCCACCTACACTAAGTAGGCCCACCACTACGGTTTTAAGCGTCTAACTTCAACACGATCCTTTTAACTTTTTCCTTTGAAACATCTCGACGAAGATAGCCGCATACATTTGTCACGAACTTTTACTCTGACTGAGTTCAAAATCTTGATTGTTGGTTCGTAGTCGGTTCATAATCACGATAACTTTGAAAGGGACCGTCAATGACATTCCATTTGGGACCGTGATAGTTGTTGAAGTTAGACACTCGGGAGCGCTCACGTGGACCCTAGCAAATTCTTTGCCCTGCAAAGAAAAAAACTTTAAAGTTTGCGGTGTCTGATCAGCTGGCCTGCCATTTAGGCTTAAAACCTACAGCATATTTTTTTTATTAAATGCCATAGAAACAGATAAAATGGTCATTGGTTTTGCGTTAAATTAGGTAATTAACAATTATTGAGAAAAGAACAAAACAGAAATAGAACCAAACGGACTAAATTAACTGACCTTGGTACTACTGTCTTGTAGAACTATGCGGAATACCTAAGGGCAGCAAAGGGAATACAGCAGTTTGTTAAAATACTGGCTGGATACATTTTGAAGATTTTAGAGTTGCTAGAGTTCGCCATAAAAAAATATAAATCTGTGAATGCAATGTTGAATTCACGTGAGCAATGTAATGATTGTTGAAACAAATCGTGTAGTAAGTAACAAAAAACAAAAACTCTTTTAGCGGGTGTGGGTTTTGAACGTTTTGAAGAACAATATTGAAGTCGTTTTATTATTTATTTTAAATTATAAACCTATGGATTTATTCCAGGATTGTTTATTGTGGGTAAACATGTTGCTCATTATTAGCATCCTGTAAAATGAGTTATGGTAGTTTTAATAAGCATTGTTATAAGAACGAATCTTATTATGTATTTGTATCTAGCATAATTTTATGTTTATGACCAATCCGGAGGGAAAATAAGCTATTCGTTTGTTTTTTAAATGGTTTTTTTATAATTTTCTAATGTTTTTTTTAATACAAACTAATTTATGTTTTGCTTTTATTTTGCGGTTGTGGCATTTATTAGTAATTTTAGCTTCGATGAAAAACTATTCCTTGATACAATGTGATAGACATAATAAGTGGACCATAAAATCTATGTTAGAGCATAAGAAAAATATTTTCTTAAAGCTTTTGAGTGACATTCCACCCTTACGCGATTTTTCAACGTTAATAAAAAAATATATAAATTGTTTAATTTTCTTGTTTTATTTGAAATAAGTAACCCTTATTATGATCACCCCACATAGACCTTTTTCAGCTTTGGCAATATAGACAGAGTTATAAACCAATAGATACCTCTATTGCAGCCCTCGTACATAGATGAGTTCAAAATTTAAAATACCTCCGACCAGCGACGTTTTAGCTTCAAATAAGGGCGAGGCCCCATTGGTACGTTGCGTGATGCGTCGCGGCGTCGCATCGGATCGACGCATTGTATGCCACATATGCGTTGCCACGACGCACGACGTCGCGATGCAAGAAGGTACACACGCCGTCGCATCTGCGTCTCAGCAGCCTTCGACAACGCAGCGCATCACCCTCCCCCTGCTTCGTCTCTTGTCCGTCGATCCGTTGAAACGTCCCGCGCGACGACGCAACGGTGTAATGGGGCATGTAATAAAAACATATATTAGATGGAAAACGACGCAAAGCAGTAGTGGGGCCTCGGAGCCTTTTAAATAAATAAAAACCGCACCCAAATCGGTTCACCCGTTTAAGAGCGACGGTGCCACAGACAGGCACACACACAAGCGGTCAAACTCGTTTTTGATCGGAAGTTAAAAAAGGTTCGGTTTACGGAACGCATCGAAACAGGCAGGCTGGCAGAATCCTTGCCTCAACAAATTAAATAAAAAAATATATATATAGTGTTCAATGTTTACAGCCTTAATAATATTGCCAAAGAATCGGGGAACAAATAATTAACATTTTATGATAAAACGTAATAAAATTTAAATGAAATTATAACCAAACATGTCCCAGTATTGTGAGGAAATGCTTATGTTTACTGGCGGTATTGTAATTTACTGAGTTTTGCGTAGACCTACGGAGTTTTTTTTATCTCGGGAAAAAATGGCAACACTGGGTAGTGGGCCGACGCGAAAACGACGCCATCATCAATCAAGCAGAGCTGACGCCATTTTGTTGAAGAAAATGAAAGGGAGCGGAGGTTGATTACGAAAAAATATGTGGTACAAATTTTATTGGGCTGGGCAGGACGGACAATTTTTATTATTGGACTAATGGCCTAATGTAGTTGGCTGTGACGGACGGTAGAGCATGCTAGATAATATTATTGTGTGTGGAAAGTGCGTCGCAGACGAAAATACAAGACGTGGTGAACTACGATTCTGTGAGTATATTGACCTTTGTAAGTTTATTTGGGTATATCCAGATTCACTGGGTATTTCCTAGTGACTAGACTTCTAAAATCTTGTCGATTTGTCCTTTCTATCCATTCAACAGTAATTTATCCCATGAAATTCATAACCTACCCCATTTTTTAAGATTATGAAGTAGGTAAGTAAACGTACGTTAAATAAGTATTCCCAACGGAAATTTATAAACTAGCAATACCTACATAAGCTTGGTATCGGATGTACCATATGTTAGAATTTTCGCCGACCTTTTGAACCATGTGTAAAATCATCTTCTCCCATGAAATTCTTCTTAGGTAGGTACCCCTTTTTTTTAACATTGTGAAGTAGGTAGGTAAACATACGTATTCTTAACGGAAACTTATAAAATTATAAGGTAGGTACCCTCATCTTGGCAGGTATTGGACGTAACATTTGATAAAAAGTCTGGTATTTCAATAACATTTATCAAATATCTTTTTCCAATACACACTCAATACATCAATCCAAGGAATTGGACCACTTCATATACCATATCAATACAAAATGTTGACGAAGTCGTCAAATTTTTTGATCAAGAATGCATTAGACAAACATATTTGATGCCAGCCTAAGAAAAGATTAAGCTATAAATAGTGTTATAAAACAACTTCCCTATTTTATCTATATTTATTAATTACAGTTTTAAAAAAAACTGTAAAATAAAACTGTCCTGATGCCAGATTGATTACACTATATTCAAACAATTTTTTCTTTTTCAGTAAATGACAGATAGGGCGCACAATGGTCAGCCTAATTTACCGCAGCAGCTACCACTCGACCCTCTGCGTGGACCATCCAATGAGCAAACCAGACCAGTGTGTCGCAAATATGTCTGGGGTACTTGCAACAAGTACCATGAATGCAAGTTCCGACATGAACTAATTTTTGAGGAAATGGAAGATATTTTGAGGTTCTGTCACGACTTTCAAAATAAACGGATGTGTAAACCAGGCTGCTCTTATCTTCATACATCGAGTGAAGAAGAGGCTTTATTTCGTACAACTGGAACAATGCCTCAAGTTTTAGTTGAAAGACATGCAGCAATGGCTGCTGCTGCTCCCATGGCTGTTTCTGCCCCCATGTTTATGAACGACATGTATGTGGCGTCGGCCCTGCCGCCCCCGCCGCCCCCGCCGGCCGCGCCGCCGCCGCCCCCGCCAGCCGCGGCGCCGCCGATGACCGTGCTACTACCGCCGCCACCGCCGCCCCCGCGGGTGCATCCGTCACAGCCCGGCGGCTCCGCCCCGCCTGCCCCAGCCGTCCAAAAGCCGCCGCCTGCCAACCTCCGCCCTCAGGCCCAAACCACACAATACAATCAAAGTATGTCAATCACACCCTCAAATATACATTACAAAGTTATTTGCACCAACAGATGATTTTTTAAAGAAATTGAAGTAAATTAACAAAACTTTAAATGTTACAGATAACCAATATAACCAAGCAATGTACGCAGCTGCCGGACCTTCAACCCACATGCCTATGATGTAAGTGTAAAGTACTATTTAGGATGTGCTGATTGCTTGTTTGTGAGCTAACAATTATTGTTATTTGTTATAGGTTTGACACAAGTAGACCACCCCCTCCATTGCCGCACAAAGTGCCCAACAAAAGGAAAACTACAAGTGCCTATGAAGGTATGTACATAAATTGAATTGTTATTTTAACCATTTCAAAGATTATTAGCTCAAAATTAAAGTAAAGAGAAGTCATTTGATCATAATAATTTCCACATTTGCTCAGCGACACAAACTCTTCAGTATTTAAGCTAATAAAATATTATCTACACTAGTATTTTTATCTCTATGTGTTTCTCACTAATCAAAGCTTAAGCGAACATCGAGAAAAGTGTGCAAGTCAATACATTATATTATCATTGCAATAAATTGTATGAGTAATTCAAAGCTTTCCACCATATGGTTTATGATAATTCTGAAAACCCATTGTTGTATGTATCTACTTTAAAGTTATTGTTGATTGCAGAATGCATGCGTTGCTATATTTACATATTTCAAAGTGTTATCTTTTCCTTTTGCCTCTTGGTGTAACACAAATGGTCTCTCCAACTGTGTCGTATTGTTTTAGGAACCTTGTGATCAATTTCGTATTTTTTTCCTAACATTCTATTCATGTGATAAGTTTTACCTGCCTCCGAAAAAGTATGACGAAGATCACTGGTATGGCAGAAGAATTAGAACAAAAATATATAAGCAACTCAAGACAGTAGTAACTTATACATCTTATTTACTGCAACAACTAGGGGTTGATCTTGTCGCGTGCGTTCTCCTTTCGCAGTCTTAGGCATAATTTATATTATAAATAACTAATGCATTGACTTGCTTTCAACCAGTTTCATTTAGTAAAATGTTTAGTATTTCCAAATCACGTTTTTTTTTTATTACAACAATATGAAACTGGTTTTAACAGCCATCGTGTAGTTCTTCAACAATATTTATATGTACTTAAGTAAAAAAAGCGTCAAATAAATAGTATGTAATAGCACCCACTGGTTTTGTGGTGCATAGAACTTGAAAAAAAAAAACATTAACTACAAGAATAGTTAGTTATTGTCTTATTTATAAATTTTACAAAAAACATTGGCTTAATTTAATCGTAATGCGATTGTAGCCATTTTTGTGGAGGCGCAATATTTGATTGATGAAAGTGGTCATTGGCTACATACAGATTGCACTCGAAAAGTATTTAAAAAAATATATCAATTGTGCTTTTTTTTTATTTGCTGAGGTGATTGAACTGCTAATATTGTGTCTGGCTCCGCGCTGATTCCTTCTGTTCTCAGCTGGACCGCAGAAATCAATGAGGAGCAGCCCTAACCGACTCTGCCCCAGGTGCATCCAACTTCACACAAGGTTTGCTACTACGCAATTTTGTTTTTACTGTCTGCATGGTACAGAGACGTCGAAATTCGGAAAAAGTGATTAGATGCCGATCAAGAAACATTTAGTGCAGAATCTAACATGTCTGTGTGTGTGATGGATGGGTGGTATGTTGTGATTCTGCGAGTGTCTTAATGCAAAGCGCACTTGCACACGTCGGTACTATTATTTCATTAACTGTAAATGTAAAATTATAATACTACTTATATATTTATGCGAATTTATAGTGTCTACTGTTTGTTATAGCTTTCTCTAATTGCTTTAGCTCTGTTTTAAATTATGTAGGATTCACAAATCTTAGGTACATATAATCAGTTGGCGGTTGGCAGTAAAATCAACCCGAACTACAGAGTAAAATTCTTCACGCGCAAAAAGTCAATATTGCTGTGCGAAACTAAATTCAACACTATATCTTTCTACAAAACAAGGATCAAAATTATTATATGTTATGTTGGGTTTACCTTTAAGGCGCAACATACACTACATCGGATACCGCACCGGTGTGCAGTTTTTTGTGTATAAATAAAAACTGCAGCACCGCAATCTTCATTTTATATACAAAAAAACACACACCGGAGCGGTGTCCGGTGCAGTGAGGTATGCGCCTTATGCTAAGCAAATGAGCATTATTTTCAAACGCAAAAACTTCGCACATCAACTTACGCAACTGATTGTAATCTCTGGCCCTAACGTCTCGAAGCTGCAGATTGGTGGCGGCTCAAAATTGTTAATTTTACCGGAGATCATCCATCCTATAATAGATTGCGGTAAAACTCCATCTATACATCATTGTGGTAAATGTAGGTACTACATAATATCAAATAAATTTTTAATACAATAAAATAATTTCACGGAGAAAATATCACTGTAAAGCCGGGTCCAGGAAGGTTAATGTAATATTACGTGGAATTTAGCGTCAACAGTGTGGACGGTACACGAACTCAACGCGAATCTTGTTCCAGAGATGTTCTACTTCAGTTGCGCCTTTGTGTTCGCGCTAAAAATTAACAGCCGCTGGATCAATGCGAGTGTTACATGTAGTGCTCGAACTGCCGTCCACACATAAAAATTGCGTTACCTCGTTAAATTACATTACAAGTTACACCCGTCTGAACCCGGCTTTAAACGATTGTATATTTGGCACGGAAATTAATCTATTTCCTTCATTTTAGCCTCACGGAATATACAAAGACCCTTGAAGATATGATCAGCCTGGAAGCAGATCAGACCTTAGAGTATAAAACTAGATCTCAAGATTATGAGGCAAAGAAGAGGCTTGTCTTGTCCCTAATGAGCCCCGAGTATCAGCGAACTGTGGAAGAGTTAATTGAGGTATGTCCCTATAACGTAAAACAATAAAGATGTAGCCTGAGCAAGTGTACAGTCCCACCCGCCGGATAAAGGCCTTCTCTTAAGAATCCCCTGGAGCTCAGCAGCGCTCTCGCTCGCACTTTTCAACATTTTAATTGACTGTAAGAGAATGATTCAACTTTGGACGATAAAATATAGTTGCAGACATAGATAATAAACATATCGACATGTGGACACACTTGATTTCATATTCCGAGTAATAAAAAAAATATCACTGAACTACTACTTTGAAACGAAGTTCAGTAATATTTTTTTTATTACTCTCTTCTAGAGTTGTAAAATGGCCGTCACATTCCATAACCGTCCGTCATTTATAATAAATGTCCGGTCCCAATCGACATTTATGGTCACATTGGACAAATAGGTATTTTGACTAGAAAAGTGTGTCGATGCTTTTATTTCACTCTTGCCCTTTGCCCTAGCCATCTTATGCTGTATGTGCATCGCCGGCGCTGCCCCGCACCCCACGATACAGTGTCATTGGACAAATAGGTATTTTGGCTTCCATAAATGTTACGTTATCTCGTAAATTAAGAGGTTCAGCGCAAAAATAACGAAATTTTCGAACCTCCTAATACCCCCGAAATCAACCATTTTACTTCATTATGTTTTCTAAAAACCGATAGACAGGATGTTAAACATTCAGGGCAAATTATTATTTAAGAATATAGGCGAAAATTGGGGGATGTCCGGTATTTTCCGGTTCGAAGGACCACTCAATAACAAAAAGGGGTATCTCATCATGTCGCTAACCGTACCTACTGACCTACCCGTTGTTTTAAATCGTGTTTGACTGTTTGTCACACTTTCAGCAATACCCTGAATGTTTAACACCCTGTATGTCGGTTTTTAGAAAACATAAATAAGTATAATGGTTGATTAGGGGGTATTAGGGGCTTTAAAATTTTGTTATTTTTGCGCTAAACCTCTTAATTTACGAGATAACATAACATTTATGGACAGCGTAAATGACTGTTATCTTCCGCTCGCTGCATTCGGCCTTTAAATACGTGACCGGAAATTACAATTCCCCCTTATCTGCGAAACTACTAAGCCGAAAGGTGTTGTTTCTCAATAGTATGGGGCTCAGGCTAAGACTCAAATTAAACAAGGACCAGAAAAGATAGACTATTATTAAAATTATAAACCATATTTTAACAACCACTCCTCAATATCTTTATCTGGTTCCATGTATAAAATGATTTGATTTTGATTTGATTGCAATGCAACACACACTCCACACTGACAAAATGGCGAACTCTGTGGTGAGCCGTGTGCACAGAATAGTGGAGCTGTCAGCTGTCTAAGTCACAGACTCATCAACACACAACAACATGCACCCCACGCCACGAAAGAAACACCACAGATAAAATTCGCAACGGAGGGAAACATTCCAAAACCAGAAATTACAGGTGGCGCGTTAGTTAAAAAATAAACTTCTGTCAATAACTTACGCAAATAAATAATGAGGGTCTATGTCTCGAATGGCAAGTTTTACGCTATATTTGAATGATGTTATGTTTGTATTTTGGGTAAAAAATATTGTTTTAAAATCAAAAGCATTTACCTCGCTCGTGTAAAGCAGTATCTGAACGCCTATAATGGAACTTTCACGAAAACAAAAACTGTTCGTACATGAAAATAACACTGAAATAAAATATTTTAGGCAGCAGATACTGTTCAGGGGATTTTTCTCTTTGATATTGGGGGGTCATAATAAACATTAAAACTATTGCAAAATTAAAAAAAAAAATGGCCCAGAAAGAAACGAAACCTTTTTGAAATAAATACAGAATATAGGTATTTACCTAGATTGCAGGAAAACCTATAAAAAGATTCCGGTATTTATATGTAGTAACAAAAAAATATTATATTGTATGTCAGTACGGAACCCTTAGTGCACGAGCCTGACTCGCACTTGGCCGTCCATAGTAACACATGTTCTGTGATATTTTTAATACGCTTCCTATTGCGGATCCCAAGAAACAGCCCTTTAAAAGAAGGACAGCTAGACTAACAGGCAGACGGACAGACAGTCAGACAGACGGACAGACAGACATTGAAGGTGGAGTAATAGGGTCCCATTTGGCACCCTACGGGTGCGGAACCCTCAAAATGGAGTCTGGGTTACTCGCAAAATGAATATGTCGTATGTGACCATAAGTGTCCATAAATGTCCGAGCACATTGGATAAATGTCCAATATGATCATAAATGTCCGTCAGACATTTATAACGTGACGAGCACTTTACAACTCTACTCTCTTCTTTGCCTTTGCCTTATCCCATTATTTGGGGTCGGCTAAAAGGAATCCCACCAAAAACATTATGTAAAAACTAGCCAAGTCTCGATGGAGCTGCTTGTTTATCTCTAAAAAGTAATGAAATCTAGACAAAGTCGTGCCAAGTCTAAGGTTCCTTACTGCGATTTCTTTATTATTATAGTTAATGTTATGTGACTTGGCCGTTGAACGGTACACAAGGGTACAAAACCAAGTGCTCCATGACACCATTGCACCAATCTCCGCCAGAACCGCTTGTGTACCCTTCAACGGCCAAGTCACATAATATTAACTATAATAATAAAGAAATCACAGTAAGGAACCTTAGACTTGGCACGACTTTGTCTAGATTTCATTACTTTTTAGAGATAAACAAGCAGCTCCATCGAGAATTCGAGACTTGGCTAGTTTTTACAGAATGTTTTTGGTGGGATTTCACTTCTTTTTGTAGAAACGTGGGCATCTTGATTTATTTTATCAGATTTTCTTATTTGACATAGTTTTTTAATTTGTGTAATGTTTGAGTAGAATAAAATTAATCGTTCGACTATTTCTTCTTGTTAACTTGTAAGTATAAGTATAAAAGCCAGTCTAGTCTTTTCCTTTAATTTTATTTATATGCGTAATAATAGCAGAAGGGGAGGCATTTGCCCAGCAGTGGGACGCTATAGGCTAGATTAAATTAGAAGATGTGTCCCACTACGCTGGATTTTGGCAATGACAGTATTTTTTTTTATGTAGGTACCAATAGTATAAGGGGGCATTACCATATCTCTAATACAGCTGAGGGTTCTTCATCAGATACTTCAGACCTTCGATTTTTGAAATCATATGAAGCGGCCCACCAAGTTGAATATTTTTTGTAAAGGGGGTATATGTCGATCTATAATATTTTGGTTCGGCTCTTGTGTTTTCTAATCAGGGTCACCAGGTACTCCAGATCTTCGATTATCCTAGTTTTTGTAGTTTTCCCTTTATGTGGCCATTAAACCCTAACTCTGTACCAAATTTCAGCTCTCTGAGTTTATGGGAAGTACTAGTTCTATTCTTATGATCATGAGTGAGTGAGTGAGTGTCATAAATGCGAAACTTTGCTTTCGCTTAACTTCGGAACTAAATGACTTACAGACTTAAAATTTTGGATTTTAAGTATGTGATTAAAGCTTACTAGATGACGAAAATTTCTGCTTTCTGGTCTTATCCAGAGGTGCTCAAATAGGGGCCTGAAATGCGGCAAAATGGTTCCAGTAAAGCATGCTACGGCAGTGTTTGCTTCGCGCTCGACCTGGCGGGGGCACTGCCGTGCCCCCAGATATAAAATTAAAAGTGGGTCCACATGTCTATAGCTTAATTATTACTAGTGGTTCGCCCCGAACTACGAACTCGCGACCCCATATCTCAGCAACCCCTCGACCGATTTGACTCATCTTCGAACTTAAAAATTCTCTTTACCCGCCTGCCTGATTTACCCGCCTACCAAATTTCATAACGATCCGACTAAGTTTACTCAAGTTATCGTCGAACGAACATTCATACATACAAACATACATACATACAAACGCCGGATTGTTCCAGTAGACTCGGAGAACTTCGCTCGCTTCGCTCGCTTGTTCAATTATCTATGTCTGCAACTACAACGTGTTACAAAACATCCTAACTCTTTTTACAGGTTGTAACCTACTGGTCAACAAGATGTCAATTCTGTAAAAAAAAGTTGAAAAAAACAATTTTTATTTTATACCCTCAAAATTGAAAAAAATTCATAACTTTTTTGTTCTTGTTATTAGCTCAAATTTAAAAATATTTTTGTGGGTGTATGTGCATTTGCATAGGTTTGAGTTGTTAAAACATTGTGAAAGTCAATGAAAACAATATTTAAAAATACTCTTCTCCCGCCACAGCGGTCGCATTTTATTAATTTAAAAATCAACGGAACGTCATTGAGAAAAAAAAATTAGGTTGTGATCCCTATCACCGGGTGCTATTACCCTGTAAAAAGAGTTAGCATCTTTTGTAACACCTTGTATATTTTATCGGCCAAAGTTGAATCATTCCCTTACAAATAATTTTAAAATGTTGAAAAGTGCGAGCGAGAGGGCTGCAGAGCTCCAGGGGATTCTTAAGAGGGCGTTAGAGCACCATTTTCCCATACAAACGTATTTCCGGTTTACTTTCTAAACTACAGGCTGGATTTTGCTGAAACTTGGTTTATATCAGTAGATGACCAATACGGAGGTTTGTAAATAGTTTATATAATAAAAAAAATAGCCTGAAAGAAATTAGAGCGATGCGTTTTTCGCGCCAAAAAAGGGGTTACTTTCAGCTGTTATTTACTTACATTATTACACTGTCTATTGGAGTTAGACTCCATCTACCTTGGGAACATCAATAATAGTCATAAAAAAAATATTTTTAAATACCTAATAACATGTAAAAATGGCAGCTGAACTACGAAAAATTTTGGCAAAATAGATCTATTACATTACAACTACAACTAGATACTAAGCGAAAGGACACGAACACACGTAGACTCATACAGCCGCATTGCCTCTCACTTTTCCCGTGCCCCGTCTAGCTCTGGGTGAAACAGCTATAGAAAACTGTTTCGCATCGCCGAGTTCCCACGGTCCTGAAGGGGCCTCTTAAGAGTAATAGATCTATTTTCCCAAAATTTTTCGTAGTTCAGCTGCCATTTCTAAATTTTTTTTTCTTACAAGTACAATACATTATTGATGTTCCCAAGGTAGTTAGACTCCAATAGACAGAGTAATAATGTAAGTAAATAACAGCAGAAAGTAACCCCTTTTTCGGCGCGAAAAACGCATTGTTCTAATTTCTTTCAGACTATTTTTTATTATAAAAACTATTTGCAAACCTCCGTATTGGTCATCTACTGATATAAACCAAGTTTCAGCAAAATCCAGCCTGTAATTTAGAAATTAAACCGGAACTACGTTTGTATGGAAAAATGGTGCTCTAACGCCCTCTTAAGCGCCGGACACACTGCCCCGGCGTTCCGCGGTGAGACTTCTCATATTTACTTTATGAGACCGCCGCGGTCTGACCGCTTCATGTGTGAACGGATCAAAGGTGCCGCATAGATTACAGTGAACGCGAATCTGACCGCGAAACGCCGGGAGGTGTGTACGGCACCTTATACTTACGAATAAATCCGGAGTATCGTAGACATTACTGTCAAATTCTAAAATAATGTTGCCCTATTCTAGAATTTGACAGTTATGTCTGTCAAACGATACCCCGGATTTGTGGATTTAATATAGAGAGAGACTTCAGGCTTAATCACCACGCGAGCCCACAGTGGTACGATTTTAATAGGTAACGCGGAGTGCTCTTTTTATAGGGCCTATAAGCCCTTATAAAAAGATTCAATACTACAATTATGTAATCTTTCCAATAAATAGTCTCATTTATCTTTCTAATGAACAGGGGTGTCTTAAGAAATAGCGCCCCTAGAGGCACAAGTTTTATTGCAACCACCCCCGCATTTCTGAGTCAAGCAGAGTGGCCATTGTTATTTTATGATCAGAAAAGATTGCCATCAGATTTTGCATTCCTAATTTTTTTTGCTGTTTTAGGGTGTTCCTGTGGTGCCTAATGACATCTTCAGCAGTTTTGGAATGGCCCAAAATCGGACACAGCAAAATTTGGTTAGTAATTAATATTAGTATGTTGCCTTATCCCTCCCATATAGGACTCATAGTTTCAAAGTAATTTGCAGTTTTAAAATGCGACGAACTAATCCATATAATTATAGAATCTGCTCACAAAATTTCACAAGAATCGGTTGAGAAATACGATCTGTACAGGAAAATGCCTTTGCGTATCTGTACATCCGGATACGCAAAGGCATTTTTGCCCAACTTCGTCAACTTTACTATGGAAATGTACAGGTTACAGTACAGTTAATATTTTGTGTTCCAGGGGAGTGCATCGGTAAAGGAGGTATTCATTAAACTCCTGGATTTCGCGTTAGATGGTTCGCGGAGGTTAGAACAAGTAAGTATAGGTCCTACCCTTTATGTAATGGGTTAAATTCTATGAAATTATTTGAAATTTGCTTCAGATCTTCTATCCCAACCGTACAGTCACAGCCACGGCTATACCCGTAATAGCTCTTAGATAAAATTAAAAGGGGTAACTGGATGTCGCTGATCGTACCGATTAAAAGCCGGTTCGTTGAGTGCAAAGCCAACAAATATTGAAGAGTTCACGTTTCTTTCAGGCATCGGCGCTCGTGCGCAATGTAGAGGATGCGTCTATGATACAGAATTTATCGAGAACGCTCAACATATCTGGTTACCAAGACGAAGGACTGGTACAGCTACTAAGGGCAGTTAATAACAACATCGCGGCGACTCCGGACCTTGACCAGCAGCTGCAAGGATTGCTGCAAAATTGTAAGTTGGACGGACAATAGGAATCTTTAATGTCATCTTAAGTAATGTTGCTGGCCAAGCAGGTGATAATATCAGCTAATAACAACGACAAACAGCTTATCTCGTTCGGTGGCGCGCAAAGGAAGATTCCTAAGCCCAACAGTGGGCTTTACTCATGGGCTGGATAAATAGATACGTAACAATTGCGGTAACTCGCTCAAAAGGCCATCCGTCATTGGCTTCAAATTCAAAATAGTTTATTGCAGCCCATAGAAGTTTTAATTGAAATAAAAATAAGTTATGTGCAGCAACTACGTATAAAAAGATCTTAGGACAATAAACTTGTTTTCAAAAGTCCATTCTAAATGGTTTACTTTTACTTTTGCTTTTTTGTCGACAGGGGACACAATAATTAAGAATATTTTATAACTTATAATTTCAGACCCCAAATCACAGAATGAAAATCAGGGCTCGAACAGGGCGAATCAAAACCTGAACCGGTCGAACGAAAATATAAGCCGGGCAAACCAGCAGATGAGTCAAAACAACATGGGCGAGTCGTCGAATGGTTACTACCAGAACCCGGTGGCCGGGCCGTCGCGGGGGTACCAGGAGCCTGCGCCGGCGCCGCAGCCGCCGCGCCAACCCGCGCCCTCCTACCGCGGATACCACCCCGGCATGCCGCCGCCGCCGGTGTCCTACGCGCAGTCCTACTACAGTCAAAGCGGCGGTGAGTACGCCTTTAAAAAAAAAACTACTAGCTTTTATTTAAAAGAATAATGATTTTATATGCAGAATTTCGTATTTAATTACATATCAAAAGGGGAACCGGTAACCTTTTTAGTAAATTAAAACGTTACGGGCGACTGTAATGTCGGTCGCGAAAAGACTTTTATGTGGCGAGGTATGTACGAAGTTTCTGGTCAGTAATTACATGTCCCAATTGCTGGGCAAAGGCCTTCTCTCAGAGAGAGAGTTTGGGCTTAATCATCACGCGTGCCAACTACGGATTAGCGATTTTCGCGTTGAGGGTATGTCTAATGGCCCAGACGCTTAGGTTTCCTCACGATGTTTTCCTTTACCGATAACGAGTGGTATTGCTACTGGCTACTACAAATGAACGTGTATCTTTTGTATGTGTGAAGGTATAATATTTTTTATTTTATTTAATGTTTGTACCTCGCTGGTTATAATTCGCTAAAATTAGGAAAGCTAAAGATCTGTATTGCTCAAATTGGCGGCGGCACCCAGAAAATCAGGAACAGAAAATCTGACGCACATTTATACGTCTAACTAAGGCGACAGAGGGTCGTTGCGTGAAGGGAAAGAGGCCTATATCCAGCAGTGAGCAAAGGATGGCTGATGATGACGATGAAACGTGGTAAATGCGGTTTTCAGACGAGGTGAGCAAAGTATGTTTTGTCCCGTAGGTGGGCACATGGGTGGGCACATGGGCGGGCACCAGTCGGCGCCGTCGCAGCAGCGGCACGCGCTGCCGCCGCCGCAGCACTGCCAGCCGCACCGGCAGCACCTGCCGCCCTCCACGCATGCGCCGCCGCCGAACCACTCTAACATGTACCAGAATAATATGTCGCAATACTACCCGCCTTATCAATAGCGGTTACTAAGGTAATGATGCGCATACGGACCGCGCCGGACCCACGCCATTGCGACGAGCAGCGCGACTTTGCTGGATTGCTAAGACGGCCGCATTTCGACTTTGCGAACTGAACCATTAATTCCTTATAAACTAGTTATTCGCAAACACACAAATGTTCGAGTAGACTCGGACAACTTAGCTCGCTCTTTCAACAAATTTTAGTATTCTTGCTATCACTAAGAATACCTCTCATTTTCTTCAACAAAAATAATAATTATGTTAGGAGTAGTTATAATGCTTTGCGATTAAGACTGACAAACCATTAAGGTGCTTAAATATGGAGATGGTGTTTTTTAATACAGGGTTTATTAATTAAGATAAGGTAAGGTTATAATTTAAGTGACAAGATCAAATTTTATATCCATATTTGCAAATATTTGAACTATTTTGGAACTCTAAAATATCCGTTACAAGTTTACAACTATCACGTGCTTCAGACACCGTGGAATTTTAGTGGTTACCTAGATGCTAAAAAAATATTTGCTCCATGTAGATAACAAGTAAGTAAAAAGAAAATATCTTATGTATACAGGGTAATTTTTAATAGCTTTATTCCTGAAACACGCAAACTTCTAAATGTGATTGCCAACAACATTTGTTTTACGACTTTTCGAATAGCTCGATACTTTATATTTATTGAATGTTTCTTAAGGCGCTGTACATAGTGAATGGCCCGCGCGCCAAGAAAAATGCACAAAATCGAGTCCTGTATCAAATACACTAAAAAAATCGAAAATTTTCACATATCAAACCCTAGAATTAGGTGAGAACTATCTAAAACAGCCAGTTTCGTGTTGACATTCATAAACGTTTTGAAGATATTTTTGATGAAAAAAAATAGGCGGCGCACTTTTTTTCAAACAAAATATCTTGCAATCTGTTATGGGTATCAACACAAAACTGGCTGTTTTAGGTAGCTCTCACCTAATTCTAGGGTTTGATATGTGAACATTTTCGATTTTTTTAGTGTATTTGAAAAAGGAATGGTTTTTGTGAATTTTTTTTGCGCTCGCGGTAATTCACTATGCCCAGCGCCTTAAAAGTTAGACTTTAAAAGTTTGCATTTGTACCATTTCAGCGCTGCCTGATCGGCGCGCTTTTGACCTTTCGTGCCCGTCTACTCTCTACGACTTCTCCAGCTTCTCCTGCGCCTATTTGTAACTACGCGCCACAAATATTGCAAAAAAAAAGTTTCATTTTCACCATAATTATTGGAAAAAAAACGCTTCCACCAAAGTTGTTGGAAGTCACATTTAGAAGGTGGCGTGTTCTATTTAAAAATTACTCTGTATTTTGCAAAAGGTTTCTCGATTGTCTATTGAGCTTTCACCACAACAGAGTGCCAAATGAAATTGAATACTCCGTCCATCCGTGCCATTTATACACTTGACGTAAGTCTTAAAATTGTAAGTCCAAAAGTACCTTAATAAGATAGGGGGTTATGATTACTGCTTTTCGTTTCCGGAGAATATTTGCTTTTGTTAAAGTTACCGTGTTATATTTAAAAGACGAATATTTCCCTTTTCCGAAATCCAGTAATCATATCCCAAAATGTTTTAAAATTGCCGCCTAAATCTAGTGTTAAGTTTAAATATTAAATGATTAAGTAATATTAAATGCTGAGCGTTAACAATACGGGTGGCGTGGAGAAATATCTTCGTCACCAAAGCGGGGGCGGCGGATCGGGGATATTTCTCAACGGCTGACACGTGTTGACCTTGCCACCCACTCACTGAAAACAGTCGCTCAGCAGTCAAACTCACCGTAACGTGCCGGAAAGACGGGCTAGCGCAAAAACACTGAAACAAAGGTACATAATAAAATAAAAAAACCGATGAGTGCGAGGACAGAGGGTTTCATACAAACTTAAAAGGAGGAATGATTTTTTTTTACTATTTTCGTCATAAATCGAAAACTATACATCGTTAAGATATGTTTTAGCTTGTGCTGATGAATCCCTTTCATACGATATCCCATATGATTTGGCTCCTTCGGGCGCCAGGGGTCTACTTTTCAAATGGCCAACCGACCGAATATTTTTTTTCCCTTTTTCTCGTATAGATAGACACCCCTTTTCTTGTATAGGGGGTCCTTTTTTTGTGATGTAATAAAAATATAGCATAATCGGTCGTATATTTCGACACTCGCAAGGATCATAATATTCGGCCGCAAAACTTAGAAGCATGTTTTTTTCATAGCCTCAAGGGCTTCAAGGGCAGTATTGAGTATTAGATATTAATTTCAACTTGATACTTCAATGCGTGAGAAAAAGAGTCTTGACAGACCGGCAGACAGACAGACAGACAGACAGACGGACAATAAAGAGGGTTTTCACTTGAGAAGAAAATAGCACAAATAAAACGAAAAGTTTGAAAGCGGTATATTTTTTATTACGTCACAAAAAATGGGATCCACAAGAAATGGGGGCGGGGGTCCAAATTTTAAAGTGGGACCACGGTATCATCTGGATTATCGTATGAAAGGACCTCTTTAGCACAAGCTAAACCAGTTTTTTTATTCGATAAGTTTTTCTTCGATTTACAACGAAAAGTGTAAAAAATATACAGTTTGTTCCCTTTCAAGTCTGTACAGAACTCTCGATGCGCCTGCACTTGACCGGTTTTTTTTTTTAAATCATAACTGAATGGAAGCGAAGATTGCTTAGTAGATCATCGTAGTCGCCGTTAGTGTTCATTTTTGTATGGCAACAAACTGAGCGCTATCACAGGGCTCCGCTAGTGGATTTTTTAACCGAAAAAAATAAAGCTTAATAAGGTGCGATAAAAGTGCATATAGCGATGAAAGTCCACAAACGGCCCACTTTGCGAGAACTGGTGCTCAGTTCTCGCAAAGTGGACACCAGCGTCGCCGCTAAAATTGCACTTTTTTTTTATTACAATTCATTGAGTGAGTGGCAATGTATTTACATTGATTGCTTTACGCCCCGCGAAGTGCCTTTACAATTTTATACACGAACGTGCATCCTAACTGGATCACGATGACATAGTCAATTTATATAGATTTTTATTTGTCAGTATTATTTCGACGAGCACACAACTTGTCGCCAGTCAATCGTTCTAATGAATATTATCAGTTCCTATTAGATATAAATATACACATTGATTTAGCACTTAGGGAGAAATAAGACGTAATAATTATTATCTTTAGTGAAGGCACTTAATCTAAACAAGTGGACGCGCTGGATAAAGATACCAAACTTTCCAGGTATTAGTTAGATACTAGGCTTTCAACTTTTGATAGGAACCAACTTCTGCATTCGGTGTCGAGTAGGTGGCCACGGCCTACCCGACTACCCGAGTGTAAGGCTCCTTTTAATTGTTTTACTGTGTTACTGCGTTTCGAAGAATTTCACTCTGGCTGATCAGAGGTTACTTTTTGTTTCAGCTGATTCCAGAATAAATTCAAATTTTTTGATACTACTCCTTCAATTAAATCAGCAGGACCGTTCCCATCTAGTAAGAGCTGTCCTTCTGACATTACTTTTAAGACGCTTAGTCTTTTGAAATGGGTGGATTTTTGAGAAGGGGCAGTAAGGGCAGGTACCTTGACCGTTATAGTTAAAGGAAAACGTTCCTAGGAGACCATCCATAACTTTATGAGATATTATGAACTGCGTTCACAGATTTTGGAAAAAATGTACAGTGAGCGAGAAAAATTCTAAAATACAAAAATATATTGTGCCAATCAATCCTGATTCATGTAGGGAGCAAAAGAGTCTTAAGCAGCCAACTGAGGTTTGAGTACCAGAAATTACAGAAATCGGCAAAAACTTTCCCCTATACAAAATGTACGTGAACAGTTTTTTGCGATTTCTAACATTTCTAGTACTCAAACCTCAGTTGGCTTCATAGAGTTTTCCCGAACAAAATGTATGGGGAAAGTTTTTCGCGTTCTGTCATTTCTAGTCCTCAAACCTCAGTTGGCTTCTTGGAGTCTTGATCCCTACACGAAACAGGATCCATTGGCATATAATATATATTTTTTATTTTAGTTATTTTTTTTACTTTAATTTTTGACTAAAATCTGAATGCAATTCATATTATCTCAAAAAGTTATGGATGGTCTCCTAGGATCGTTTTCCTGTAACTATAACGGTTAAGGTATTAGCCAGTTACCAGGGGCCAGAGGCAGTAAGCTGCCCCGTCTCAAAAATTCCACTCTGTATAGAAGAATGCTGAAAATATCATGGACGGATAGAGCGACAAACGATATAGTGCTAGAAAGAATGTACAAAGGCCTAGAGCTCCTGAAAACCATAAAGCGAAGTTAAATTCAATATTTTGGCCACATAATGCGCAACGACAAATATATAACCTTCTGCAACCGATTCTGCAAGGGAAAATAATCCAAATCCAGATCTAAAATCTATGCAGTTCATAATATCTATCTAAAATCTAAAATCCAGATCTAAAATCTATGCAGTTCATAATATCTCAAACAGTTATGGATGGTCTCCTAGGAACGTTTTCCTGTAACTATAACGGTTAAGGTACCTTACTGCCCAGTCTCAAAAATCCATCCTGTATACTTAGACACCAAGTTTATGGTCCTAAGTAATTCAGATGCAGAGATATTGATAAAATACCTATATTTCATAATGGCAGCTAAAAAATCCAAGATGGCTGACAGAGGAGTTGGTTCCTATAAAAAATATCGAGCCTAATTCCTAACTAATATGGCAAGGATATAAGGTATGGTGCTTTTATCGTGGCTGTAGAGTGTACACTTAAAGCCAAATTTCGCCAGTAAGTGGCCCTACTACTTAAGATTCCTCACGATAAACCTGTTTGGAGGTTGGCTAACAGTTTTGAAGTTTAGTGCAATCATCCTTTTTTGATATTCATATACTTTCAATACTGTTGCTAAAGACCAACTTTTTTGTCTTCTGTGAAAACCTATAATAGTACGGAAGCCGACCGCATGATCTTCACGTAACTCGATACTAAGATAATAGCCCAGGAAACGAACGAAAAATAGAAAAAATAATTCGTGTAAAGCCAAATTTTGGCACAGTTGTAGAGGAAAGTGTCCTGAACAACATACTAAAAGTACTGATGGGTAGAGGGGGAGCTAAGGGGGGGAGGGGGGTGTAAAGGTCCCTTTTTTCAGTTTTTTGTAAATAGCTCGAAAACTGCAACCTATAGCAAAAAATTATCAATTACTGAATTAATCTACATAAAATTTTCTACAAAATAGGTTAACTTTTTTTTCTTCTAGATCGATATAATAAGGAATAATGGCGGGAAAATGATTTTGTTGTCGCTTCAGTATAGGCCCGATTTTAAGTGAAAGTGCGACATCGCTCTGGTGTCGTGGGTTTTGGGACCACGTAGCTGATTGGGGTGTCAAAAGACGCGTCTTGACGAGGGCTACACAATAAAACAAAAACTTTTGAAAAAACATAAAAACTTTTTTTTTTTTAAACGAAAAAATTAAAAAAATGCGGTCGTTGTTTGCCCGATTTTGGTGAGAAAAAAATCATAACTCAAAAACAAAATAAGATATTGAAAATGTTTAAATTTTATCTTATAGATATAATTTTGGACTATATAAAAAAAAATTGAAGGTGCGTTTCACTGATGGGTTATTCAGAAGTTGTAGTTTGGTGATGCAGAGTTTACGCGCGGAGAGCTTTAAATATGGCGTTGAGAATGGAGTCAGGTGCCACTGGGTCGTTCGTGGTCACTGGTTTTAGGACCATCGTCTCCTCTGGTCCAACCCCATTAGGTAGGTGGTAGGGATTTTCCGAATCATTGTTGTATCTGTAAGTAATTAGGTCAAATGCACCGTCACTACCACGCTCACGCACTAAGCTCCGCGTCATGAAGGTAAAACTTCTGAATAATTTATCAGTGTTACGCACCTACAATTTTTTTTTATATAGTCCAAAATTATGTCTATTAGGGGAGTTTTTATTTTTTTCGATATCTTGTTTCGTTTTTGAGATATGATTTTTTTCTCACCAAAACCGGGCGAAAAACAACCGCATTTTAAAAATTTTATTGATTAAAAACAGAAAGTTTTTGAGTTTTTTCAAAAGTTTTTTTTTTATTGTGTAGCCCTTGTCAAGACGCGTCTTTTGACACCCCAATCAGCTTGGTGGTCCCAAAACCCACGACACCAGAGCGATGTCGCACTTTCGCTTACAATCGGGCCTATACTGAAGCGACAACAAAATCATTTTCCCACCATTATTCCTTATTCTATCGATCTAGAAAAAAAAAAAGTTAACCTATTTTGTAGAGAATTTTATGTAGATTAATACAGTAATTGGTCATTTTTTGCTGTAGGATGCAGTTTTCGAGTTATTTACAAAGAACTGAAAAAAGGGACCTTTACACCCCCCTCCCCCCTTTAGCTCCCCCCTACCCATCAGTACTTTTAGTATGTTGTTTAGGACACTTTTCTCTACAACTGTGCCAAAATTTGGCTTTACACGAATTATTTTTTCTATTCAGCATTTTTTGGTCTTCGTTGCTCAGGCTATAAGCTTCAAACAGAAAAAATTAAGCTGAGCTCGAATCAATTGGTCATAACACTCTGAATTGGCCGAAAGGTCGAAAAAAAAAGGGCCACTTCCGGTGCAAAAAAATACCTGATTTTACGTGATCTGATACATCTGATCGTGATCTGATCTGATACAGAATGAGACAGGTGTCTTCAATTAGCCCTTGATTAGCAGAAACAGAAAAACCAAGTCTGCCAGCTCTGGAGTGGCCGGAAGTACCCGGCAGACGCCCTCAAAGATCAGGATTTTGGGCCAAAATTACGTGATCTTTGAGGGCGTCTGCCAGGTACTTCCGGCTACTTTAGAGCTGGCAGACTTGGTTTTTCCGCTTCTCCGAAAGAAGTTCTAGTTGAAGCCACCAGTCTCATTATTGTCTCAGATCAATTCAGATGACGTAAATCTGGCCCAAAACCTGATCTTTGAGGGCGCCTGCCAGGTACTTCCGGGCACTTTAGAGCTGGCAGACTTGGTTTTTCTGCTTCTGCGAACTTGACGTGAAGATCATGCGGTCGGCTTCCGTACTATAGGGGATGTTCCAAATAGTACAGTTAAGACGAAATGGGACGCACAACTTTTAGCAACAAACGCTCCTGCGATTTCTCAACGCGAGGCTTAATTATTTTTAGAACCTAAGGTTTGGATTCCAGATCCTAAAACCTACGAATGCAATCGATTGCATTCGTTGTGGATTTGAGATGGTTCAGCGGGGGAAGTCCGATACTATAAGACAAAGGAAAACATATTGTAAGGAACTGTATCACCGATTTTGAAGAAATAAAAAACTGCATCAACAGATTTAAACAAATTACACACACTTGCCGAGAATCAAAACCGGTATTTTCTTTTTTTTTTTGTTTTCTTCTTACGATATTGATTGTAGATTGATTTGTAGGTTTGATTGTATACTGACGACACAATCAATGTCTAAAGAAAAATTTTTTTTTTTAGAAAATACATTTTTTGATATTTTCCTAGTATATTTGTATTTGTTGATGCAGTTATATTTCTGAAAAATCGGTGACATGGTACCTAAGAATATATTTTCCTATCTGAGGGGTGTAGTTGCAAAACCCGCTATACTAGCGCTATTTGTCATAGTAAATTGTAGTTTATGAAAGCTTTATTAACTACCATTTTATTATGACAAATAGATCTGTTATAGCGGGTTTTAAATCTAGACCCTTCATCTCAGAGTTTCGGACTACCTCCCATCTCAAATTCTCAACCCGCCACCGTGTTACAAAAATCCTCGAACATTTGTACGTAGGGGTGATTCTTGGAGGTCCTCTTATGAAGCCTCCCAGCTTAACTGTACTTTTTGTGACATCCGGTATACGGTATACTCCGAAAAATTTTACAAAGACTGTTATTTTGGTAGGTACTGTTTTTCCGCTTGCTGCCTAGCACAATGGGCTGGTAAATATCTACAAAGTATCAATATTCCCATCGCAAATACGCATTTATCCAAGATTTTTTTATGTTATTAGTGTCCCTAGAGTTTCATCCCTAAGTTTGCAACCCTGGAAACCCTGTGATACTCCCGTGGTGAGTGACGGGAATAAAACTTACAAATATAAATGCCAGCTTACTTCCTGCTAATTCCGGGCGGTACATCAACATAATTGAAATTTGGTGTTATTATGGAAAGAAAATGGCAGGCGTGGTGTTATATTTTTAGAGTACCACGCAATTAGCACCAGGTGTGTTGCAAATTTGGGCATTTCAGAGGTCCAAGTAACATAAAATATTAAATCATGCGCGTTTCCGAGGCTTGTAGCTTTGACTGGCCTACATCCAATTTAAATTTAGTAATTATTTTAGTCAACGAGTACAATAGTCATATAATAATAATTATATTAAGAATAATCCGTCCTGAATGATGCTTCCAAAGATTTATAGATTAAGTCGTACACGTTATGCCAACCATGACCAAAAATGTAATTTTATTCTTATAAACAGATATGACAATATAATAATTTGATTACTATGTTCACAGTTTTATTTTCTCTTCCTCACTTCTTTGCAAAGCGATTTCAAACAGCGAATTCCGCTAGGAAAATATAACAATGACACAAAACTCGTTTAAAACCAAAAATAAAAGTCTTTAGAAGTTTGTCCTCACACAATATCCAGTAGCCTTAAACTTCAGACCTAGTGGAAAATCAGGTAGTCCTTATTTTGTGCTCACTTCTTTATGATGATGGCCCAATAATATAATCCACGTTTGCGTCCTCGAGAGCCTAACGCAACTCTGTCATAAATAAAAAAATCGCGGAAGTAGGTAGATCATTTTCGCACCATACATTTTTGGGCCGATTTTCAAGGCCGGTAACAACTTTCCGTTCGAACACAATTCGAACATCTTATTTTACAGCACAAAATCAGAACTACCGAATCTGACGCAGGGTATATCCCCTTTTAGGCGACAAGGTTACTGGACTTCAAGCTCAAAAGGAAATGTGTGTGAACCTCGGAACAAAGTTCTGATATCTGTGGTGTGAATTTATTATGTATACGATACATGGTGCAATTTTCTTGTTTTTTTAACTTAAAAGATTTTGTTCTTGTAGTGATCCGAAACAACTTCTTTGGGTAATAAGTTTATCCTATAAATTGTATTTGCAAATTCGGTTACTGAAGAGGCAATTTTTTCGGCTGTTCAGAATCTGTACATCAACACCTTTTCGGCTTTATTAAATATTAATAGGCACTAAAATTGCATCATGCGTGTACAACTGCATAATTATACCTTTGCAAGTGCTACGGCGAAGGTATATACGTTTAAGGTACAATAGGACGCACAACTAGTGCCGCCAATGAAAAAATTATCATCTTTTTTTTTATTTTGCAGCCTCGCGTTGAGATTTGCAGGAGAGTTTTTACCAAAAAACTCATCGAAAAAGAAGATATGTTTTTTTTTCATTGGTGGCGCTTGTTGTGCATCCTACTGGGCCTTAAATTGCGAAAAAAGTATCTTACAGCATGCGAAGTTTTTATTTTTGATATTTTGATATGATTTTAATTTTAGTATTTGTTTCTTTTCAGTGTTGTGTGACAGGCGATGTGACAATCTTAAAAACACTAGAAGTTGTCCTAGTTAATAAGTATTATTTTAAAAGTAGATTGATGGATGTGAATATACGTAAGTAAAATATTTGTAATATTTTAAGCTCATTCCTCAGTGATGAATTATAATAGTTAAGGTGAACACATCTAAGGCTAAACAAACGCACCAAGCTATAGGCCTTACAGTCCAAGCAAAAAAGGTAAATCAGCGGAGTAAATTATTTATATTGTGCATTTACATCAGTTAAATCAAGAAGTAGACGTTGAAAATAATTTTGCGAGAAAACGGCTTTCATCAATCTTGTACCTAGTGCCGTCTCCTATCGGAGTTTGGCAAACGTCTTTCATCAATAAGTGCTATAAATGTTGTATTAGGTACAGTCGGCCACAGTCTCAGTTACCCCTTTTTGTTCAATTGGCGCCCTTATGCCGCGCGCGGTAAGAGCTGCCATGGGGTATCTGAGATTGTGGCCGACCGTACATGTTTTTCCGTAATTATGTATAGGAACAAATTTGTGTCAACTAAAGTAAATTTAGCTCTAATTTTATCCTTTCAATAAACAGTGTTGCTAGGAATCACCGTCGTCGAATTAGTCTACACTAATATTATAAAGAGGAAAACTATGTAGATAAACAAGACCTACCTACAATCCTGAAACTTTCACAACTACAACAATAATTATTATTCCACTGATTATTCTTTTTCCTTTAGATTGACTGGTCTATTAGCAGGTGCATTAACATAGGTGGATTTTTTCCACCACAGTCTGGGCTTTATTTTAGCTGTGAAGTTTCCTTGTGTTGGTTTGTTCCACTAAACTACTTATTTTAAAAATCGCGAATTTAGATAGTCATCTAAATGTTCTAAAAAGCCTTTGGTACCTACTGAAATCACTTTTTAATGTGTAAATAAAGTGCAGCAAAATAAGTTCTCTACAATTTGATCAAACATCTCTATTTATAGGTAGGTACATCTTACACAAAATATTTTAGTCATTGTGAAACTATAAGTCTACAATGTTTTTCCTATGGTGCCGTAATCTTCTGTTAACTTTATTTTATGAAGACATATTTCGACACAAAAATTGTTATATTTATCCACCGAACTAAATCGAAGTATTTATCCCATCCAACGTAAGCAGCGTGGCGGGAAATCCCATATTATCAGTTTTTTAAATTTTAAATGTAAACTGCTAGGTATTTTTGTTTCACGACAATAATATTGTATTATGTTCATTATTTTAAAAGCGAATTTTGTTTTGTGGGAGACAAACCAGTGGTCAGTCGGTCACATTCACAGATAGGTACCCCATGGCAGCTCTTACTGCACGCGGCATAAGGGCGCCAATCGAACAAAAAGGGGTATCCTAGCTTGTGGCCGTCTGTTCTACCAAAAAAACTAGTTTTATGACCAGAACACATAATGTGCTGAATTATTGTTGTTTAGAATAATAAAAGAATACAATTTTACTGTCGAGAAATAAAAAGCGCTGAGAAAAAATATCTCGAATTAACTAAAAGATTTTAAAAAAGTGAATATTTTGACTTTCCCGCCACTGTTCTTTGGTTGAACCTGAATTCTTTACCATCCGTCTGCTTCAAATCTGCCTTTACCTCTTCCTGAGCTTCCTCGCACTTCCACTTCAAAAACGAGTAAAAACTGGTAGGTAAAATAGTACGAGTGCACGTCTTATGAACTCAAAAGATTAAGGCCCGGTTTCTGAGTTGATAATTTTACTAAGCACATACTTACGTATCGCTCTGTCACGCTCTTTTGTGAGAAATCTGCAGAGACAGGACGATACTTACCCATTTGCTTAGCAAAATTTTCAACTCAGAAACCGGACCTTAGAGCTCTTATTGCAGGTATAACTATCCTTAGGATGAAACACAAAAGAGCATGAATTAAATATATTTATTTTATATTTCTTCTTTGAAGGAAGAAGAAATATAAAATCCATTGATTGATTAATCAATAAAGTTGGCTTGCTCGGGTAAAAATAGCTACCACCAGGATTGAGATTTTCACCCTTCACTTTTTCCGAAATATAAAAATAGTTTCCTACACTGATAAAAGTCTCATAAGAGGATTGTGAACGGCGTGCTCTGCCGCGCTCACGCCCAATAAAACAAACAAAATGAAAATATAAATTTTATTAATTCAGGCATCTATGTGGCCCATAATTAAGTAACAGTTTATCTATCCCTAAATTTTATGCGATTTCGTTGATTTAGGTGTCAATAGTTTTAGTAGATATCTATTAATCTAAAGCCGCGCGTTTTCACTGTATTTTGACCAACTGCGTCGTCAAAGTCAACTAAAACCGTTTAAGGCGGCCCGGTTTCTAAATTGAGAATTTTGCTAAGCTTTTGCATTTTTTCTTTCACGCTCTTTTTCGAGAAATCTGCAGAGATAGGACGATACTTACACATTTGCTTAGCGAATTTCTCAATTCAGAAACCGGCAGTTAGTCACTTTGAGGTTTACACACATTTTAGTGGATTTGTTTTTTTTTAATTCAAGATTTACTACTACCGAGGATAAAAGCGATTACAACAAATACTTATAAGACGAACTTTAACAGGATAAATAAAAACGAAAATATTGACCACGGATATGGATTTTAAAGCGTCCGCAAATGGTTCCTACTATACTTCGCTAACTTTATACAGGGTGTTACACAAAGATCCTGTCATACCGAAAGGGGTCGCTTAAGAATCCCCTGGAGCTCTGCAGCCGTCTCGCTCGCACTTTTCAACATTTTAATTGATTGGAAGAGAATGATTCAACTTAGGACGATAAAATATAGTTGCAGACATAGATAATGAAGCTATCGACATGTGGACACACTTGATTTCATGTTCCTAGTAATAAAAAAAATATCACTGAACTTCGGTTAAAAGTTGTATAGTTCCAGAAATGTATATTTTTTTTCAAACTAGAAATGTGAAAATAAAAGTATGTCCACATGTCGATAGCCTCATTATCTATGTCTGCAACTAAATTTTATCGTCCAAAGTTGAATCATTCTCTTAATGTTGAAAAGTGCGAACGAAAGGGGTGCAGAGCTTCAGGAGGTTCTTAAGGCGAAGGGTAAGGCACAACTAGGGCCGCCAATGAAAAAAAAAAAATCTTCTCTTTGGATGTTTTATTAGGCAAAAAGATTTGATTTTTTTTTCATTGGCGGCGCTAGCTGTGCCTTTATATTCACCTTAACTCATTAATACAAGCAACTTTTACTATGGGAACAACTTCGAAATCTCGAAAAAAATATCAGCTGCTACATAGGTACATTTGGTGCAGTAGGTGGGTATCAAATTTAGTATAGAACAGCAGATCAGCGGCGACGAGAGCAGTCAGGTGACCGTTTCCTTTCCGATTGTAGAAACTACAGGGTGCACTCTAAGTCAATAGCGGAACTTTAAGTAGGCTGTCTACTGATCAATACAAACAAATTTGTACTAGGTGGCGAAAAAATTGGAGTGAAAAAAATATCAGCTGTTCCATACAAAACGTCGCCTCAGTACTGCGCCAAATGTATGAAACAGCTAATATTTTTTTCGCTCCATTTTTGTCGCCACCTAGTACAAGCCACCTAGTATAAACGTTACCAGCTGCTACACTCCATAGTGTTGCGCAAAATAGAGGGGAAAAGAAGGCCAGGAAGGAGGAAAATGACATGGCTGTGTAATATAAAGGAATGGACCGGCATCAAAACCGTGGAACAATTATTCAGGACAGCCATGAACAGAGAGCAGTGCTGACTGCCAACCTCCAGTGATGGAGAGGCACTTCAAGAAGAAGTACAAGTTGTTTGTATTGATCAGTAGACATCCTACTTAAAGTTTCGCTATCGACTTAGAGTGCACCCTGTAGACTGGACCCTACCGCGTCCTGCTCTGCTCTGCCGACCTCCGCTCGCCGCTTCCGGCCGCTGCCAACCTCGGGCGGTCGCTGCCGTTCCGGTGTGAATTGAGCCTTAGAGACTGTGAAATTTAAGTTGTATAGTAGCTATAGCAGCTACGGCTATTTTTTACCGAAACGCTGCTTTTTATGATGAAAGCAAGCCGCTTTGCACAGTGATAGAAAGGACAAAAATAAGCGATTTGACCCGCAGCAGCACAAGTTTCATCCCTTAGGAACAGAGAGGGCGCCACATCTAAAAATAACTTTGAAAAATTCTAACAGCCTAACGGGTGAACCGATTTCAATGATTAATATCTTAATCGTAAGAAAAACACTTATTGTACAACCTAAAAAATAAAATTAAAATAAAAACTATAATGGCTGCCCTAAATCCAACGTTTTGTAATTTTTTTATTTTTATTTGTCAGTTTTTACTCAATTATGCAAAGAAATTGTATAAAGATACCCTCTTTATACAATTTCTTTGCATAATTGAATTATTTATAACTCATATTGTTACTAATTTAATAAAAAAAACTGCATGCATGTTTTTTATTTCCAATACTTTTGTCATTATTTATATTTTATATGTATTATGGTATAAAAACCAACCATTCGGCGTTTAAATCATGAAAATCGGTTGAGCCGTTTATTTTATACAACATTTTGAAGTTTTGTTAAATAAGTGGCGCCATCTGTGTTCCTAAGGGATAAAACTGTTGCTGCTGCGGGTAAAATTGCTGATTTTAGTCTCCACTATGACTGTGCAAAATGGCTAGATTCCATCACAAAAATAAGTTTTTTTCTCTACTTAGTTATGACGCGAGGGCAATACCCCGCTTTTCTAGCACATGTAAACCTAAATATTTCCTAAACTACTAATGATATTGGCATGCAGTTTTTTTTATTAAATTTATTATTATATTAGTAACGATATGAATTACAAAAAATATACCCTTTTCATACAATTTTTTTTGCATAGTTCAATAAAAATTGACAAATTAAAAAAAAAATTAGAAAACGTAGGATTTACGGCAGCCATCATAATATATTTTTTTAATCTTATTTTTTTGTTTGTACAATAAGTGATTTTCTTTCGATTAAGATATTAATCATTGAAATCGGTTTACCCGTTAGGCTGTTAGAAATTTACAAAGTTTATTTTTAGAAGTGGCTTTAGAAGTCTCTGTTCCTAAGGGATGAAACTTGTGCTGCTGCGGGTCAAATCGCTTATTTTTGTCCTTTCTATCACTGTGCAAAGCGGCTTGCTTTTATCATAAAATGCAGATTTTTTTCATAGCTGCTAAGACTATGGTAAAGTTTTTCCGTTGTTTTAATGGTATTCTGCTATTCGGGGCGGAGAGAAAGCCAACAAATAAAAGATCATAAAAATTGGTCCACCCGTTCTCGAGTTATAAATGGTGTAACTAACACGAGTTTGTTTTATTTAAGTATTAAGATTTCAAAAGGTTAGGTTAGGTTCGATGAAATCTACAAAAATATTGACACCAAATTCAATTAAATTGGATATTTTTAGGCGTAGAAAACCTTATACTTACATCGTTTGTATGGGAGTGTGTGCAGTAGGTAAACAATGGATTGGTATTATTTTGTAGATAGGCCAAATCATTACGTACCTAGATTTTAAAAATCTTTAAGATCAATAATAAAATTTGCAAAAGTCTAGTAGACAATATTTACCTACCTATTAGTAAATATCTAACTACAGGGTGCACTCTAAGTCGATAGCGAAACTTTAAGTGGGTTATCTACCGATCAATACAAACAACTTCTACTAGGTGGCAAAAAAAATGGAGTTAAAAAAATATCAGCTGTTCCATACAAAAGGTCGACTCAGTACTGCGCCAAATGTATGAAACAGCTGATTTTTTTTTCGCTCCATTTTTGTCGCCACCTAGTACAAGTTGTTTGTATTGATCAGTAGACATCCTACTTAAAGTTTCGCTATCGACTTAGAGTGCACCCTGTAGACTGGACCCTACCGCGTCCTGCTCTGCTCTGCCGACCTCCGCTCGCCGCTTCCGGCCGCTGCCAACCTCTGGCGGTCGCTGCCGTTCCGGTGTGAATTGAGCCTTAGAGACTGTGAAATTTAAGTTGTATAGTAGCTATAGCAGCTACGGCTATTTTTTACCGAAACGAAAGCTATAGCAGCTACGGCCATTTTTTACACAGCCTACTTAAAGTTCCGCTATCGACTTACCTACTGCCGGTTTCTGAATTGAGAATTTCGCCAAGCAAATGGGTAAGTATGGACCTGTCTCTGCAGATTTCTCACAAAAGAGTGTGACAGAACGATACTAAAGTATTTGCTTAGCAACATTCTCAATTCAGAAACTGGGCCTTAGAGTGTACCCTGTATACTAAAATATTCGCTGCAGAGTCGCACACAAGTTACTTTTTATTATTCTGAGGCTGTTTCCTAAACTAACAGTGCTTAGGTATTTTTGGCCAAGAACAATGTACCTACATATAAGCGGTTACAAAAGTAGGTGTAGTACAGTATGCCTTTTAGAATTTTAAGTGTTTTTATTGACTTTAGGATAGTATAGAAATAGTATACAATTAAGCACGTAGTGTTATTGAAATCCGATTTAATAATAATTCCGTACATTTGATATAAATATTGTAATTTTTTTTTAAGTTTATTGGTCTTCATCTTTTAGTCAGCTGGATGCAATATATAGGTACCTATTTATAAACGTTCATTTTTTTTATTTAACGAAAAAGAAATAGCACGAATAAAACAAAAGGTATTGCTACTTTATGTGGTTTTATTTCAAAGTAAGTGTACCTCGAGGATACCCCTTTTTGTTCGATTGGCGATGGCGCGGTAAGAGCTGCCATGGGGTATCTGTAACTGTAGCCGTACTTGAGGCACCCTGCTGCTTCCCACCACCCCCATAAAGAATTTAAAACTGGTGCGGTCTGCGCATTAATTTTGCGCGTTTTAGAAATAATTTTTAAACCTTTGTTTTGGTTCTCTCACTTGCGATACAGTGAGACGGAACCAAAACAATAGGGCTTGAGTTTTGTATTAATAACAACCCCCTCTTCAGTGTCACAGGACCTCTACTATTACTATATTTACAAATAGCGGCATAGACATAAATGACAGCTGATGCTCATGGAGTACCTCAGGCTCAGGTACTCCAGCAAATCATTTTCTGGAAGACACCAAAATGTTGAATGTTCTTCCTTCATCGTAGGTACGTCGTCGTCTAACTATAAAATAATGTATAGACAGGCCCGGATCTAGAGGGGGGGCAAACCGGGGCAAATTTATTAAATTTGCTTTTATTTAAAAAGGAAAGACTTGAATTTTGGGGTACTATAAGTTTTATGTTTGCCATTTTTCAAGCGCGCTTCGCGCGCTCATTTAAAAAAACACAATGCCCTTTCAGATCCAACATAAAAAAAAACTTTCGAATGCACAGCAACAAGTTATTGAACGAGCGAGCGAAGTTCTCCGAGTCTACTGGAACTCAGTAACATTAAAATAGTGCTAAAAAGTGATAAAAACGTAAATCTAATCAGTATACAGTGAAAACAGTGATAACTAGTGGTTCGCCCCGAACTATGAACTCGCGACCCCATATCTCAGCAACCCCTCGACCGATTTGGCTCATGTTCGAAATAAAAAAATCTCTTTAGGTCATTTACCCGCCTACCAAATTTCATGACGATCCGACTAAATTTAATCAAGTTATCGTCGAACGAACATTCATAAATACAAACATACATACATACATACAAACGCCGGATTGTTCAAATAGACTCGGAGAACTTCGCTCGCTCGTTCAAAAACTAACAAAAGTGAACTATAAATACAAATTCTGTTTGGAAACCATATTGTAGATATCGGACGTAAAACTCAGTGGAAACAATAAAAATAAACTTTTACGGGTCGCGAAATAATCCGTAACCAGAACTCTATTTTATAATCCAATAAATCCAAAAATAACCAAGTTTTGCTAATTGCTAAGGTCCAAAGTACACCAGATTAGAAAATACAAAACAGCGCCATCTATTTAAAAAAACAAATAATATATTGTTATTCTACTTCCTAACAGAGGAAACAAAACAAATTCGTGACATTTTTTTTTTATCAGAGCCATCTAGTGTTCAAAATTATAAACCAAAAAGTCCTTATGCTCACAAATAGAGGTCGCTTTACTTCAAAACTACAAGAGAGTCCTATACAAAACTTAAAATAGAAGAAATACTAGATAAACTACAAAAAATCCAAAATTATCTAGAGGCACAAAAACTTGAAATAAGAAAAAGCGGCGAACAAGTTACAGAAAACATTCAAAGAATGTTTGGCGAAAAACTAAAAATGCTAGAAGAAAAATCTGAAAATCTTGAAAAACGAGTGGAAAATCAAGAGCAAAGACTGTACTATCTAGAAAAAAATGCTAGACAGAAAAATCTGGTTTTCTTTGGCGTCGAGAAACGTGAAAAATCTTGGTTTGAATTGGAAATGATAATTGCAAACTTTGTAAAGGATTTTATTAATATTGAACTGGACCTGAAGGATAAGATGAAGCACTATAAGAAAGATAGGAAAGAAATCGGAGAAGCTTCATTCCATCGTGGTGACTTTCACAACACTTCATAAGAAAACCAAAATCATAAAAATGTGACTGTAGTGATAGCCACAGTCACAGTGCCAACTCTCGTCTTAAGAATCTTTCACTTCCATCCTGCGAGCATATAGCTCTTGCGTTCCACTCTGGACGGCAGGTAAAGGAAAGCCAGAGGTGAGGGTCCCGGTACTCTTGTACAAAGACGTGGATGCGAGGACCAGTTTTCGCCCTCCGAAGACTCGGGTCCGTGGTACCGCCACATACCAACAGCTCGCCACAAGCTGCCCTGCGGTGGAGGAACCATAATGGTCCCTTCATTCCCTTAGCCGCCTTTTACGACACCCACGGTAAGAAATGGGTTGGTCCAATTCTGTACCTCCCGGGAACCACACGGGGGTTATTATTAAGTTTATATTGGGTCGCGAGTTCATAGTTCGGGGCGAACCATTAGTTTATTTACTTATAAGAAAATCGGTGTATTTTCGGGAGCGCTTCGCGCGCTCTTCCGGTCTTACAAACTGGAAGAAATGGAGTTCAGTTTTTTTCTATCACTTTTCCTCTTCCCAAATAAGTAGTTGGACAATGAATTTAACCGGTTGAGCATCAGCCATGTTGGTTTGATAAAAGTTTTTGATTGATTAGTCTCAAATTCTGTGGAGGGGCGCCAATGTCAAGATTTTGCCCCCCCTCTGATAAATCCTAGATCCGGGGCTGTGTACAGGTAGCGTCACGAGTTATGAGCGCTGACCTTGAATGCGCAGAAGTCATTTTTTGGGTCTGTTTGGCTGGGGACGAGAGGGGCACAGCCTTCTTTGAAGGCTGTGAGAGGGGCGATGGAGAGGCGCGATCGCCGGTGAGCGCGGGCGCGTGATTGGTATGGTAGCAGTGCCTCCAGATTCACTGTAATTACAGTAGATTAACTGTAATTTTAACTTATTTACTGTATACTGTAATAATAAAATACAGTGTAGGGATCTACTGTTTTCGTTCGTAGACTGTTTTTTTTTAGTCCTCTTTTAGTCATTCATCCATTGGCTGCGTTCAAGAAAAAATAAAAAGACCATAGAATGTAACAATAATAAATGCCGATCGAAGTATGAGCTCGCGACGCGCATTTAATCTCTATAGTATAGTATATTAGATCTCTCCTCCTCCTTGCATCGGTATCCTCATCACTGAGGGTCGTGGTCATTCGATCGGAGCAATCCTTGTCGCACGATGCGTCGCCAGTTGTTCAATCGGCTATATGTATGGCATCGTATACTGTGGAGTAGATCTCTATAGTATAGTAACTATAAGGCTCAACAAGAAAGGAGGCTAGGTGTCCTGCGTAACAGGTCTCCCTAGTGCAGGCACCATCTCCCACAATAATCAATGTATTTGATACCCTGTCAAAATGTTTTCTTTTTTCAATATTTAATCAAAATTTTACTGTATTTCAGTATTGATATATGCTGTATTTCCTGTATTTTTTAACTGGCAATACTGTTTCGACTTCAATTACGATTTGCTAACGCTGACTGTCCTTTTAATGTTTTTGTAGTACAGCAAAGAATATTTTGATTCTAATTCTATAGGATTAGTTCTCTGGTTGTAGGAGAAAAACGAGGAGAGCCCGGCTTTGTCCTTCTGCCGGGACGCCATTGACCCGCCATTGCGTTACAGGCTAAGGGCTCTGGAAGCACTGTATGGTAGATCAGTCGCTCTAGCCTCTGGGTACAGTCGCGCACATCGATTCGTCGCAGAAAGAATGCCGAAACAAAATGTTTTAAAAAGACAGTTCAGAAAGATTCAAAAAGTTATTGAGAACAATACATATTGAATTGAAATTATTTTTCATTGATTTTACACCCGTTTTATCGTAAAGTCCGTTAAAATAATTGTATCGAAAACGATTTAAAATATAACGAATGAAAAATCCGCAAAGAATACTTTCAATCTTTAAGTTTAGTCAGTTTCTTCGATTTTTATAGTATCTCACTCAACTATAGTTCAGCTCAGCGTCAGTCTTAGATCCCGTGGATATTAGACATTTTGCGCGCGATTGTACACACTTGCGCAGACATCCCCACCAGTTTCGTCGAGCGCTCATAAATCGTACCTGAGTGAAGTTCGTTGGTATGTACTTATAAATACTACCTACTTATAACAATATTGTAGATGATTTTAAAATACGTAAGTATCTAGAATGATGTAAAAATAGCCGATGACATTTAATGACAAATAACTAAATATGAAAACAGTGTGATGCAGAAAAGAAGGAACCCTAAGGAACCTCAACAGTTCATTCAATATTTTTTTACATTTCCTGTGTATGTACTACATTATAAATCATGTTTATAATGTGATCATTGATGTCCATCACAGCAACCAGTCGTTTAACTACACCGTCCATGAATGTAAATTTCAATCAGCAATTTTTAATATTTTAACCCTGTTCATTTCTCTGTATGGCAGCATAGCCGCTGATGAGGACCTCTTATATGTATGAGTGTACTGTATTAGAGCAAGTTTCTTTGGCATGGCCACAATGACTGTGTGACCATCTTCTCCTTCAACCACATCTATTTGTATAATCGGGCACAGGTCAGACAGCACTGGGCAATCTTTGCGATCCATGAAATTGTACTGTTTGATCGGTTCTGCCTTGAATAAATCCATCTGGCCTGCAGTGTATGGTGCATAGTAGATGCGCAGAACACCATAGTTCGTTCCAACGAAGATTACATCGCCATAGGTCCTGACAGTCACAATGTCACGCAGAGGTACATCTGGAAGATTGTGATTTAGTACATACATCCACTGGAAGTACACGCGCCAATCCAATTGTTCTAAAAAGTTGTATACTTTTAAATAATGCATTAGGTTTATGGACTGGTCCAGAGCACAGACGAAAACTATATTATTGTCAATGACAGAATATATATGGCGTTTGTTAGTGAGGAGGTGCAGATGGGTGGTGTAGCCTAAGCATATGACACTTTCCTTACAGCGTTGGATGAATTGGCAGTGTAAATCTGTTTCATCAGCATCCACAGAGAAGAGCTCCTCATTCAAGTTCACGAAGTACACTATGTTATCTTTCAATAGAAAAACCTTTACGCTGTCGAAAGATACACCAGTTTCGTTCACCTCTCTGTGCAGGACTTTGCGTACAACATAGAGGTGTAGCTGGTAGCCGAGAATAACAACAACATCGTCGTTTTCATCGAATCTCAGGTAGTTCCCATTTATGGAGCCTCTCTTGGCGTACTCTAAAGTCTCAATATCGTAGTAATTAATGCAACTCTTCTTCTGAACAGCGATGAGGCCATCTTTGAGTACTTTGAAGTCCACTATTTCTTGAGTGATGGTTTCGGCACAGGCGATCTCGTCCAAGGTCTCACGCGCAGTCGCCAGGCGAGGCCACAGAGTCAGCGAGCGGTACAGGTGGTACCAAGTCAGGCTGGGGCGCGCGCGGGTGCGAGCCGTCTGGTATACGGTGCCAAAATCACGCTTGCAGTGTTTGCGCCACAGAGGCTCACTATCCTGCAGGCTGTCGACGACGTGCATCCAGCGCACGCACACTTGCCGGCATCTGATCAAATCTTTGACATCCACTAGCGTGAAAATGTGGAGCAGCAACTCCGTCGGCTGCGAAGCTATGGGGCCAAGTTTCTCGTCCTCTGTCATTTCTAAATTACAGTTGGCTGCCTGCTTGATAATGAAGGATGCTCGTGATGTTGAAATACACGGAACAGAATTTAGGTGTCAATAGCAGTTTTTTTGCTAAGTGCGCAGTTTTTCACTGGACTGATTTTGTGTTGTTTTGTTCATTTGTTGTCAAACAATTCAGGATCACAGACAACATACGGTAAACATCAAATCACAGTTCACAGTTACAAAAAAAAAAAACATCATACGGCTTTGACAGCTCGCTCAATATATCTCGCTCGCTCTAAATCAACAGAACTGAGAGAGAGAGAGAGAGAGATACATTTCTTGTTAGAGAACGTAAAGTATGCCACAACAAAATGCTGGCTTTACACATTCGGCAAACAAGACAAGACACAAACACGCTGTGAAGAGGCTATTTTTACGAGTTGCTAGCAAAACACCCGTTGCATTAGAGCAACACGGTCACCGCTAGAAATAGAGAGTGCTCTGCAAAGCGAACATGAAAATGGTTTAGTTTTGCCTACAACTTGCACGAACTGTCAGCTTTTCTTGTAAGGCTGTATCACACATACAGAACACTTAAACCCACCCTAAACCCTAGCCTAGGGCCTACCGCTCTACCCTACCGTTTACTATAATCCATACCAATAGGTAGGGATGTTGTTGCCTTTGCTTTTAAATGTCTCAGTTAGTACTCTACCGCTCTACTCTACCTTTTACTCTACCCGTGTATAGCAGCCATAGACTTTGATAGACCCCACAAGTGCTCGTACTTCGCGTGTCTTTTACAAGTGCACTGCACCACTATTCGCGGAACACCGCTCAGTCGCGCTTATACCGTTCCGAACGTAACACGTCTGCTCAACATTATAAAATGCCTCATTGCACCATAATAAACTGTTTGAACTCCACAAAAAACAGTCAATCGAGTGAAAGGTGACGTTTCCTTCCATTGGTAAGTATTGTTGTTATTCAAATTAGCCTTATTTAATTTATAATATTTTTTTATCAATTTGGAGTGGTGTCGTGTCATTTTCACATTCTTTTTTTAAAATACAGTGTTTCTCTCAAGAACGTCGTCCATTGCGCCTTCTACTTCACCCAATACTCAAGGCAACTTTTTCATAGCCCGCATTGGATAATGAAACAAACGATACTTCCGCAAACCTTCAAGTTGATGACACAGGCGCTTTTATCATTCGTCTGTCAATTTTACTGACTAGTGTTGTACGCTGCGATGTGACAGCAACGATTCGAGTATAATCGATTTTAGTGACAGACTAATGACCGCGGCTGTCAGGATGGTACAGGTGCTGGGCAAGCCAACTCTATCTAAAACAATGTCCCAGGTACTGCAGCGCCGTACTGGTCTCTTCACCCATCTAGTGTGAGTGAAGATGCCACTGGACGCTGTATAAATCATCGCATTATAGATGCAAAAGGCCTTAGTTTTTTTAAACATATTGTGAAATTTCATTTTTATGGGAATCGAATCGAATCGATCCGACTTAATTTCATTCGTCTGTCGATTAAAAATCGATTTGGTCCATGACAAAATAGACAGACGAATGACATAGTTGACAGACGAATGAAATAGAAGTAGAAAGATAAAAAGTGACACTTCATAACAGATATAAAAACTAAATTAAAAAAATACCCCCGATATTTTAGCTTCAAATAAGCATTACTCAAATAATACAAATACTTCAAATAAGAACAATCGTTTTTATATCGATTTAATGGTTTCACTTTAAATCGATATAAAAATGTGCAGTGCTTATGCTTACCTACGAAAGTTTAAGTTTTAAGAACAATCGCTAGAATAACTGCTTTCAAATTAAAATAAACGCATCCAAATCGGTTCACCCTTTTGAGAGCTACTGTGCCACAGACAGATAGACACACACACATAGCGGTCAAACTTATAAGACCCCTCTTATTTGGTCGGGGGTTAAAAATAAGGCCCGGTTTTTTAATTGAAAAATTGACAATGTAGTGGATCCGTGCGTGGATCGCGTGCGGGAGGCAGCGCGGGCAGCGGGGTACGCAACGCGAGCGCTTCGGCGGCGGCGGGCGGGGCCTCTGAATCGGTTTGGCGGCGCGCCTTTGAATCGAATTCGCGGAGCATGTATTCCCATCACTAAATTGCTCTTGTGACGTCATTGTAGGTACGAAAAACGTGACACGCTTGGTTTTCATACAGTTTGAGGTGAGCGTTGCATCTATTCAATAAAAAGTCTGTGACAGCAGCCTCTAACGCGCGCGGCATAATGGTGCCAATCGAACAAAAAAGGGTAGATAGCGTGTGGCCGATACAAGATAGGCTTCTAGAGCATTTTTTTCTGGATGGATGTATTGAATGTTAAAATTGTAGATGAAGAAAACTTATCTTTAGTATTAGTAGGCAAGGCACACAACAAGACACGAGAAGGTGCTTCTCGCGCAAAAAATGCTTGGCCATATAAGAACCGGGATGTGGCCACAGAACACCTATACCCAAGATGTGGCTGTCAAATTTCGCTTACACCTTCAGAAAAAGCTAAATTTGACAGCCACATCTTGGGTATAGGTGTTCTGTGGCCACATCCCGGTTCTTATATGGCCAAGCAAGCCTATGAGCGCCATCTACCAAGGGCTTTGAATTAAGCTTTTAACTCTCAGTTGAAGAAGGGCCATTAGTAGGCTTCTAACGATTGATTAGAAAAACACTTTTATTTTTTAGCTAAATGTTGCCATACAAATGCGAACATTTTTAGTTTTTTACATAATTTTACAAAAATTCGATATCCAAAGGTATAACGAGCAGCTGATATTTTTCTCAAGATTTCTGCTAAGTTCTGCTAAGTTTATTTTGTGTCTTCTAAGGTAGGTAACATGAAAGAAAACTTTACAGGCATAGTTTGTAATTTTAATAAATTCAATAGTCCGTGCCATCATTACCTTTAACCTTTTTAATGGGGTTTTTTCCAGGCATCAAAAATACCCCGAATAACTGTCAAAATCAGTCTATTAATCTGTGGTTTCCATATCAAACCACAGATTTAGTTGCGCGATAATTCGCGAATCGCTGTCAGATTTGACACTTGGAAAAATCCCCCAACCACAGAACAATTAGACCAATAGAAGAAACAATGATCACGTGACACCGTACTACCTTAGTTGTCAAAGTTTTTTTTTAAATTTTATTTTCCCCACTGAATACCCATCAAATTAAGATGGTCACCGTAGCCTACAAAGTGTCAGCACTTGGGATCCTTTCATATTTAGTCGGGTCACCATTTGAGTCAAAGTCCTGTAGCCGGTCGGACGAATTATTTTCATGAATCTGTTATAAAGTTTTTAGTGATAAAACAAACAATTGTTGGAGAATCTGCAATAAATGCACAATGACGTGTATAGTGCGTGAGTGCCGATCGCGTGCGAAATCTAAAGAAAACGGAGGTGAAAATTTGAGCTTCCGTAAGTGAGTACCTAAAACCTATATTTTCTCGTCTAAAAGAACCGTGAGATGATCTATCAGCAATGAAAATAAACTTCCCCGACAGCTTATTATCCAACATAGCCGTAATTATTGCGTTTAGATCAAAACTGGGCACTAAAATGTGATAAATAAACAAATCCATTTGTAGGCTATACTAGTGATGTCTAAAGCATGGTCGATAAAATGATAGTCACAATATCATACACATTGTTTTTCTGTTAAAGTTTTCCCAAAACCGAAATCCGGGCGCAATGGTTTGCCGCCATTGGCAGAAATGAGAAGCAGTACCATAAGCACTGGAAACTATGCTCAAGACACTTCAGACCCGAGTGCTTTATACGAGGGAACTTATTGCGAGCACGACTCAAGGAAAGTGCCCACCTTGAATTTACCAGAAAAAATGGAAGTGACGGTAAGGGTAAATAAACGAAATAGTGGAACAATTTTGTTCCTCTTTTGTATACCATCCTTAAAAGTTTTCTCTTGTTTTCAGGGCGATTCAAAGCTTAATATGGACAATGCCACGGGGTACCACAAGCACTGTAAGTTTTTGATGAATATCGTATAACACACACTCACCGGCGGTTTCTCAATATGAGTTATACAATTTTATTCTGTGTATTAAAGGTAGGTCTTCAAAAAAACGAGATAGTGTAAGAACTTTGCCACATAAGCGTACCTACCATTTTTGAAGGCTTCGTTTTGTTTTCAGAGTGACTCAATTCCAAACATGGGCAGTAACACAATCACGATTATGTATTTACTTCAATAATACATTTTTTATCTCCCAGGCTCGGAAAGTATGCTGATAACAAGACCAAAATATCGTGGAAAATCCAATTTTACTCGATGCGATTTTGTGTGATTCGAAATTAAAATTTGAACGCTGTAACTGTAAGGTGTAGAAAACAATAACATAGTCATCTGTCAAAGCAATGAAGAACGAAACTTATTTCACTAACCTCTACATATGTCGTTGTCTTTTGTTTTTCTTACCTAGCATTTCCTCGCTCTGTGATATGAAAAGTTGTGTGTTACGCACGGATGCAATATTTTTTACATCTCGTGCTTCTGAATACCTCGCTACGCTCAGGTTTCTTTTTTTAAACCTCTTACGTGGCTTAATCTTAGAAACCTTCGCTAGCTCGGTATTCAACACTAGCACTCGCCGCAAACAATATCTGCATCCTTGCATAACAAATAACTATTATCTAATGCGTCATACAGTTTCATTACAGCTTTGTGTACTTAAACTCTAATTTTTAATTCGAGTCCACGGAATGACAGTTGCTACAAAGGATTTATCTGACAGTTGCATACTAGCAACTGTCATTTCGTGGACTCGAATTAAAAATTAGAGTTTACTACATTTTTATCGATATCGATGAAATGGCAATCTGAGGGTTGGCCCATCCTTAGCGGCTAGCGTCTGACAGTAGGAGCTGTACGCACTATCAAATCGCTGTACTGATAAACATTATGCCGTCTCTTTTTTTCTAATGGAAGTTTGGTTGACGAAAGCAGGACAGTATTACCGTCGAAAGTTTCTGCTAAGTATGGTTTCTTCTATTGGTGTAATTGTTCTGAGCCCCCAACTAACGTTTCGGACGATACCTAGGCATAGCCTAGGCACAACTAGCGCCGCCAATGGAAAAAAATCATATCTTCTTTTTGGAAGGGTTTTTTGCGAAAAACGAAACGTCAAATGATAATGATATTAGTAGCGATTCTGAGTAAAACTATTACTAATCTGACAGCACTAAAGTGACAGATAATCTGTCACTCTAGTACATTATCTGTCACTTTAGTGCTGTCAGATTAGTAATAGTTTTACTCAGAATCGCTACTACTATTGGTGTACCGCCTGCTCTGTGAGGGGGGAGCGGGGGATGTGGCCCTGCCGAGCGTAACGTTTTCTCCCTGCCCCGCGGCCCCGCGTCACACCCCGATAGCGCGCTCCGATCGCGCGCGGCAGGACCTAAAACCATACATTTCGCTCCTGCTGCGCGCGATCGGAGCGCGCTGGATCGTGCAGTGTGGACCCGGCTATTGACACCTGTATTCTCTCCTCCCACAAACCTCTTACCCGCGCAGACGATACGCGAGTAGTAAGCGGTTGACCTAGTTTCAAAGTTATGTTAACTGGTGGGCACTATTCCACGACGATGAATCGTCGCTATCCAAGTTCCTCATGCTGGTGGGTCGGCCTTTCTTGTCGTAGGCCAACACCTCCAGGGTCCTGTAGGAGCTGACCTCCTCGATCTGCGGCACGTTGACCTCTTCCTCACTGTCCTTTGGCGACATGTGGCTCTGCATATGCCCTCCGAGCTGCTTCACTGGAACGGAGAACGTCAATTTCTTTCGAACTTTGAAGGCTGGTATTTTTGAACGAGCGACGAAAGGGAGCGAATCTCGCCGTGTTTGTCTAATAGGCTTTTTTCGGGTTTTTTTTTTTTGTTGTTCATGAAGACGTCTCTAGATGGCGCTATTCTTCTCACCATAGAAAATTGAGTTTAGCCAGAAAAAATGTCAAAGTCTGTCCAGTCCACAGACTGTCTATTGGTCTGTGCCGAGGTTTTTTCACAGATAACTACCCCGCCGCGCGCCGCTTGCTTGCTCTTGCTCGTAATTTTTGTTTCACAAATTCACAAGTGTATCCGTCCACGGATTTTCATTAAAATAATACCTACCTATAAATTATAAGTGCTTTTGTATATCTTGTACAAGTCATGTACGAGAAGTGTTGTGTTTTGGGTTGAATGGAGAAACCAGGGCCCTTAGCCTGTAACACAATGGTGCCAAAATGGGCTGTCAGGTGACGACTTCAATTACGATTTGCTAACGCTGTCTGTCCTTTTAATATTTTTGTAGTACAGCAAAGAATATTTTGATTCTAATTCTAGAGGATTAGTTCTCTGGTTGTAGGAGAAAAACGAGGAGAGCCCGGTTTTGTCCTTCTGCCGGGACGCCATTGACCCGCCATTGCGTTACAGGCTAAGGGCCCAGTTTAGCCTAGGCCAAACTAGTCTAGCCCTATTTGAGTAGGGGTAATACAGATTATACTTATTAATGCTAGCCTATTACTAACCCGCCGTAATTATCTGACCAGTAGGGGACGCATTTAAAGGCCGAATTTGAAAAAGTCTACATTCAAAAAGTCTACGGTATATCTGATTTTGTCCGGTTTGAAGGACCGCTCGAAAACAAAAAGAGGTAGGTAGGTATGTCAGTGTGTCGCCAACCGAAACTACTGACCTAACCTTTGTTTTAAATCTTTTTCGACTGTCCGTCACACTTCCAGGACTACCCTGTATGTTTAACACCCTTTATGTCGGTTTTTAGAACACCTATAAAAGTAAAAGGCCTGGTTTCGGGGCTCTTAAGGGGTTCGAAAATTTCGTTATTTTTGCGCTAAACCTCTTAGTTTACGAGATATGGTAACATTCATACCTAATCGTTCGTCAATATCAGCTCGGGCTAGGCCATACTAGTTTATCCTGGAGCGTACAATATTCTTGCTAGGCCAGACTGGATTGACCTAGGCTAAACTGGTTTCTCCATACGAGCTTTGGCTAGACTAGTTTGGCCTAGGAAATACCGGTTTATCCATACGAGCTTCGGCTAGACTAGTTTGGCCTAGGCTATACTGGTTCGTTCATACGAGCTTAGGTTAGACTGGTTTGGCCAAGGCGAAACTAGTTTATCATGAAATCGGGTTTGGCCGGTAACATAATACAACAGAAATGGCAAGAAAATAAGGATTATTAGGGGTCAGGTCAATCGGTTGGTCGGGTGATTATTTTCCATCGCAACTTAAATACCACCCGACGCCGCGGTACGCCACCCGACGCGCGCAGACTTATCTGGCTTTCTTTTTGGTTATCTGTGATCTAGTTTGACATTTATTCTTACTAAAATACAGCGCCATCTAGAATTTTTATTATAACTAAAGGAAAAAACCCTATTGAACCACATGGGGCCTTAGCCTGTAACACAATGGTGCCAAAATGGGCACCCAGTTGACGATTTCAATTACGATTTATTAATGTTTTCGGTCCAATGTTTTTGTAGTACGATCGGCCACAATCTCAGATACCCCATGGCAGCTCTTATCGCGCGCGGCATAAGGGCGCCAATCGAACAAAAAGGGGTATCTGAGACTGGCCGACTGTACCTACAGCAAATAATATTAGGAGTCTAATTCTACAGGGTGCACTCTAAGTCGATAGCGGAAGCTGTCTACAGCAATACAAACAACTTGTACTAGGTGGAGAAAAAAATGGAGCGAAAAAAATATTAGCTGTTCCATTCAAAAGGTCGACTCAATACTGCGCCAAATGTATGAAACAGCTGATATATTTTTTGTTGTAAGTTGTTTGTATTGATCAGTAGACAGTCAGTCTACTTAAAGTTCCGCTATCGACTTAGAGTGCACCCTGTAGAGGATTAGTTCGCTAGTTGTAGGAGAGCAACGAAAAAATCCCGGTTTTGTCCGTCTACCTGGGACGCCATTGATACGCCATTGTGTTACAGGCTAAGGCCCCTGGCGTTTCTATGTAGGTATGTAAGTTTGACTTGTTTGTTCGACTACTTATAACTCTTTTTGTTTATGAAATTTGGTAGACGGGTAATTGAGACAATTATTATTTTATAAGTTCGAAAATGGGCCATATCGGTCAAGAGGTTGCTGAGATAATAATGCGATCAGAGATTATTATGGGGTTGTAAAGGAGATACAGTGCCACAAACTTTTCTTGGCCGGTAAGAGCGTCGCTGTCATCGATGTATTTTAAGGGTCTAGAGTTTCAAAACCCGCTATAACAGATCTATTTGTCATAATAAAATGGTACCGTAATCTGGGGTGTTTTGCAACTACAGGGGTGTTTAACAACACTTTCAAGAATAAAGTAAAGAAAGATTTTTAAGCAAAATCTATGCCTAATGTTCAATACAAAAGTTACGTGTCTATGGTCAATACTTTTTTTATTTATTCTGACAACACTACTTGATGACAGCTGTCAAAGTAAGCAAAAAAAATGGCCATTTTGAAACTGACAGTTTGCTAACGAAATTTTGTGGAAAAAAACTTTATTGTTTTCGGCAGGAAAAAGGGCAACAAGATCAGTTTTTCTGTGGTATTCTATAGCTTTTGTTCATCGTTAACAGGATACGACAAAGAGATAAGCTTTACATTGAGTATTTTAGGAGTTTCTGTACACTTAAAATTAGAGGGTAGTATCTGGCGGCACTCCCGCCAAGTCGAGCTCAGCAGAGGCACCCCGTACCATACTTTTCTCGAAGCAACTCGCGGCACTTTTGACCCCCCTGTATCTTCGTTGTGAGTAAAGCTAGAAAGCTGAAATTTCGGTTACTAACAGTTCTCACGGAACCTACCTCGACCTCCAAATTACAAGTTTTTACCTACATTTAATAATGAAATATCTCAAGTCAAAGTTCGGTCAAAACGTGGGTGACATACTCATCACCATCATGACTTTTAATGTACTTCTAGTAGGCGTATGGAGTTGAAATTTTGCATGCGGTTATTATTAAGTGAATTATGCACTATGAATATATTCTTGATTAGTAAATTATAATATACAGAAAAATAAAAATAATGTATTACATGCGTCTATGCAACAACTAGCGCCATCTAGGGTTGTGTCTTGACATCAAAATCACAACGGAAGATGAAATTCATCTGTGAGCTAAAACTTATAACTATCGGAAATTTATGAACATACCTACTATACCCATACAAAGACGATGACAAAAAATATTCCTACTTCATGGCGCCACTACTTGAAAATCTGCCTGCTGTCATTATAAAGTATTTAAATAATTAAATAAAAAATGTTCATGATGATTTCCGATTTGTAAATAATAAAATTATACTGCCATACAAAATTGATAAAAATATATTCATATTTCTTTTCACCACTGGAAGGCGCTACTACGAGTATTAGCGTGCTGTTATTATAAAGTGTTTAATTTAATGGAATAAAAAAAATACCCGTGACGCAATTTTTTCAATATGGCGTAATTTATAAAATTCAATATTTCACGAATAAAGACGCATTTCACATTTTTATTGCTCAAAATAGCCTGAATAAACATTACAAAGTATGTAAAATCAAAAATGACTGTGCGTATTAAAAATTAATAAATTAGAAGGTTTATCAATATGAACGCAATAGCGTCTAGAGTAACCCCCAGAACTTATTTCCGATCGGTAAATAATAAAAGTATTAATATTTCCACTTCCAACTAGATGGCGCCACTAAGTTCCTACATCGCGGTATGGTTATGTCTACAACACGCCTATAAATTCCCCAGGAATTTTCCCAATTAGTTTCTGAGAATAAAATGTCGTCATTTACAATAATTTCTGAGCTCAGTGTTACACTGAGTTAAAAGTCACATCACTCACCGTAAAACTACGAATTAATGAATATTGCAATGGATACGGATGGTGGGATGAGATTTCATGAGATGCAACTTTATACGTGTGATGACGAGCCTGGAGACACTTACATGCTGACCTATACTCGACGGCAATGGTGAAAACTGTTAAAAAGTAAATGTTCGGCTCTATGATTTTACCTATGTTGTCTATCGTCTCTCTCTGATGTACTGTCAATGGTGATTTACTAACCAAAATAAAATCCTTTTATATTAAATTCATATCTTTGTTTTCCGGCCCATACCAATAGGTTATGGGCCCAGGACAACGCGCGCTACTTAATTAAAAGTATATTTCGGCTCGCGCGAACTCGAAAAAGCAAAATCATAATTTTCCGACAATGGCTGACAATTCGAAAGTTTCCGTGGAAAAACTGCGCGGAATCGAAGACTATGCTACGTGGAAATTTATGACTAAAATGCTACTGATCCATGAAGACTTATGGGATTCTGTGGAACAGAAGTTGGGCGCGGAAGACAAAGTGCAAAGGAAGGCGCTTGCGAGGATATGTCTGATGGTACAGCCTGCAGTGCTAACGCACATAAGGAATGCCAAGACGGCTTACGAGGCGTGGAATAACCTCGAAACCGTGTACGAAGGCAAGGGCCTGACGAGGAGGCTAGGTCTACTGCGAACTTTGTTCGGACTGAAGCTAGACCATTTTCCCGATATGCAGGCGTATCTGACGAAGGCATCTGAGATTGGCCAGCAGCTGGCCGATATGGATGCGGCTGTTGACGATGACTGCCTGGCGGTTGTAATGCTGAGCGGGCTGATAAACGACTACGACCTACTCATCATGACATTGGAGCACTCTTCAATGAAGTTGTCAACAGATATCGTACGATCCAGACTAACGCAAGAGTACCAGAGAAGACAAGAAAAGGACGAACGGCTAGGACATACCATCAAGAAATGCTCAAATAAGGGCAAGGATCCGGACAAAGCGAATAAGACGCTGCTGACTGCATTGTCAGCGAGTATCCGGAGTGACGTTTGGTATGTGGACTCGGGAGCCAGCAGTCACATGTGCAACAATAGGGATACTTATGCTAAAGAACTATAGTGTAGAGACCCCTATACCTGTCAGCGTTGCCAATGGGGAAAGCCTGATGACTGGCGGCAAAGGTGACGTTACAGTGAAGCTACGCCATGCTGAAAAGACTATCAGTGAGGTTGTGTACGCCCCGAAGCTGTCTACTGATCTGTTATCCGCATTGGCGCGGAAAGGCTTTACTATTGTTTTTAAAAGGCAACTCATGTAAATTGTTACATGGTGCTGATGGTGTTGTGACAGCTAGGTGCCAGAATGGCATGTATGTGCCACGGGGCCATGTGTTTCGTCTTCGTCTGTTGTAGTAGCAAACAAGTAAGTTCAACAGGTTTCAACTAAGCAGGCCAGTGAGACGTCCAAGGAACCACAGGAGGTGTGGCATAAGCGACTTGGGCACCTCAACCATTGCAGTATACGACTACTGAAAGGTGTGGCTGTTGATTTTGATACTTAGTTCAAATTTTGAGACTTGTGTGGCTTGTATTCAGGGCAAGCAGACTAAATTACCTTTCCCTGAGAGCTGTGTGTTAAGGAAATCTCTCACTAAAGAGAAAACTGGAAAATTTGTAAAACTATTTGGTTTGTTCATCAATACAAATGTTTCTTAAGTTCTAACAATGTTAAGTTAAGTTTACTTTATTAAGTACTTAATGGTTTAAGTATTTATTTAGTTAGTTAACTTGAGAGTTTGTGTTTTTGGGATGTACCTATTTATTTGTGTTGATAGTTTTTTGAATTGATAGTTTTTTTGGTAATTTTTTTTTTACCAATTTTGTTTATTTGGTAAATGTGTTAGTAAAGTTAGCAAGTTCAAGTTTTTCAGAGGATCTTTATTGCTGTATTTTGTTACAAATTACTTTAGGTAAAATAACTTCCATTTAAGGGCAAGTGTTAAAAAGTAAATGTTCGGCTCTATGATTTTACCTATGTTGTCTATCGTCTCTCTCTGATGTACTGTCAATGGTGATTTACTAACCAAAATAAAATCCTTTTATATTAAATTCATATCTTTGTTTTCCGGCCCATACCAATACAACGTTAAGGCGAACTTAAGGCGACCGTCGCTTTGTACCCGACTTAGAGGCACTTGCCGTCCAGACTTGTCCAATATTGCTACATCAAAGCCTCTGAGAAAACTAAGAGAGATAGGGAGTGGGCTTTAAGAAAATCCGTAGCTTATGTGCAAGAAATATCACCCGAGAAGAAAAAACTGAGGTCTACGTACAAAAAGAAGTGAGATCCCATCAAAAACATAAATGTACAAAAATCCAAGTCTCGCTTCCACCGTAAAAAGTTGTGAGATGTCCAAGTAAAGCCAAGTCAGTTATTTTACTTAGTATGAAGCACGTATTCGTATCAGTTAGTGTGAAAACACCTGTTCAACAACTTTGTCATACATTGTTTCCTAATTAGTTACCTACCAACATTTAGTGACTGTATCAATATCAAAAATATTTATTTCTAAAATATAAATAGTGACTTGGCAACAGCACAAATCTGTGATATTATAATTTGATAGATGAATGAATTATTATTAAAGTTATTGCCGTGCTATTGCCAAGTCACTATTTACATTTTAGAAATAAATATGTTTGATATTGATACAGTCACTAAATGTTGGTAGGTAACTAATTAGGAAACAATGTATGACAAAGTTGTTGAACAGGTGTTTTCACACTAACTGAAACGAATACGTGCTTCATACTAAGTAAAATAACTGACTTGGCTTTACATGGACATCTCACAACTTTTTACGGTGGAAGCGAGACTTGGATTTTTGTACATTTATGTTTTTGATGGGATTTTATTGCCAAAAGGGTGATTAACAACGCGCTATGGGGTCACTAACAACGACATGTGGGGTCACTAACAACGACATGTGGGGTGAATACCAACGACTTATGGGGTCAATAACAACACATCTCATACTTTTTGAAACTGTTGCTAATGACCCCATATCTCGTTTTTAATGACCCCAGTCAAAGTCTGAATTGCAACACGCAATCTTTTAATGGACAATTTATTCAAACAAATAGTTAAACGTATTGGGGTCACTAGAAACGAAGAAACTATCCAAGACTCGCATCTATAAGTTATTACTTGAAGGATTCAGCTCGGGTTTGCAAAAATGTATGGCATTAAACCTTGAAACATGTTGTTATTCACCCCAGTTCACGGTAGTTAATAAAGTTTTCATAAACTACAATTTACTATGACAAATAGCGGGTTTTGCAACTACACCCCTCATTTGATTCATAAAGTTTTCATAAACTACAATTTACTATGACAAATAGCGCTAGTATAGCGGGTTTTGCAACTACACCCCTCATTTGAGAGCTAGAGTGCGCGCACGATAACTTTGTACAGTCGGCCACAATCTCAGATGATTGGCGATTGGCTCAGATGATTTTTGTTCGATTGGCGCCCTTATGCCGCGCGCGATAAGAGCTGCCATGGGGTATCTGAGATTGTGGCCGACCGTACATAGGTATGGCGCTGAAAAAATATTGCCAACCAATCGCGGAAAGACTCTAACCACTAGAACCAATAGTAGAGTTTGTCATTTTAGTTCCTCTCTTCGCCGCGCGCAGACTTATCGTGCGCGCACTCTATCTGACAATGACAGTATGACATTTCAAGTAGTACCAATTTCAGCCGCCGGCCAATAATAGTTATTTGTTATGCAAGAATGCAAAATTATTGTTTGCGGCGAGTGCTTGTATTGAAAACCGAGCTAGCGAAGGTTTCTAAAATTGAGCCACGAGCGTAGCGAGTGGCTCAAAAAAAGAAACCTGAGCGTAGCGAGGTATTCAGAAGCACGAGACGCAAATAATATTGCATTCGTGCGAAACACAAAACTTTTCATCTCACAGAAGCGAGGAAATGATTTTGTTAGCCAAGCGGGACAAACAAAGTAGACAACTACTTACAGGCAAAACAGGTGAGTCAAATAAGTTTCTTTTAAAAGCATAATTTACTGTAGTTACGGCTGCCGCACTAAAGTTTTCAGCTTCGTTGGTATTAAAACCATTCGTTTTGTTAATAATTTGCTGAAGTATATTTATCCAGACACAAAAATAATGAAAATTAAAAGAATGTTTTCTTTTCCGGGTGCATTCTGAACTTTTACCATATAAATTAAAAATTTCTAGAGATAAAAATAAATTCAATTATATCGTTTGAAAAAATGTATTTAACAAACCAACGCATAATTATCTATTTTTTAAAACAGAAGCGGAGCATTTTTTTAATTTACTGTTATTAAAAATAAATATATTGTACAAAATATTATAAAGACTGTAAGAAGAAACCGCGTTTCTGAATGTTCTATTCCGTGACTTTAGATGTCTATGCCTCATTTGCATTCACAGTTTTGTATAGAAAATGGGCACTGTCATGGAGAGTCGCGTCTAAACGAGGCTCTTCTTTCTGAAGCTTTTATGAAATTATATGGCATCTAGTGAAACTACGGCCAGTGTTTTTTCTTTTTCTACATCATGGGGTGTGCAGAACAAGGGCGTTTAAATTTCGAAGCACACAAAAATACAGATTGGTTAAATTCGGGTTTTACACGGTTGTAAGTTGCTAGTAACAGCAAACTTTCCGAGCATGGGAGATGAAAAAGTTTGTGGCACTGTAGGTACATCGCGATTCACAGTTCACAGATCCTACTTATTCCTACCTACTCAGCCTGTGTTTACATACCAAAGTGATTGATACTTTTCTTAAGAACGGGTTGAGGGGTCTTCAAGGTGTTTGTGAGAAGTTGCTTCCGACGCAAGGTGTACCGGTCTGGACTAGGTGCCTCCGGCACTCTCTCCTCGTCGCGGAAGCGCGGGCGGCGCCTGCGAATCTTGTTGCGCGCGATGACGCGCAGCGCTTGGTAGAGGTTGTTCGACTGGGGCGGTCTGGAAGGGGGAGTCTTTGATCAGAAAACTGCTAGTGTGGTTGGACAAGAAATGCAATACCTTTGATTACCTAGACATACTACATAGAACGGTGCAACAACAAAAAACTGAATGAAGCATGGAGAAAACGACTGACTGCCAACCTCGAGAGGCACTACAAAGAACAAGTGACTGGATGACTTACTTTTCACTCTCCATGTGTAGCTGGTGCCGCAGCAGCCCCAGCAGCGTTTCATCGCGAAACTTCTTCCGTTGAGTCCTCTTGTTCCTCTTCACGCGCTTCTCGGCCACAGGCATTGCTGCCAGCGGCCTTCTGATGTAGGCGTACTGGTAGTGAGAAGGGGACTCTCGCATCACCTTGTCTTTGACTACCTTGACTACAGGCTTTGCTTGGGGCTTGGCGAAGGTTGGAGGGGCAGATTTCTGTCTACGAAGAGGTCGGCACGGGTGCGGCGCGAAACAGGCGCGGTCGTCGGTCACCACGTACGACTGCGGCTTTCCGTGGTGGTACTCGTTCAACCGCTGGCGGAAGCCCATCGCTGGGCTCCCCACGTTAGTATCAACGTTGTAGACACTGAACGTCGTCTCCAATAAGTCGATGAAGAGTTTGTACAGCCCCTTGTCCTCCGGCTGGTCCATGGTGCTGACTAAGGTCAATGGATTGTCGTCGACCAAATTTCTCCTGGTCATTTTGTACTCTTTGCCCTCAAGGACAGCGTTGGCGATCCGGCTCTTGTGCTCGTTGAAGAGGCTTCTTTGTAGTTCCTTGACGGGCGAGCGCTTCATGTGTTTCTTCTTGCCCGGTTTCGTTCTCGGCGGTTCGACCTCGGAGTGGTTGGACGGGGTGCGGTCGCTGTTTGGTTTCTGTGGTTTGTGGGGCAGGGGTCGCGGCGAGCGGCGTTTGCTTTTGTGTTTGTTCCTGGTGGGTTCGACGTTCTGTTGAGCTTTGGTGGCGACTTCGTCGTTGGTGGAGACGGAGGCGTTGCGCTTCAGGGCGTTGGACAGCAGATGGGCCTTGGTGGCGGTGTCTGCGTCGGGTGGGTACTGCGTGCTGACCGAGGGCTTGATGAGCACTGATAATACGTTGGATATGAAGGCGTTGCGGTGCTTGGGCGAGGGACTGCGCCGGGTGGGGTGCGCCCGCCGGTCCGTGTGCGCTGCCGAGTAAGTAACCATATTTTGTGTTAGAGCTTTTACTTTACATTTAGGAGATAACCACACCACTATTCCGCGACCAAAGTTCGACGTGACGACACAGGTAGGATGTCGAAATTCCGTCGCGTTAGGTAAGTAGGTACCTTGTTGTATACTTATCTTTACTACGTACCTACCTATACTAAGTACCTATACTTGTTGGTTTTTATTGTTATTTTTTTGTTGTATTTGCTTATGTAAGTTATAATTATAACCCCCTTACCCTAAAATCGCCCGAATCAATTTCTGAGTTGGCATGGCACGATTTGCCTACACACGAGCAGAGATGGGTAACGACCCGGGTTATAACCCAATCGGTGGGTTATAACCCACTTGGTACCTATTATCGCCCGGTTAAAACCCATTTTGGTGGGCGATAACTAAAGTCTGTTTGGACTGTTCTACTCGTCCAGTTCTACTGATAAAACTATTCGGTTTTCTTTTCCGTTTAGTTCTTTATTAATAGAACTGATACTGTGAAGGTATTCCGGGAAGTTCTACGATATTTAAAAAATAAAACAACAACAATAAAATACCCAAACTGTCTCAATTGCAAATAAAAGTATGCCAATGAGTCCTAATCAACATTCTATTTGAAAAGTATCTCTTGGTAATTTTGCGTCAAACTTATATTTACGAAGTTATTTGAGGTTACGTGCTTTTTTGTATGGGTGCGAAAACATTTTATGACATTACTCTTATTCTTCACTTAGCTTCACTTTCTGGTTTTGAAAAACGTAGTAGGTATATTATTTACCACATTTCATCTAAACATACTACATGCCGCAAATTACCGCATTCAAAAATAATTAAATAGTTTATGTTTTATTGTGGTTTTTACCTTAAAAACTGTTATTTTTTTACTTTACTTGACTAATTTTTCACCAAAAGTTGTTCAATAATGGTAGTTCTGATGTTTTTTAAGTTTTCACGAGCACTATACTTATTAAACTACAGTTTTAAGAGATTCAACGCCCGAAAAAACAACAATATAACATAACATATTGAATTATTTTCAAATGCGGTACTTGCGGCATGTAGTACGTTTAGATGAAATGTGGTAAATAATATACCTACTCCGTTTTTCAAAATGAGAAAGTGAAGCTAAGTGAAGAATAAGAGTAATATCATAAAATGTTTTCGCACCCATACAAAAAATCACGTAACCTCAAATAACTTCGTAAATATAAGTTTGACGCAAAATTACCAAGAGACACTTTTCAAATAGAATGTTGATTAGAACTCATTGGCATACTTTTGTTTGGAATTCAGAAGTTTTTTTTTATAACCTGACATTATTCGTATTTAAGTTTCAACCAGCTTTTATCTGATGAAAATCGTAGCACATAAGCAGGTTATCTTCATAATCATACAATTTATGGTGGGAAATAAGTTATTTAAAAGTTAACAAAAATGTTTTAAATGTAAAAAAGTAACATTAAAACACAAAATATGTTATTACTCCCAAATTCGGTCCGTTGCGGTTTGTAGTATATTTGGGTGATATGTAGTAAATAATATACTATATCCATTTTTAAACCCAGAAAGTGAAGCAAGTTGAAGCAAAGAGTAGTTATAAAATGTCTACGCTCCTATACAAAAAAATCACATAAGCTCAAATAACTTAGTAAACATAAGTTTTACACAAAATTACCAAGACGTACTTTTAAAATATAATGTTCATTAGAACTCATTGGCATACTCTTATTTGTAATTCAGAAGTTTTTGTAAACTTCGCGTGTCCGCGCGATTCTATGAGATCGTTTTACTGTGCGCCGCCGGGAGCGGAGAAAAGCAAGACGAGCGGCTCCCTTAAAGTCCATCCACTTAAATGGAGGGTGCCCATACGTTACTGACAGTATGAGCACCCGAAAATCTTTTGTTAGGCTTTATTATAATTGTAATAGTTACCAACCTTCATTTATTTGCTTACGAAAGAGTGAATTTTCGGGGCGCACTTTGCGCGCTCATCTGCTCTCACTAATGACTTCAGATTTCAATATTATGGTGGTTCAGACCGAACATAAAAACCAACGAATGCAAAACCTTCAAATATCTTTGTTAAAAATAAAAAGTGTTTTTACTAAAAAGCAATATGTCACTCTTACGGGGCTACTTGTCCGGCTAATCATTAGGGACCTCAGTCAGCTTTCCCATTATTGGGTCTGGCAATGCAAACATAAATAATTGTGGAAACTGAATGATTTTATGTTATACAAACTTATTTGATCAATTTGGTCTAAAATCGACAAATTTTCGAGCGCTGCGCTGATTTGTCTATTCTCCTGAGAAATCGTAATTACCATATTGTTTACGGACAACATTTGTGAAATTACGAGTGTGTGTTTATTCTGTCTAAAGTGTTCCTGAAATATAAGGGAAAAATCTGTGATTTTTCGGCCCGCGTCGTTCGTCTTACTTACATGAAAAATGTTCATTACGTGAATATCGTAAAAAATTGTAAAAGAAGTTTTAAAAAAGTGAAAATTTGAGTGCGCTGCGCTCCAGAAAGTGAAGCAAGTTGAAGAGTAATGTTATAAAATGTTTTCGCTCCCATACAAAAAAATCACATATGCTCAAATAACTAAGTAAACATACGTTTCACACAAAATTACCAAGAAGTAGGTACTTTTAAAATATAATGTTGATGAGAACTCATTGGCATACTTTTATTTGTAAGTCAGAAGTTTTTTTAAACTATGCGTGCCCGCATGTACGCGCGCTTCTATGAGATCGTTTCAAATTTGAGCGCGCTGCGCGCGCGTTTATAATTTTATACAAACAAGGTGGCCCAAACATAAACGTCAAGCGAGAAAATCTATACAGCTGACATCAAGGGCTGCCCCAATTAATGTTATTTTCGAGGAATTATCACTGAAGTTGTATGGGAAAAAAAAGTTGAGGTCGGAAGGACTTTTTATTGACTTCAAAAACTTCCGCAAAGCATGGTACAAAAATCCTGTCAGTTTAAACAACAAAACCTTATAAAACCTTACAAAAAAAAACCGGACAAGTGAGAGTTTAACTCGCGTGGAGAGGTTTCCGTACAATGAGGAAGATCGAACGAACGAACGTAGGAAGATCTTCATACAAAGTCTACTAAGATACATTAATCGAAAGTCCGAACCATACCGCGATCCGCGATGTAGGACTGTGGAGCGATATCTGTTGACTAAGTTGAGGAACTAATGCTACTAGAACAAAATTAATATTTTCCTTAGTAATTTTGTAAACCATGAACTTCTTATAGGTTTTTTCTGTAATCTATGGAAAAATACCTATTTCCTGTTTTTTTTTTCAAAATTTTAGGAGATAAGGGGGGGTAATTTTAAATTTTCGCGTATTAAATAACTTCAAAACTGTTCATTTTACTACTATAACAAAATATATATTTGAGATCCTTAAAACGAGCCCTTTCATTTGATGTCACACGATATATTTTATAAAACTTTTTAGTGAGTTTCCAATTTACCCCCCAAAAGTGGTCCCCTTGTTTAAAATTTATTAATTTACGTTACACGTCCTTGTTTGGGTCACCGACTAACACATGTGTACCAAATTTCAACTCAATCGGTCCAGTAGTTTAGGAGCAAATTGGCTGTGACAGACGGACAGACAGACGCACGAGTGATCCTATAATGGTTCCGTTTTACCCTTTTAAGGTACGGAACCCTAAAAAATGGCTGAACATACATTGGGGTGATTGGGGTAGCCCTTGCTGTCAGGTATCTAGATTTTCTCGCTCGACGTCTATGTTTGGGCCACCCTGTATAATTCCAAACCATAGAATAGGCGGGCGATGCACGCCGAACTGGATTTTTGATAGCGTTATACGTTTTACCTCTTGTAACAGAGTGTATTTAGTTATCGCCCACCAAAAAAGACGATAATGGGTTATAACTGGGTGATTTGGGTTATAACCCGGTTTTAACCCAACTGGGTCGTTTGGGTTATAACCCACTACCCATCTCTACACACGAGGCGATCTAGGGTGCTCCCCACCACTTCCCCTCTGATTTTAGGGCTGTGTGTAGCCGGCTTAGACCTATTTATTTATTTCAGAAATTACATCCATATTGGTGTTAGTGCAGGGGGCTTAGCCAGCAGGACTATACTAAGTAGTGAGGTACCCATATACGCCTGTATGAGCGGCGAGACGTGCACGACGCCACGGCTGGGTCGGCCCAAGGACTTCTTCTCGACGTAGACGCCGCGTTTCTTCAGCGCCTTCTGCGGCACCTCCGCATGGCTGTGCGACTTGCGCTTCTCCGCGCGCGCGCCGATACCGTCCGACGTCTTGGACACCTGAGTAAGAGTACCTACCTGGGGCCTTAGCCTGTAACGCAATGGCGTGTCGATGGCGTCCTTGTAGAAGGAAACATGAAGGACAAAACCGGGGTTTCCTCGTTTTTCTCCTCCTCTAACCAGCGAACTAATCCTCTAGAGTTAGAATCAGAATATTATTTGCTGTACTACATAAACATTAAAAAGAACGACAGCATTAATAAATCGTAATTGAAGCCGTCAACTGGGGGCCCATTTTGGCACCATTGCGTTACAGGTTAAGGCCCCTGCCTAGTTGAACGAGCGAGCGAAGCGAGAGAAGTTCTCAGAGTCTACTGGAACATACGGCATTTGTATGCATTAATGTTTGTTCGATGATAACTTTTGAGTACCGGTACCGTTGATCGGATCGTCATGAAATTGAGTGGAACAAAGGACTTGGGACCCGGGACCCTGTGCGGGCAATGTATCTACCTATAACATGTTTATTTTCAAAGCTACCTACATTTGTGAATATTTAGTAGGTACCTAGCAATGCAACTCGATCGCTAACTGTAAAGGAAAACATCGCGAGGAAAACCCCGGCAGGGCTACTTAGTACCTTACTATTATGTACTTATGGTGATTGATTATACAGGGTGTTAAAGAGGAATTACTTTTTCTATTCAGCCTTTTTTGGTCTTCGTTGCTCAGGCTATATTGATCGCAGGTGGACGGGCGTTCACCGCATCAAACTCTGATCGTCGCAGAGATTCAAAATCGAGACTGGTATTACCTAAGTAATTGTTTTCCTCCAATCCGGTCGGTCGGCTGCTTCCTATTCCCATTGCAAGGGATCGATGCTGCACTTCAAGTGCCGCTTTAGCACATCTTTGAAGAAGACGTGCTTTGCCACTCGCTCTTTTGCCATGGTTGACCCATGACCACACCACCTAACAAGAAGAGGCCATGCTGAACAGACAAACCTGCGTCAGTCCTTTGGTCAGGCTGAAATGATTGTATGTGTTCAGAAGGTAGGTAACAGCGTTGATCTTGAGGTCGAAGTACAAGTCAGGCGAAACTGAAGGTAACTCGTCACCTCCACCTACCTTAGATTGGACGGCAGACTTCGAGTGTTGGACAAACGCCTTATGATGACTCTCCATGCTGCGCCCCAGTCGAAAGTTGGCTGAAGCATTCAGCTGAACAGTTTCCTTGCTTTTTACTACGGCCATGAGACTTTTTTAGATTTTTTTGTGCATTTTCTTTAAAATTTTGTGGTTTGCTATTTTTTTATGTTTGTGTATGACGTTTTTTGAATGACGAATCTGACTGGGTGCCTTTACAGAGGTGGTGGGTTGAATGAAACCTTGTAGGTACCTATTGTGGTTTGTGTTAAAAAGGTTGACTGTGGATTATAAAACAGCTTAAATGATCAAGGTCAGATCAAGATTTAGGGTGGTTTGGATCCTTTGTTCCATTACCTTTGTCCAAATCTGAAAGAGGAACAGCTATTATTTTACACAAACAAACCTCAGAAATGGACTACAAGCAAATGAAAAAACTATACATATATTTTTTGAGTTCTGAGTTGTACCTACCTTGTCGTGTCATTCCGTCCATGGCCATAGAGTATCATGGCTATAGGGACACATGGCTTCAGTGATTTTAAACAAACTAAAAATCTGCCTTCCGAATAACTAGAAACATTCGGCGCTCCATTTCAAAATTATTCGTTTAAAGTTACCTCGTGCTGGCATAATCATGAACCGCAAAACTGGTACCCAAATGAATAAGTTCAAAAACACGCTGTCAAGCAGCGGAGACAAAACGTGCAAGGGCTTGCCGGCTTCGGACAATAGACTGAGCCCTCAGCCCGAGTTGGAGAAGCGTGCGATGCCAGACCGAGGCGACGTCTCCAAGAGGGCAGCCAGGCCAGCCAACCGGAAGTCGGGCGCGGCTAAAATTGGGTTCGGGTACGGAAAAGTGCAGACTGTGAACCGGTGCAGTTCCATTAGCAATGTGACAGAGGACTGCGCCACCAAGCTGCCGAGCAAGCGGCATCAGCGGCCGTCGCCGCGGGCCTGCGCCTCCAACGGGCTGTGCCGGGACAAGTGCCGCATTACCCTCGAGGAGCGGCAGCGCCTCCGCCGGCGGTACACCTTCCGCCTGAAGCCGCAGCCCACGGCCAAGGAGGAGGAGAAAGTCTGTAAGCTATCAAACTCCGCTGCTGTTTCGGAGTGATCCTAGGGTTTGGACCTACCTGCCTCGATACATCATATACCCACTCTCTTCGTCCTTAGATTATTGAATGTTCTATGTAGGAGTGTCGGTATCTGTGATTTGCATACTGAACCCTGCCGATTTTTACAGCTGAAGAAGACGCGGAGAAAATCGTGAACCGCCTAAAGAATTACTACTTACCCAACGAGGCGAACCTCGACGCGGCAGCTCCGTTGCGAAAAGCCCCGTCCGAAAAACTGAGAGCGAAGGCAGTAACATTGACAACGGAGAGGCCTCCCCTCCGCCATACCGCCTTGCCGGCAAGGCTGCCCACCGCCAAGCTATGCAAGATGACCTCTCCAGTGAAGCTGCACAGCAAAGTTAGTATAAAAAAAACAAAGCGCCACAAAGCGAAGAAGAAAGCGCTAGTAAGCTTGCGCCGGTCGTCATCGCCGGAACTGGCTAACTCCTGCCTGTCGCCCCCAACAGAGATTGCGCGGTGGGTACCAGACGCCGCCAGTGTGAAGCCCTACTATGAAGCGTGGGTCTCCACGACCCTAGCGGCCATCTCGCAGCGATCGCCGAACATCGAGCTCTACCGGCAGAAGAGGGACATCGTGCAGCGACTGACGCGAAACCACGAGCATTCGGGTCACAACTCGCACAGCCTGCTGACCAACAGCCGGTGTCAGTTTCACAACGACCACGACGACTGGCGACTCGGCGACCCACTGATGGTGGACGAGAGATTCGTCGGCAGGATCAGGATCAAACGGTAACCTAGTAGCTCCGACTGGGGTCCTTCTAGCGGGATCGTTACCTCAGAGGACTTAGGACAGCTGAGTGGTTTGCGCCGCCCCCTAGGCTACCACGGCTTGGGGGCCCACTAGAAATATTCCTGTATCAACTAGCGGTAATCTAGTACAAATTATGCGCGCGCAAACATAACTTAGGGCAGCTGAGTGGTTTGCGCCGCCCCTTAGGCTACCACGGCTTGGGGGCACCACTAGAAATATCCCTGTATCAGCTAGCGGTAATCTACAGGGTGCACTCGAATTCGATAGCGAAACTTTAAGGGGACATTCCAATCATGATTATGAAAACCACAGTAGTGGTCTTAAAGCATCCCGTTGAGATGACTTTTTATTTTTTTCTGATACCAAAAACTACCTTAGTCAATCATAAAGAAACGATATCAGTACTAAAAGCTACAAAAATCGCATCAAAAAATATTTAAAATAAAACGATTATTAACTAACCCCATTATGAACGCGACTGTACTACGCGTATAGCTCTTATCAATCACCGCGCGCTTTGACCTGCGGTGACCCGCCTACAAAATGACCTATAATCACGGGCGAGCGAGAGGCGCGCACGCGCCGCCGCTCAATATTTTTACGTAGTAGTGTGCGTTTCACGCAAGAGAGTTCCCTTGACGAAACTCTTATTACAATGTAATAGGGACTATTTTTATTCATCCAAGGGAATTATTTCGTGAAACGCACTGTAGGCACTTAAAACAAAATTCCCCAGTGTTGCCATGTGGCGCCGTTATTACATTTTAAAATCCGTATGTAGGTATGTAATGTATTGTTATTTAAAGTGAATTATAAATTCCATATAAAAGTGAATTAAATCGTCTTTGAAACGCCTCAACGGAGCCAGGGTGTGTTTTGTTCTTCGTCCATATTTTCAGGCTTATCTGGGGCTTATCCGGGCCTATCGGCGTGCCTTACATTATTACATAGGTAGGTACGGTCGGCCACAATCTCAGATACCCTATGGCAGCTCTTACCGCGCGCGGCATAAGGGCGCCAATCGAACAAAAAGGGGTATCTGAGACTGTGGCCGACTGTACCTATATTCTACGCTTTTGGCTAAAATCGAACACATACTTAAGTCCTCAGTACTGAACTACCTACGATAACGATCGAAGTTACATCTACGAAAATACGGGTTTAAATTAGGTAGGTATCTTAAAAAAGACTGCAAGTCCGTATAAAAATACTTACTTAATAAGCTAATTTTACATTTACATTAAAGTAATACATTAAAGACTACCCAAATCCGTACAAATACGGAAAAACCCATATTTGTGGCAACACTGGAGGTCCTTCGTCCTTCTCTTACCTTTCGGCGCTCGCGCTTTTAGCCTTGAATACGTAGGGAGGGATGGATCGTCCTTCGGTCTTTGTAATAGGGGTGATTTTTAAAAAGCATGCATTGCATTACTCTTGCGATTTTTGCTCGGAATTTACCTACAGGGGCCTACAGACAGTGCGTATTTTATAATTTTGGATCTTATGTTGATGCCTTTAGGAGTGGTTTCTCTTTTGGTCGATTATTGCATTTCCAACTTGTCGACCGGAAAGGTGAACATATGATCGAAAGTGTGTCGTTGCGTTGAAAAGTGATTTATTTAAATTTAATCGATTAATTTTGAATTTTTTTTTATATGATTTTTGTAGCTTTTAGTACTGATATCGTTTCTTTATGATTGACTAAGGTAGTTTTTGGTATCAGAAAAAAATAAAAAGTCATCTCACCGGGATGCTTTAAGACCACTACTGTGGTTTTCATAATCATGATTGGAATGTCCCCTTAAAGTTTCGCTATCGAATTCGAGTGCACCCTGTAGTACAATTATGCGCGCGCAAACATAACTTAGGGCAGCTGAGTGGTTTGCGCCGCCTCTTAGGCTACCACGGCTTAGGGGCACCACTAATATTCCTGTATCAGCTAGCGGTAATCACAACATTCACTACCTATTTCATTGTCAGACATGGTAGGTATTTACCTACTTATGGCCCCGCTAGAAGATTGTAGAGTTGCAGTTGTCGTCTTGTCATTGTGGCCGATTAATTTAGAATCATTGTTTATTAAATGCCTAAATCAATACCATTTGCAATAATTATAGTTTGACTAGCTTCAGTGAGATTTGTGACTGTACTATGTTTATTACATTGTTGTGTTTAAAATCCTCTCTTGCTTTATTTTGGAAGGGGTCAAGAACAATTTGTTTTTTATTATATTATGAAACAAACTTGAAAACTTGGTTAGCAAAAAAAAACTTACGAAATACCTATGTTGAGCTTCTGGCATGGCTCACCGACCGCTCCTGCTGCTGCGGCCGATGGGGTAACCGGTAACGCACACCTATGGGAGAGGCCCCATTGGTGCGTTGCGTTGCCTCGTCGCATCGGATCGACGCATTGTATGCCTTTTTAGAACCTGTGCACTAAACTAGCTGTAACAAGTCCAATACTGCGATGTCTGAATGTTAATGGTAAAAACGTAATAGAATAAAACAATAAATAAAACTAAAAAGTTAATTTAATATTTGTAAACACATAAAAAATAGGGAGGTACAGCCCGCCTCACCCAAAGATACACCTTTTTGTTCCATTGGCGCCCTTATGCCGCGCGCGTTAAGAGCTGCCTTGGGGTATCTATGACTGTGGCCCACCGTACCTACGAAATGCACATTTTGCAAACTAAAATAAAACAAAGAGCTTTTTATTTGATGGAATAGCACAACAATAGCATAATAATAAAAACATAATTAATCGAATTAAAGTAATACTAACAAGGGAGTCCCTTTAGTATAAGTACCTATAAACCTTTTTTATATCGATTTAAGATGAAATACGTCTCACAACTAGCGCCGCCAATGAAAAAAAAAATCATATCTTTTTTTGGATGCGTTTTTAGCAAAAAACGCTCCTGCCTTTTCTCAACGCGAGGCTTAATTATTTTTAGGACCTAAGGTTTGGATTCCACATCCAAGAACTTAAGAATGCAATCGATTCTCGCCAAAAGTGGCCACTTTTGGCGAGAATCGATTGCATTCGTAGGAAATCCAGTCCTGGAATCCAAACTTTAGGTCCTCGCGTTGAGAAATCGCAGGAACGTTTTTTGCTAAAAACTAATTTAAAAAAATGCTTTTTTTTCCATTGGCGGCTCTAGTTGTGAGACGTATTGGGATTTAGTTCGGTGGTCTTAACGGTTTCACTTACTTTTTTTTGCCGGTATAGCCGTTAAATCGATATACAAATGTGCAGTGCTTACGAAAGTTTAACCTATAAACATACACCGTGCAATTTTAGTGGTTTTAAAGCCGAAGGTATTTAGTTGCACTCGTAATTCTGAGCCAAATTCCAAAATTTTACTTCAAACCGGGCGAAAAAAAAAACACTTCCCAATACAAACGGCTATCGCCAATCGACACCATTTGTATGGAGAAGTGATTTTTTTTTCCGCGCGTTTTGGAATGAAATTTTGTAATTAGGCTCAGAATCATCAGTGCAACAAAATACCTTCGGCTTTAAAACCACAAAAAATTGCACGGAGTATGTTTATAGGTTAAAATTTTTATGGAATGTGTTGAAACGATCGCATTTTACTTTGTCTAAAGCGAAAGTGAATGATGATGATGATATTGAACCTGCATTGAACCAAATATTTTTATAAAAACTTTAAATAAACGTGGTCTTCCTCCTAAATGGAAAATGTTGTGTGTGTGTCATAGGAAAATTTTGATAAATCGAATTTCGCAAAAATTCTAGGGACATTGCGAAAACATGGATGACATTTCTCAATGTTACCTAAAAAAAGATAGGGTCATTAGTTGGTTCCTAATTTTACCCTGTTGCTTCGAGGTTTTATACCACAGAGTTAAAAAGGGCAAGAAATGACATTCAATATCCAATCGTCGGCTAATGCGTTTACAAGAGACGAAGGGACTCCGCGTCAAAACTTAGTGTAAAAACTAATACAAACACAACATACGATCTACGATCAAAAGATGATATCTTATTTCCTCGACACTTTAACATAAAAACGAAATAGTCAGCGTCCTAGCTTTATAAAAGTTGATAGTATTGATCAGTAGGAATAGTAGGTATAGCTGATCTAAAAAAATATTCCCACAAAGACGGTTTTTTTAGATCGTTGATGTTACTCCTTTGCACAGTGTAGACTTTTCTAGACTTTTAGTAGGTTAAAAGACGACTAACAACGAACTTAAAAAAATTAAACCGGTCTTTGTGGTAATTAGTTCCACGACCAATTTTTTGATCTCCTCTACTAAAAGACAAATTATTACAACAAATCAATTAAGTATCAAACAAAAATTTTACTTTTTGGCCACCAACGTTGGAATTGAACTTCTTACTTTGTATTATGGTCGCGGATTGCTTGTCAATGGTCATGTGATACCACTCATTGAGGTCACGTTCCTTTATATCTATTAGATTCCACAACTCTGTATTGAGTCCGGGGTTGTTGTCTTCTAGTAGGTGAAAAAGCACTTGCAAGTCATCTGTATTCTCCGAGAATATTTTCTGAGGCACTTTCAAAGTGACATGGCACGTCTGACTGTCAATTTTGGTTGGGATCTTATCATCACTCCGCGGCGAGAACGGATCTAACACCACTGGGTCCGCACAGTTGACGTTACTTCTAGTGAACACCACGTCGTTGATCATGTATTTTTGCTTTTTGATTTGCTTGGCAGAAGACCTATCTATTTCGACCTCTATAAGATTGTCTTTTGCACCTACTATGGTCCATGACTCGGTTTTAATATTTGGGTGAGTTCTTTTCATGCTTTCTTTAACGTCATTGTAAGATGTGTGGCTCGGTAACTGCATAGTAAACGCTTTTTTGACAGCTATCTTAATTTTGCTCGATTTCTTAGATTTGTTGGACTTCAGTAATGATGAAGGATTCTTAGCGTAGAACGATTTTGTCAACTCATCTAAGCTCTGATTAGGTTTGATCAGAGACTTCAGGTGGCCCAGTTTGAACTGAACCTCGTTCGGGCCGATTTGACTATTGAAAGAAGGGTCAGTAATAACTTGGGCAGAAAGCTTATCGATTTGCAAGACCACGTCAAGCTTGGTCTTCGTTTTTACTGTGCTAATTTCTCTCCAATATTTGGTTCTTAGTCTAGGATTTTGCTTTTGCAAAATTTCAATTACCTCGTAGGTGTCCTTTGTGGTAGCGAGGTACATACTGATGATGCCAACAGCACCGCGAAACTCTGTTGATTTCAAAGGGACGTGGACTCTAGCACTGACTGAAGGGAGAATCTGGTCCACCCAGTGTCGTGAGGCAAAATCCACGCAAATTATGAAAATTACACCATCGAATAGGTAAATGTCGTGGAACGACGGCAACGACTCTTCAGTCACATCGCCTCTCTCAGTGGCCTCGCACAGAATGTTCTCAAAAGACCGCTTGACAGCATGGAATAGATGTTCATCCACTGTTGTTTCGGGATAGTTGGGAGGACCAACGTACAATTTTAAGTCATCGGCGATTAGGTCTGAGTAGTGGTTGGTTCGGATTCTGGTCAACGGCACATTTGTAATGTCAGGATTTATAGGACAATACATCAACTTTAACACCTTTTGTATTAATTGCCTAGCCTCTTCACTGTCTTTATTTTCCTCTTTCCTAGAAGTGTCTTCGTAGCTCACGTCCCTTTTCTGTCTATCAATGATGCGGAAAATCAACTTTTCACCCTCGTACATAGGGTTAAAGTTGGCAGCTTTGATAATATCTAGCGAAATAGGATCGACGCCAAACTGTCTCTTCTGCTTGCCGGCCACATCAGAGTAGTATTTCCAACAGTCAGGTTTTAAATCTGGATACTTTGTCTTTAATTGCTGGAGAATATCTATCGATTCCACATGGGCATAGTCTTTGGGCAGTCTCATCACAATCCTGGTGTACCTAACGAGATTCTTGATGTCGTGGAATGTTAGTTTCAATCCGGTGGAATGTACGAACTTGGGCAGTATCTCCGCTAAGTAGTCCTTGGTCTCTAAGCTATCGCAGATGTATATGACGGCGCCATTAGATAAGTAAATATCATGGAACTTCGGGATTATAAGATTGGTGAATTTTTGTTGTTTTAAATCTTTGTTCAGGTATTCTTTGAAAAGATGCTTTAGTCTCCGGATATGCGTCCCTTCTAGTTTATTCTGGGGGTATCCATCTAACGTTATTGCGATTTTCAGCTCGTTTTCAACGTGCAAGTAGTTGGTGCGTCGATGGTAAGCGATTCCTCGGCTGCTATCAATGATAACGTTACTGCTTTTAGCTAGCAGGTTGTCACTGCTTTCTATAATCGACTCAGTTTTGTCTGAGACGTCTACAATGGATGTAGAAGCTATATTGTTATCGTCGTTGTACTCCATATATTTTGACACTTCAGAGTTTTCAATATCTTGGTCGCTATAGTTGGTGTTATTGCCCGACCAGATAACCACCTCTTTATCACTGTACTGTTGTACATTCTTTAGCTTTTGTTCGACTTCTTTTTGAAGATTCATTTGCAATTCACGCTTTACATCCTTATCTGGTTTCTCAATGATAACCGTGTCATTTTCACAAGTTATAACAGCTTTGCTGACCCTCGAACTTTCCTTCTCGCTCTGCGGCGTGGTATCAAGTCGCTTTACATCTCTCGTGATATTGATCTCGCTGTCATTTCGCGGTGTGTTCTCCGTTGAACGTATGTCATCGAGGAGTTTCACTCTAGAGGCAACACTGCGAATATCTTCGTCACTTTTGTTCAGAAAACATTCGTAATAGATTTCCGTATAGCCAGTAAGCTCAAACTCCATTTGTTTGTAGTCGATTACATTCTTAAAGGACGGACCTCGTATGATTTCTCCGGACACCTTATCTATGACAAAGGACGTGTATTCTACATTGTCAACTGTCTTCTGAGCGTATACTTTCCACATGTCAGTCTTTAACGTCGGATTAAAATATTGTAGCAGCTTGAAAGCGTCTTGCGCTGTGGCCGGCCACGTGGCTTCAGGTATTTTCAGCGCGGCCAAGCAAAGTCTCTTAAATTTAGTCTTGAAAAATACCAGCTCGCTGTTCATCCGCTCCTGCAGCCCTTGTGATATCCTCACCATCCAGTCGCGCGTATCCATATCCTTGCAGATGCAGACAATCGCTCCCCTGTTGATGTAATAGTCTAGAAACACGGGCATCTTTTTCAAAAGACCAGCTTTCAACTGCATGTCCATAACGTCTGCTAGCGACTTTTTGAACAGTTCAATCTGCTGCAATCTGACCTTTGCTTTCGGGTAGCCGGACAATGCTACAACCATCTTTAGATCCTCGTCAACGATGTCTAAGTAGTCAACGCTCCGCAGCTTGATAAGCCGGTCGGTTTCGTCTGGTTCCTCGCACCTGTAGAAGAGGTCACTGTACTTTAACTCGCAAGCGCTTTCGTTCCTGGTGCCTGTCCGACCGGTGTCTTTGTAGTTTTGTTTGGTGGAGTCGCTGGGTTTGGAGCTGCAGACGATGCAGGTGGAGGGCGTGGAGGCGCCAGACGACTCGCAGGAGCAGTGACGCGCGCGCTTCTGACGGGCAAAGGCGAGCTTAAAGGCGTTGCAGTGCCAACTACCAACGGTGGCACGCCGTGTGGAAGCTATCACCAAGTACTTGGATGCAATATTGAATTTATTTTGGTGTTGTCCCTTTGGCGTTGCTTTCGAGTGATCTAATTAGATACGATGTTTTTAGAAATTGGACTAAGAATTTGGCTTTGACATGTAGCTTCTTGCTTTGGGCGTATTTTTACTGCATCAGCGGCTGATGCTATCACTTATTTTTCTATCTATACCTGTAATGAGGTTATCTGTGATGATTTTTCATCCGAACTTTAAAATCAGAATGGTAACATTTTTTTGACCCCATCTCATCTATTCGATGTAGGTACTCGTATAATGGAAATTAAATAATAGGCCTATATTTCAAGTATGTAGGTATCTATCTCATGATACAGCCATTTGATTGGGGCGTCACAGATAAAAGAAACCGTCAAAATAATATGATACTTAATCAATGACGGAATGGTAGTTTCCAGTATAAGTATGAAGCACCAGAGATACAGTTGTTTTATAACGAGTAAATTAAAGTTTCAATACGACCCACTGCTGTGTTATCTATCATCGGTCTGTCCCTATACATACTATTCAACTGCATACCTATAAATAACATAAAATTGTTAAAATTAGTCCTTGAACCACGTGAGACGAACACAACATAAAGAGACAAAACACAACGAACCAAAAAGGACTTAACGCATAATTATGTAAGATGGCCAGTTAGAAGTTACTTGGTGAAAACCACAGCGTTAAGGGTGGACGATAGCAACGAGGTGGGAAATTCAAAATGTTCACAGTTTTTTAAATTTTTTAGCTAAACTGAGGTATTTTTGTTCAGCGATTTTTCGTTCGCGGCAATAAAACAGTATTCTTTTCATTATTGTAAACAACAGAACAACAATAATTCAGCCGATTATGTGTTCTGGTCTACGAAGCAGTGGCACTGCCAAAAAAACTTGTCGTAGACCAGAACACATAATCGGCTGAATCATTGTTTTTATCGCGAACGAAAAATCGCTGAACAAAAATAGCTCAGTTTAGCTAAAAAATGTAAAAAACTGTGAAAACTTTGAATTTCCAGCCACGCTGCTATCTTCCAGCCTTAAGGTGAGGGCATAGGATCACTAGTGCCGCCAATAAAAAAGAAATGTTTTCATCGTTTGAATATATTTTTGCAAGTTAGCAAACTATTTTTAGAAATGCTAAGCAAAATTAAAGGTTACGCGGTGTAAATCAGCAACAATAGTGCAGAGAGCAGAAATTTAACCAGTTACGTTACGGGCGACTTTGCGACGAAAATAAATGTATGAAAACTTACCGAATCTCCGGCGGCGCCGTAGCTCACGCTCCTGGAAAAAAAAAGAAAAAAAAATTGTCTATCCCGTAAGAACAAAAAAAACCAACCAAGTGCGAGTCGGACTCGCGCACCGAGGGTTCCGTCCTTCTACTTAACTATACCCTGCTACCATCTATTTGGAGACGGGGGAAGGGAAACGAAGAAGTGTCAGATGTTATAAAAAGCGTGTGTTCGCGGGTAACTTATTATTAGATACATAAAGATTTTTTCCTTAGAAGCAACATTGGACTTTTAATAGGAAAAATACGTAGGTAAAACTAAAATGTATTATTTGCTAAAATGTCTAAACTATCAACAAAATAAAAGAAAAAGTAAATTTAAAAATACCTACCTGTCTGACGCCTGAGCTGGGTCCTGGGCTTGCTGAAATGAAGAAAAAATTAATTATACAGGGTGTTCCAAAACAACAGCCGGCTCTTGATTTTTTGGGTAAAAAACTTTATAATCGCGGCTTTGCTTTGACTTGGCGAAACAAAGTAAAAGAAAAAAAGAAACAATACATAGACCATAGTTATGTACCTCTATAATGTTTATGGGAATCAGAATTCCTATCCCCTTCTTCTCTTGCAAACATGTCTTGTACACACGACAGCACATCAGACTGTACTGTACACTTTTATTGTAAAGTCGCCCGTAACGTAACCGAGTAGAGTGCTAGCGTGTAAGGGTCGACGTGCTGTCGTGTGTACTTACATCTCCACGTCTGGCGTACTTACTCCAATTTTTGTTCGGTAGGCAGTAGTGGGCACTTATGTCGCGCACAACGGGGTATGTCTTATGTCGCAGAATGAACGTACTTACGGGCCTGGGGGCCAATTCTCAGGTTATATCACACTCTAGAATTCTACAGGGTGCACTCTAAGTCGATAGCGGAACTTTAAGCAGGCTGTCTACTGATCAATACAAACAACATGTGCTAGGTGGCGAAAAAAATAGGGCGAAAAAAAAATCAGCTGTTCCATACAAAAGGTCGACTCAGTACTGCGCCAAATGTATGAAACAGCTGATATTTTTTTCGCTCCATTTTTTTCGCCACCTAGTACAAGTTGTTTGTATTGATCAGTAGACAGCCTACTTAAGGCTGGAAGATAGTAGTGTGGCGGGAAATTCAAAATTTTCACAGTTTTTTACATTTTGTAGCTAAACTGAGCTATTTTTGTTCAGAGATTTTTCGTTCGCGAGAATAAAACCGTATTCTTTTCATTATTGTAAACAACAGAACAACAATAATTCAGCCGATTATGTGTTCTGGTCTACGACAAGTTTTTTGGGCATTACCACTGCTTTGTAGACCAGAACACATAATCGGCTGAATTATTGTTGTTCTGTTGTTTACAATAATGAAAAGAATACGGTTTTATTCTCGCGAACAAAAAATCGCTGAAAAAAATTGTTCAGTTTAGCTACAAAATGTAAAAGTCTGTGAAAATTTTGAATTTCCCGCCACCTTGCTATCGTCTACCCTTAAAGTTCCGCTATCGACTTAGAGTGCACCCTGCAGATTACGCGAAGGGAACATTACTAACAAGTCGCATTCGAGGTTGTCGAGCATGGCCCCCTGGCTCGACTCAGCTAGAATTCACGCAGACCCTGTATTCTCTAAAATATTCACCGTAAATATTCCCATTTTTTTTTACGTAGCCTGTTGGGTGTCTTACTGCTGGGCAAAGGCCTCCCCCCTTTCAGACCAGGTCTTTCGGTCCTGAGCAACCTCTAACCACTCCGGCAGATATTGGTCGAGTTCCATCGATCCCGCCATCGTCTTTTTGGGCGACCTCGGCTGCGGCGACCGCTATTTTAAAATTTCCCATTTTTAAATTTACAAAAATAAGAATGTTAATTTTAATAAGGGTTATTTTCCAGTGTTTTAACAGCAAAGTGAATTTTTTGAGTATAGACCCTCCCGGTCTGATTTCAGCTCCCTAGTGACTCTGGTACTCACGGTCCTGCGTTCGCCGGCCGTGGCGTCACGCAGCCGCTGCTTGTTGAGCAGCTGGACCGTCTGTAGCCGCAGCCGCTCCAGCTGCAGTCCCAGATCTGGGTCCAGGTCCTCTACGTCGTCTAGGTCCTGGGGCAATTTTAACAACTGTTAATTTCATGCCCACCGTTAGGTAAAGGCCTTTTTCCACCCGCACCACTCTCACGGTAAAAAAGAGGGAGAAAACAGGCTGATGGGCTGATGATAAGATAAAATGTTTATAGATTATGTGTTATTATGTTATTAAAAATAATAAGCGGGGTCCCCATACAACAAACGTGTTTTTATACTATTAAATCACGGTTTTACTCACTAGTAATTTGTCGGTGTAGCCGACTAGTTTCGGTTCTCATTCGGAGACTTTCTTCATGGAGAACGAGACGGCCCTCGCGACGCTACGGCTAGTCTCGAACTGCGTTTGAGTAGCCGCGTTTGAGTAGTCGGCTACACCGACCAATTACTAGTGAGTAAAACCGTGATTTAATAGAAAAATGTGTTTTTATACTTTTTGCTCTATCACAAAAACTGTAAAACATACCTACAAGCATCGTACTTGGTATTATTATAGTGGTTACTTTATGGCTACGCTTGGTAAGTAGGTATAAAAAATAATAAATAAAAAACGGATAAGCGCGAGTCGGTGTTTTTTCGGTTTACCAGTGTTTTTTTTTCTGTATGGCGGTACGGACTCGCACTTGACTGGTTTTATTGTTTAAGCATAGCATATTGTGAAGATATGGTGATAAGATTTGTGAACAATATTCAGCCATGGGCCATTCCCGTTTTTATTTGGAACAACACTGGCAATTTCAACAGGGATGTTTGCGTGGAAACCAATTTTGGTTCATACCTCCGCTCAAACTAGATGGGTGAAATGACCAATGGGACGCTGCTGCGGTGCCTGGGACACCACTATAGGGTGCACTCTAATTCGATAGCTAGGCTGTATACTGATCAATACAAACAACTTGTAATAGGTGGAGAAAAAAATGGAGCGAATAATTTTTCAGTTGTTTCATACATTTGGCGCAGTACTGAGTTGACCTTTTGTATGGAACAGTTGATATTTTTTTCGCTCCATTTATTTAGCCACCTATTATAACTTGGTTGTATTGATAAGTAGGCAACCTACTTAAAGTTTCGCGATCGACTTAGAGTGCACCCTGTAGTAAAGATACTCACATAGGTTTCTTCATCGCCGTTGATGGTAGTGGGCCTGAAACCAGACAACTGTAAGTAAATCTACGTAGTTCACAACAATATTTACTTGGTTTCAGACGGCGATGAGCCAATGATCGTACGACTTACGATCATGCGATGCAATTTCATCGCGGGATGGAAAAGGGTTCTGTGGACGCGCGATCACTTGCGAGCTTAAATTAAGACACTTAGAAAGAGACTTGTGTATTTTATCTGGATCATTTACATCGCATCAATCACATCGCATGATCGTGCGATTACTAATGAGACCAATTAGGATGGGGCCAGCGAGCAGAAGAAAACAGACACTAAAACCACAAAAAAGGATGACTTCTTCTCTCGTGTCGAAAGCGTCGAACTTCGCGCTCCAATAAACGCGCCTACTTAGGGGTCGCCTCCAGGAGAGCCTGCCAGCTGCATTGTGCGGTATCAGGACAGGTGAAAAGATGCGACGTTGTGCGTGCGGTGCCACATCGGCACGAAACGTTGCCCCTCCTGAGAATAGCGATCAAAACCGAAGCGAATTGCTGCAAACCCGAAAGCGTCATCATGCCTATGTATGGCTAACCTGGCAAGATGCCTGCTGCTGCTGACGCTGACGTTATCGTAGTAAAAGTCCTGGTCTCGGGGCAGAGAATCATGCTGCTTGTAGCTGTGCTTCTCCGGGTTTTTCGTGAAGGACTTGTTCCTCCTCGCGTTGGCTTGCTGATTGCACTGGTTTTGAGGCTTTGACTGTGAGAAAATTAGTTATAGTTATTTCTGTGGGCAGTCCAACAGCCCAGTGGTCAGACGAAATGTCAAATTCGATATCTGCAATATTATAAAAGAAAAAAACTCAAAATAAGTTTCTCCCAACTCCAGATTTGCAACTTTGATCGCCAATAATAATAATAATGAAAGTCCAATATGGTGACGGATTTAAATGTAACACGAACCCTTGGGCCACGTGGTCCGACCGGCTTGTTCGATCGGTCGGACGACCAAACACGCCTTTACATTACAATTTACATGAACCTTACTCATAACACCTTACCTTGTAAACAACGCTGATGTTAAGTTTCAGTGGTTCCGTCTGGTTCAACTTCATCATGGCGATCATGGCCTCCCTGCAACAATAATTTACTAACTAATTCTCAACTAATCGACATTATTCTCTCACACAGGTGGCGCCTACAATGACATCTCTGTAAGACGATTAAGATTGAACTTTCCGCATCGACAGTTACTTGGCTCGGTTGTAGTTCAATGAGGGCTACTGTTTTAGTGATCACTACAAACAACTTGTACTGGGTGGCAAAAAAATGGAGCGAAAATAATATCAGCTGTTCCATACATTTGGTGCAGTAATGAGTCTAGCTTATGTACGGAACAGCAGATATTATTTCGCTTAATTTTTTTGCCACTTAGTACAAGTTGTTTGTAGTCATCAGTAGCCTCCTTAAAGTTCTGCTATCGAATTCGATTGCACCCTGCAGTTACAGCAGAATAATAGACCGGCTAAAGTTACTAGCTTCTTCCAGTGACTTTATCCGCACTAATTTCGATCACAGGGAAAAAACACCATAGGCAACTTTTTATCAATGTTTATGTGGTCAAAGTCTAGACAAACATTGCTAGAAATAAAACATTTTTGATACTCCATCATTTTACATTAAGATAATGAACCGTTCAAAAGCTCACCCCTGCGTCTCAAACTTGATTAGGCCATATCTCTTGGCAGAATCGGTGCACAATTGCACCTCAGTGAGTGTGCCGTAGTTGGCGAAGGCTGCTCGGAGGCCCTCTTCATTCAGTGCCTTCGGTATGCTTGTCACATATAGCCGACAGGAGTCCCTACTTGGAAATTAGGACTCCTTTAGTGAGGTTGTATCTTGATATTATTATCACAAGTATTACAAGCTTGGGAAGCAATCACTATTTGTGAAGGTTTTAGCAACTTTACTGCTTAATCAAGCCTATTTGAGATCCTAGTTTGTCACCCTTTGTGTCTTAGCAACAATCTTTTAAGTTGAAATTGAAGCTTAGTAAATTGCCAAGAACTTTGTTCTTATGCATAAATGCAGAAACATGTGTTTGATAAAAAACTGAAAATGCTGCCAGAACCCAAGTTTTTTATTTCTTACAATAAGTACATTATTTAATCATTCTCGCCTTGTATCTGATTAAAGGTACTGCGTAGTGGTATTGTGTTTATTTATCTTTAATGTTATCTAATGACTTTGGAGTACCTACTTCCCACAGCCCAGAACTAAGTAGAGGTATGTAGGATTTAAAATTTCATAAACGCTGACACGAAAGACATTACAATAAAGACTGCTGAAGCAGTGGTTTACTTTGCATGAAACAATGCCATGATGCAAGACTGCTGAAGCAGTGGTTTACTTCATTGACCTGTTTACTCTTGCGGTTTACTTTAAATGAATAATAACTAGGTACTAAATAAAACACAAAACTACAAGCGATGATTATCGAAGCATCCAAACCAACTGGCATCGATCCTGCTAGACACATCACTCAATGCACATAGGCTGAAGCGTCCACCACTGATGGAATGACACAAATTTAATAAATAAAGTGACTTGGATACAGGGAGAGTGCGTTGCTGAATGGATACAGAGAGACTGCGTTGCACCTACAATACTCAAAAGAATACACAAACAAATCTAAAAAAAGTCTATGAACAACTAATTGATATACCCCAAACATTTTAGCTTCAAATAAGCATTCTCATAAACGGCTGAGCCGATTTTGATAAAACATATCTAAGAACACTCTCTAGAAAACCTGTTTAAATCAATAAAAAAACATCCAAATCAGTTCACCCATTGACAAACACTCACACAGACAGACACACCCTCACACATATACATATCTTTTTTGGTCGGTGGTTAAAAAGGCCATGAGGCAAGACATTAGCAAGGCCCCTGAAGTAAGTAGTGGTTTACTTCATTTCATTGACCTATTTACTTTTGAGTTGTACTTTGAATGAAACAAGGCTTATAGAAAGCGACTTACCTTTCTTCTTCGTCGTGGGTCCCGATCGAGGTCTCGAAGTCGGACCGCATAAAGCCCCAGTCGGCGCTGGTGGCCCGGCCTCTGGACGTCATTGGGGCTGACCTGCTACAAAAGTATGGATTGACTTAACGACGGTAATGAAACGACTCCTCCAAGGGCGCCAAGTCGCCAACTGACTTGGTAACAAAGAAAAATAATTCAAAAGTTAACGTTAGAATTCAACTGTCGCACTACTGTTTGTTGCTGTTTTACCCACGGTGTTTTGATTATTTGAAATAGTTAGGGTAAACTTTTACTTACTTGACTGTAGGGAAATATACTTTTGCTTTGCGGAACCTAAATTGTGAATATTTGTGACGAAAAATTAAAATCCGGCGAAAAACAAAGAAAGAAAGAAAGAATCGAAAGAAACGGACTTTGGTTTTGACATTTAGTGATGAATGGCTGGATGCGTTTCGTTCGTCACAGCCTTCTCTAGCTGTGGTTTCATTCATTCAATCTCTATGTTCATTTGTTTTAGCAGTGTTGCTAGTTGTGATATGGTTGTGATGGCTGGCTGATGCGATTCATCGGGTTCGATATCCGGTTCACAGACACAGTTCACAGACTTCACAGTGGAAAGAATAGCCAAATAAAAAATAAACTTGACAGTTCATTGTGACAGCTGTGTTGAAGTTAACCTCAAAACAAATTTTGCAAAAATATACGGAAGAGTTGAAAATAAATCAATAGAAAATTACGTTACAATTATGAAGAATGGATGATAAATCGAAGCAGGCTTCATCATTTCAAATTGATCAGGAAATACTTGATGGTACGTACTCGGTACGCCCAAGAATCTTGCTTGAAATCTGATATTTATGTAAGTTGATAGTATGTGCAACAGGTTTTTGACGTAATTCATTCGATCTATGTTTTACTGCTTTAAAACAAACACTAAAATGATCAACAACATGATTTAATCGTTTCTCGTATTCTACTTGATTCTGATAGATGTATGTTACCAAATAGGTATTTCAAAAACACTAAATCAATAAATGCTAAACAAATTAAAGTAGAACTTCCCAGAGGTAAACCTGAGTCATACCATTTGATTAGGGTGTGTAGTTGGTATGTTTATACAAGTATCTTTCAACCCCAGTGTCCAGTTAATGCTTTGATCTTAGTTTATCATACTTGAATAGTCTTGCATTTAATGAGTTGCGATATTTTCACACGGGAAAATGAGATCACGGGCGCCTCCGCACCCCATGATTTTATGACCTATACACATGATACCTACTGATTGTAATCAAATCCAATTTAAAACATAAAAATATAACATTGTTCCTACTGCTGTTCTATGCTGACATCATATCACTGACATGTCTTTGTATCTTCAAGTGTTGCGAACTGCATGTTTATTTCTTGGTGCCAATGTAGATTTAGATTGCTTCAACTCTTGCTGTGCGATCTGCTTTTTTTTTTTCTTGTAAGTGCATAACATTATGTTCATCTCCTGCCTTGTGTACTGTATTATTTCCAAGTTATCCAGTTCGCAGGGTGGAAGCGAAAGATGCATAAGACGCAAGTTGGCACTGTGACAGTGGCTAAAAACTCAAATGTCGCAATTGGGCATTTGTTATGGTTTAAAGTACTTAAAACCATAATAAATGCCCATTAGTTTAGAAAAATATTAGAGCTATATGACTATCTACGTATACTACTGATGAACAGATCTGCGAAAGGCTAGAGAAGCTGAACGCATGATAAAAACAACAAATGAAAAAAAAAAAATGTGATGCGAGTGTATTTTGGTGTATGGTACTCTCACAGGATGGACATTGAGGATACGCATGGTAACGTCGCACGCGTATTTTTGTGTGTCTTTTAACTTTTGTCTTTTTTCTGATGTTTTTGTTTCGCACTCTATCTTTATGTTTGATATTAGGCATGTACATCGGTCTTAAAGGGGTCATTGCTGGTAGTATGCACTTATTGAATACTTAGCTTTTTATAGCTATAACTAGGTCCTGTACTCAATTCAGTTTCAATGACAAATGCACTTTTCAATGGATTGTGAGAAATATTCTAGCTATTGTATGCTGTTTTGTAAGGTAGGTATATATTTCAAATAAATTAATATCTCATGTGCATATGAGTGAAATATTGGGCAGCTATCTCAATAAGTACCTCGTGCCTACCTCTGCTTTGGCATTAAGTACCATCAATGAGTACTATGTTAAAATTGCGCACTGCAAGTGTTTTTAGAGTTTCATTGCAATCAGTTGAAAAATTTATTATTTGTCAAAAATCCCAGTGAATGAACCTCTAATTCTTGACAATAGACTGTTTACATATTTTATTCTAAGGCACAGTGAGTGAGAGGTTGTGGGTTCAAGCCTTGTCTCTTCTGTTCTTATGCAGCGCGCGTTAAGAGCTGCAATGGGGTATCCTAGACTGTGGCCGACCGTACCACATCGACGAGCGTTTTCGTCACGCGCCGCGTATCATCGTCTTACGCAATGAAACAGAGAAAGATAGCTGCAGCTTGGGGAGCGCAATGTCACAATAAAAGTTTTATCCCAATATCGGCTATCGCCATCTCGCTTTATTACACCGCGTGAAGCGAGATGCCGCTACCCGATAGTGGGATAAAACCTTTTTATTTTCTTTAGGACACATGCAGTCATGCAAAACAGATAACATTTTAAAATAAAATATTAATCTTAGTAAGTTGTGCTCCCACCTGGGCGGCGCGGATCAGTCATGTCATGACCGCTCCCTTTAAAATACTAGTGGTTCGACCCGAACTGTGAACTCGCGACCCCATATAAACTTAACAACCCCATATCTCGGCAACCCCTTGACCGATTTAGCTCACGTTCGAACTAAAAAAATCTTTTAATTTAATTTACCCGCCTGCCAAATTTCATAACGATCCGACCAAAGGACCACGGGCACATTAGTATGAAGTCTGGGCCCACTGACAGTTGACACTTGATGAAATTTTTTACATTGTCCGACCTCAATAAACTTCATGTCAAATGAAAGCTCTTAAAGAGTACTTCAATTTATTCTACGGCAGCTTAGTCAAAATCGAGCGCGAAAATGGTGTTTTGGGCACATTTGTCCCATTTTATGAAGATTGTCCGACCTCAATAAACATCATGTCAAATGAAAGCTCTTGAAGAGTACTTCAATTCATTCTATGGCAGCTTAGTCGAAACCGAGCGCGAAAGTGGTGTTTTGGGGATGGGCATATTGGGCCCACTGACAGTTGACATTTTACTTTGTCCGACCTCAATAAACTTTATGTCAAATGAAAGCTCTTGAAAAGTACTCTAATTTATTCTTTGGCAGCTTAGTCAAAATCGAGCGCGAAAATGGTGTTTTGGGCATATTTGTCCCATTTTATGAAGATTGTCCGACCTCAATAAAACTCATGTCAAATGAAAGCTCTTGAAGAGTACTTCAATTCATTCTATGGCAGCTTAGTCGAAATCGAGCGCGAAAGTGGACAATCTTCATAAAATGGGACAAATATGCCCAAAACAACATTTTCGCGCTCGATTTTGACTAAGCTGCCAAAGAATAAATTAAAGTACTCTTCAAGAGCTTTCATTTGACATAAAGTTTATTGAGGTCGGACAATGAAAAATGTCAACTGTCAGTGGGCCCAATATGCCCATCCCCAAAACACCACTTTCGCGCTCGATTTCGACTAAGCTGCCATAGAATAAATTGAAGTACTCTTCAAGAGCTTTCATTCGACATGAGTTTTATTGAGGTCGGACAATCTTCATAGAATGGGACAAATATGCCCAAAACACCATTTTCGCGCTCGATTTTGACTAAGCTGCCTTAGAATAAATTAAAGTACTCTTCAAGAGCTTTCATTTGACATGAGTTTTATTGAGGTCGGACAATGTAAAATGTCAACTGTTAGTGGGCCCAATATGCCCATCCCCAAAACACTACTTTCGCGCTCGATTTCGACTAAGCCGCGATAGAATAAATTAAAGTACTCTTCAAGAGCTTTCATTCGACATGAGTTTTATTGAGGTCGGACAATCTTCTTAAAATGGGACAAATATGCCCAAAACACCATTTACGCGCTCGATTTTGAATAAGCTGCCTTAGAATAAATTAAAGTACTCTTCAAGAGCTTTCATTGGACATGAGTTTTATTGAGGTCGGACAATGTAAAATGTCAACTGTCAGTGGGCCCAATATGCCCATCCCCAAAACACCACTTTCGCGCTCGATTTTGACTAAGCTGCCATAGAATAAATTGATGTACTCTTCAAGAGTTTTCATTTGACATGAGTTTTATTGAGGTCAGACAATCTTCTTAAAATTGGACAAATATGCCCAAAACACCATTTTCGCGCTCGATTTTGAATAAGCTGCCTTAGAATAAATTAAAGTACTCTTCAAGAGCTTTCATTGGACATGAGTTTTATTGAGGTCGGACAATGTAAAATGTCAACTGTCAGTGGGCCCAATATACCCATCCCCAAAACACCACTTTCGCGCTTGATTTCGACTAAGCTGCCATAGAATAAATTGATGTACTCTTCAAGAGCTTTCATTTGACATGAGTTTTATTGAGGTCGGACAATCTTCTTAAAATGGGACAAATATGCCCAAAACACCATTTTCGCGCTCGATTTTGAATAAGCTGCCTTATAATAAATTAAAGTACTCTTCAAGAGCTTTCATTGGACATGAGTTTTATTGAGGTCGGACAATGTAAAATGTCAACTGTCAGTGGGCCCAATATGCCCATCCCCAAAACACCACTTTCGCGCTTGATTTCGACTAAGCTGCCATAGAATAAATTGATGTACTCTTCAAGAGCTTTCATTTGACTTGAGTTTTATTGAGGTCGGACAATCTTCTTAAAATGGGACAAATATGCCCAAAACACCATTTTCGCGCTCGATTTTGAATAAGCTGCCTTAGAATAAATTAAAGTACTCTTCAAGAGCTTTCATTTGACATGAGTTTTATTGAGGTCGGACAATGTAAAATGTCAACTGTCAGTGGGCCCAATATGCCCATCCCCAAAACACCACTTTCGCGCTTGATTTCGACTAAGCTGCCATAGAATAAATTGATGTACTCTTCAAGAGCTTTCATTTGACATGAGTTTTATTGAGGTCGGACAATCTTCTTAAAATTGGACAAATATGCCCAAAACACCATTTTCGCGCTCGATTTTGACTAAGCTGCCTTAGAATAAACTGATGTACTCTTCAAGAGCTTTCATTTGACACGAGTTTTATTGGGGTCGGACAATCTTTACAAAATGGGACAAATATGACCAAAACACAATTTTCGCGCTCGATTTTGACCAAGCTGCCATAGAATAAATTGATGTACTCTTCAAGAGCTTTCATTTGACAGGAGTTTTATTGAGGTCGGACAATCTTCATAAAATGTGATAAATATGCCCAAAACACCATTTTCGCGCTCGTTTTTGACTAAGCTGTCATATAATAAATTAAAGTACTCTTCAAGGGCTTTCATTTGACATCAAGTTTATTGAGGTCGGACAATGTACATTTTTTCATCAAGTGTCAACTGTCAGTGGGCCCAATGTGCCCATGGTCCTTTTACTCAAGTTATCGTCGAACGAACATTCATACATACAAACATACAAACATACATACATACATACTTACGCCGGATTGTTCCAGTAGACTCGAAGAACTTCGCTCGCTCGTTCAATAAAAAAATTAAATAAATTGGACTTTATTTATCATACTCTTAAACTTACTTGCTATTTTTAACTTGTCTCTAACGTTGAATGGTTGCGAATGCGCAGCGCGCGGCATCGGTATGACCGTGGAGGAGGTGGCGGGGCTCTCCACATCGCGCTACTCCGAGCGCGTGCAGGCGATGCGGCTGCGGCAGGAGGACCTGGCCTTCCTCAAGGGGCTGCGGCGACGGATCAAGAACCGGGTGAGTGACCTGCTAAACCTGCATCGCGCCAGCAAAAGTTTCTTTCAGCGCTATAAATACTTCTTCTTCTTGGGGTGCCTCTCCGTCTCAGCATAGTCTCAAATCTCAGACCTCCACCCACTGACCCATCTCCATGCACCACCCTGTACATGGTACGGAGTTCCATCCAAATGGTCACACTAGTAATGGTCAGTTTTTATTGAAAACATCAAAACATGCTAAATACCCCATGGTGGCTCTTACCACTCGCGGCATAAGGGCGCCAATCGAACAAAAAGGGGTATCCTATAGCTGTGTAGCTTTTGCTTACTCCTTTCTGCTAGCGCCTTTACCTATCGTTCGTTTTGTAATAAGCTACACAAGTAGGTTTTCCACGTCCCGAAAAGTCCACGTGACACGCCCACGTTGTTGGTGACATTTCCTGTTAGACGCAATCGCTTTCTATGGCTTGTATTGTAACAGGAGGGCCATCTAGAGGTCAATCTTGAGGGGGTTGCGTTGCATGTTGCATGGAACAGATTGAGGCCCGGTTTCTGAGTTGAGAATTTTGCTAAGCAAATGGGTAAGTATCGTCCTGTCTCTGCAGATTTCTCACAAAAGAGCGTGACAGAGCGATACGTAAGTATGTGCTTAGTAAAATTCTCAACTCAGAAACCGGGCCTGAGCATGTCTTTTTTCTCCGCTCGACATTACTGACATTCCGATAAGTATGATGTGTTGAGCACCTCAAAGCTGAAAAATTAATGCATCCATTAGTGTCGTATTCGCGGGCTATTACGGGTCGGCCTAGTCACTAGTTCACAGAAAAGACAGTTTACTCGTGATCACCTCTGGATAAAACAAAGTCATACGTATAAACATAGGTAAAAATACTACTACGCCAAAAAGTCACTTGGGAAAGTAATCACCCGACGGCCAGCGTTAGGCAAAAGTGTAAATGTTTTACAGTATTTTATACCTAGCTACAGTAGCGTGGGACAACGTTCTAGCGGGCCTCGACACAACAAGCGATCGGGTTACCACCGCAATGTTACAGTTACCATGCAACTGCCACGGAAATACAGACTAAGGCCGGCCACATACGGACGGAATTTTTCCGTTTGGAAAAACGAAACCAATGCAAACTGCGTACTTGATCTATGAAAATTGCGGACGGAAAATCCGTACGTGCTCCTATGTGTGTGGCGGTCCATAGACTTTGTATGCAGTCACTGCATTCGGAATCACGATTTGTTTTTTTCCGTCACGAATTCCGTCTGTGTGTGGCCGGCCACATACAGACGGAATTTTTCCGTTCGGAAAAACGAAACCAATGTAAACTGCGCACTTGATCTATAAAAATTCCGGACGGAAAAAAACCGCTTGCGTGTGGCGGTCCCTAGACTTTGTATGCAGTCACTGCGTTCGGAATCCCGTCTCCCTTTTTTTGCCTAAACGTCGGCGTGTCGTTCGATCGCGGTTTCTCTTCCGGCTGGCTTAGCATGAGCGTCGTATCAGCATGGATAAAACTAAGAAACTAAGGCCTTTGCATCTACGTAATGAGACGGTTTACACAGCGTCCAGTGGCACCTTCACTCGCACTAGATGGGTGAACAGACCACTCGGCGCTGCAGTGCCTGGCACATTGTTTTAAATGGAGTAGGCTTGCACAGCATCCTGATAGCTTAGCCTTCCCCACAGGAAAGACAAGTCAATGCGTGTGGAGCCAACTAAGCCGCGGGTTTCCACACGATGTTTTTCCTTCATCGTTAGAGTGGTTTTTTGCTATTTCAAAATTCAAATCTAAACCTTAGGACCTAAAAATAGTTAAGCCTAGGGATTATCATTTGACGTTTAGTTTTTATAAAAAAAACACATCCAAAAAGAAGATATGTTTTTTTTCCATTGGCGGCGCTATATGTGCCTAGGTTTGGGCATTGATAAAAAAAATTTGGAACATCTCCGCAGTTGAAAATAGGAAGTGACTAAGCACTTTTCGAAGGTTACCCAGGAAAGCCTGCAACACTGATATTCAGTCTTCCACGACCGCCACGGGCAACAGAAATACCATTTATTTGCGCATAATCTCTATAATTTTATACTTCGGAACAGAGTCATCTTTATAAAGAATTTTATAAGGTTGAAAAATTCGCTCGGGACAGGATTTGAACCCACAACCTCTTGCATACCGTGCAGGCGCTCTACCAATTGAGCTACATGCGAATTTTCCAACCTCATTGATCAATCTCAACTCGTCTTACGGACGATGGGGCGCCATCTAGTGTGATAGTTTGCACTTATCTTTTAACCTTATAAACATCTTTATAAAGTACGAGTTTGCTTTAGAAAATACAAAAAGAGCCATATCTGTCTCTTTCACCTATTACAGCTAATATACCTGACTATCAAATGTTTCTATCTCCAGCTGGCGTCTCAGAACAGCCGCCGCCGCGGCATGGAGCACCTGCGTCGGTTAGCGAGGGAGCTGCGCGCCGTGCGGCAGTGCAAGGGGGATGCCGCGGGGGAGAGGGCCTCCCTCGTGAGGAGCCGGGACCAGCTGCTAGCCCGGTGTCGGGCCCTGCATCAGCACCTACACAAGGTAAGTCTCATCTTATTAGTACGGGGCCAGGCCTAGAGCCCGGGACACTTCGACCCAGTGGGATCTTTTGTGTCACTCCCATCCTTATTCCTGCTCAGGACGTGCAAATATTCTTCCGATCTAGGATATGTTATCCCGAGAAGACGCAAGAGCATCGCAGTCACACAGAACGTGTTCCATGGACTCTGGCGCCTTTTACAGGCTGCAGTTATTAGACAGCTCAACAAGGTATGTGCTGCTTCTTCGGCGCAGCACATACCTTGTTGAGCTCGGCGGGCGATCAGTTACTATCTCGTCCTGTCGCCGACATACTCTAGCTTTCTCTTTTGCTGGTATGTGCTGCCAGTGCAAGGGGGATGTCGCGGGGGAGAGGGCTTCCTCGTAAGGAGCCGGGACCAGCTGCTAGCCCGCTGTCAGGCCCTGCATCAGCAAGGTATGTGCCGCGACAGCGCTCGTTTCAGGCAGCAAGACGCAAGGATACACCTTTTTGTCCGATTGATATACTTTGCCCGCGCGCGTTAACTAAGACCTTTGCATCTACGTAATGAGATAATTTATGCAGCGTCCAGTGGCAGCTTCACTCACACTAGGTGGGTGAAGAGACCACTCGGCGCTGCAGTGCCTGGGACATTGTTTTTAGATGGAGTAGGCTTGCCCAGCACCTATACCATCCTGACAGCTTAGTCGGCCTAGCCCACAGGAAAGACAAGTCAAGAGCTACACTACGAGTTGGGGATCCTAGAATGCTAGCATCTGCTAGACAGACAACTGATTGGACACTGGCCTTCTCTCAAAAAGAGAGAGAGAGAGATTGGCTCACAATCATGGGCACTAAAGGCTATCGAATTTGTATTTTTCTATAGTTTTATTTAGGTTTAAGTTTACTTTTAAGCGGTGGTGGTCTAGTGGGTAGAACAGTGGATTCTGAAGCGGAAGGTCCTAGATTCGATTCCCGGTGCGTGCATGCATCTATGACTTTGTTTAATTGCAAAGTTACGTATATTTGTGAATGTGTTGTAGCAATACCACTCGCTGACGGTGAAGGAAAACATCGTGAGGAAACCTGAGCGTATTAGGCATTATACCCTCAACGCAAAAATCGCCAACCCGCATTGAGCACGCGTGGTGATTAAGCTCGAACTCTCTCTCTGAGAGAAGGCCTTTGCCCAGCTAGAGGGACATGTACAATTGTACAGGCTACATCTTAAACTTTAAGTTTGTACTTTTGTTTGTGCGTAATGTTTTTGTCTGTGTGCATATGATGCAAATACACGTTTCATGTATAGTCAATGTGGGTAAATGTAAACAGAGGTAAATGGAGACACGCCCGATAACTACGTCAATTTTGTTCTTAAACAATTTTGCGTATATCGAAATGCAACTCTTGTCTATGGTTTATGGCGGCAATTTTGAAGTGTCATTGTCAGACATCAAAGATGTTATGTACCACAGGAGGTATTACGGACATATTAGTTTGTTTCCTTTTACCTCTCATATAAGATATAAAGATTGTGAGATGTTAGGTCAGTAAGAATATTGTGTTTACAATTTGCCCAAAATGAGGATATTTAAAAAAGTTTACTGGGGCAAATGTAAAGTTATAATAAAAAAATAAATAAGGCACTTACTTGTTTATATTTGATTTCCATCTCTGACTTGGTTATCTATTAACTCTATAGACCTTAAAAAAAACCTGTAATACAATAAATTTACAATTTATTGTAAAAATTTGTAAACGCGGTAATTTTTTCTTTATATCCGTTTACATTACCCACATTGACCCTATGTATCTAAATTACAGATACTAGAGGAGCGCGCGGACCCGGCTGAAGTCCCGTCGATAGAGCTGCCGGCCGCGTTGCAGACCGCCACCACAACGAATCAAAACGAATCTCAAGCAAAGAAGCCCGCCAAAGAGAAGAAACCGCCAAAAGCAGAACCTCGACCGTTACCGCCCGAGATTTTGGACGGAAAGGAACAAAAGGTAAATCTTACCTCTTCTTCTTTGCGTATCGATGGCGTCTAATTTAAATTGTTTTCGTCCAGAATTCGGAATTCAATTCATTTTATCCTCCTGTATTAAGGCACGCACTCCATGATGAGGTAGATCATCTTTTATGGGTTACCACACATACAGCTCTTTCCGCAATCCTTGGACCTTACCGTTTAGAAGCCAAAACTTCGTCGACACAGACAGACTGACCGAGCAGCACGCCCATACCGACTAAATGAAGGTACCACTGGACGCTGTATAAATCATCTCATTACGTACAGTCAGCCACACTCTACCTATTTTTGTACGATTCGCGCCCTTATGCCGCGCGCGGTAAGAGCTACCATGGGGTATTCTAGACTGTGGACCGTACATGAAAAGGCCTAGGTTTTTTATTTAAACATTTCTTATATTTTTTTTTTTCAGGAGCTATTCAAATGTCGCATCGACAACCTGGTGCAGCAGAGCGTCAACCACATATTTAAGGCTGAGAACACGAGCAAGCGGGTCACCGCCAAAACTGTCTTCATTACGGACCAGTCCTGCTTCACCCAAGTTGATAACCACAGGTAAAGACTAAACTTGTAACAATACAATGTTAAAAGACCGCCGACAGACCCGAAAGGCACGCATACTGGACACCAAAACAAAGTACTTTTTCGATAAATTATTGCTGGGAAATGGTTTTGGTTTTTTAGGTTATAATTTTGAAAAATATTTTATTCCGCAATGGACGTGCAACGCACAGAAGTCATATTGCGCAAGAGTAGGTATAAGTTTGTGTTACTTAAGCTTGAAGTGCCGATGTTTAGAAATACATTGCGGGTTGCAATATTAACGTCATTTTTTGTAAGAAATATTCATAATTTTGATATGGCTCCTTGAGAAGGTATGTTAAGAACTAGATACTGAATACATTTCTGCAAAAAAAAAGTTTTGAATAGTCCGACTTTGAACCTCATTATCTCCGAAACCGTTGATTTCCCAGGCATAGTTCCTTGGTCAAAAATGTTCCTTATGATGAGGACAATACGTGTTTTCTCGCTTTGTTGGCGGACTTTTAATACCCTGTGTATACGAAAATGGCGGAAACTCCCTATACTAAGGCTGCGAATTCGGAACGGCTGCGACGCTTGCATCGGAGCGTTAAATACAAGCTGAAAATGCTCAACGTCTTTGAAGTGCAAGTGGGCAGGTCACCTGGCTAGACGCACTGATGGTAGTTCGTCCATCATGAAATGGCGACCTCGAGAGGGGAAGAGATCGGTTGAAATACCACCAGCCAGATGGTCCGATGACATAGCCCAAGTAGCCGGAAAGCAGTGGTTGCGTCTGGTACAGGATCGTGAGCGGTGGCGTGAGCATGAAGAGGCCTTTACCCAGCAGTGGATGTCAACATTCTGATGATGATGATGATTTAGAGATTACCCAAACCATTGTAATGGGCATCGTCAAATCCTATTTTTTATTCTATAAATCGAAAATATAGACAAATATAAGAAACTAAATTGAATATTTATTTATGTAAATATTTTTTTATTAATTATTTAATATTTCTAAAAGTTTTGTGTATGACGTCACCATTGGCATTATGTACTAAATTCATTGCATTCATTCATGCTTTTAAAAAATTAAAATATGTTGACGTTTGACAAATGTCAGTGTCAAGTCAACAAGAAGGTTATTTTCTCAGTTATTTGATACTTTTGACAGTTGTTGTTGACGAATGTATTTTTTTAAATATTTGTAAGCAATGGAACTACCCACAGCAGGCTGTGAACTACCGCAATAGAGGCTATGATGACGTCATCGAAATAAAAATGAAGTAAATATTTTTGGCGATAAATATTAATAATCCATTTTAATTTTGCTTATTTAAACCCCTAATAGTAATCAGTATCCCTATTCCTCGAAATGGTTTTCAATTTACGACAATCGATGCCTCACTGATCAATGCCCATTATGTTAAAACTATTGCACGTTTCAGCATTGCCCGGCCGAATTTAGAAGGTGGATTCAAGGACGCGTTTTCGGAGGGGGGCGAGGGCGTTCTGAATCTGTCGCTGAAGCAAGATGGCGGCCGCCGGAGTCACGGCCGCAAACAGCCGGCGCCGCGGAGGTGCGCCGTCGCCTATAGCGATTATGATGGTAAGTGATCTATACCCTGCTCCTGAATCTGTCGTTGAAGCAAGGTGGCGGCCGCCGTAGTCATGGCCGCAAGCAGCCGGCGCCACGGAGTTGCCTATAGCCTATCGCCTATAGTGATTATACTGTAAATATTATCGAGGAAACCACAGAGACTTTTGTAACATAAAGTGTTCCTATAACAATTTACAATACAATGCTTGTAAATTTTTCTAAAACTGGAAATGCCACTCGTAATATTAATTTTGAAATCCGATGACTTTCTTTTCTGACAGCTTTTCTGTAGCTATAACGGTTAATGGTGCTGCCCTTGTAACCTACCTCAAGACTGCAACGGTAGGATGGGGTAACGTCACAATATAATTCAAGCCAGCAGGGCGCGTTTTTAGAACCTGTGCACTAAAATTAGCTATAACTTCGTCATTTCTCATCCGATTTAGAAATTTTCTTCACAATATATTTTGTTTTTGATGTCTGGTTCAAAAGGCGAAAGATCCTCATCAATGGACGCTCCCATATTTTCTATGGGTGGACTCAGATGCTCAGGCTGTGCATTAACGGGCGCTGTATTTGGAATAAACAGCGTATCGGATAACCGGGTCGTACAAAGCAAAACGTGCAATACTGGGACGTACAATACATTATAGGGACTCGCTGGGATATGATTGTTTCTCAACCAACATTCAAGCAAAATATTGGTCGAAAAACAATCATGCGGCAATTTTTTGATAGTAGCAAATAGGTACCATACATATAGTTTTGACACATGGAGGTTGTTATACTAAAGTTTTGATAATCTGTTGTAATCTGTAAAATGTTATTTTAATTTTCTTTCAGACTCAGTCCTGGACCTAAAAGTGAAGAAGGAGAATCAGTGACGTCACTCGGATCTGGTGAATTATTTTTTGTTACCATTCTTGCCATTTCATGTTTCTTATAGTTAACTAAAAATAAAATCGACTAAAAAAAAAAAATCTGTATTAAATAAAAATACAAAATTACTTACACTTGAAGACAAAAGTAAAAAAAAACACGATTTAAATTAAATCAATATTACGTACTATCCACTACTAAGTATCTACTAGCTAAGACTATTTGTTGTCCAGAAAAGAGACATTCCATATTTTTTTGTAGAACCGGCCAATTTTCTATTTATTACTCTACCAGTTTTACTTTTCACACAAATTTTCTAACCGTCGAAAAATTCAATTAAAATCCTTTTATTTTTTTATTGGTTAGGTATACAACATTTGTAAAAATTATGTCCATTATCTCACTAATCTCGTCTTTTGATTTCAGCCGCCTGTGTAACATAGCCGACCGGGGCGTGTGGTCTGCGTAGCAACTATTCATCACAGTTAAGTTAAATTTTAATACTACACTATCCACTAATATCTTTTAAAATGTTATGAAGTTTATTCACTATAAGCACTAGCACTCCGTTCGTATGAATGGCCGGTGTAGGATTAAAAAATCATAAATTTTATAGTCAGAAGATGGATTTAAACTGCGAAAATATTGGAATATGTAATAATCAAGCCTCCACTTAGTTTTACACTCTATTATTGTTGTTTTTTTACACGGTATTTGAGAATTGAGTTTGAAGATGTTATATTATTATTATGTATTATACGTACATAGTTATAATGTGCCATTTAGAACAGTTTATTTAGTTTACTCTAATGATTCAGAGCAAAACTTGTTCTGACACTTTGACTTTTTTAATGGTACGCAGAAAAATAACTGAGAACCGCTACTCTTTTATAAATAGAACGCCTTTAGGCTTGGTCCATGGCATTTTAATACCCTGCACAGAGTTGGTAGTGTGGTACAACAATATGTATATTGGTACACGTATGTGTACATTACAGCAGATCAACCTTTACTATGTCGGTAGTATCGTTTCGTGTACATCGATACATTAATAAAATAAACGTATAATACGAACAATATAATATTTGTATTCACCTAAAAATCAGAAAAAACTTTTCTATAATTTCACTTGTGTCAACATATTATTATGGTTGTAAAGGTTGATGTGCCGTGTTTTTATAGATTTTATGTCGTTCGTATATTGGTACCGTGTTGTTATAATATGTAAATTTTGCATTCTAGTTTTACCATTAGGTTATTATATTGTATACAAGAATTTATTATGATGGTAGGTACGATATTATTATTATTAATAAGAGAAAAATATTATACTGTGTTGAATTGGGAACATTCTACAAAATATTAGGGACTGTTAAACCTTTATCCTGACGAATAATACAAAAAACAAAATCAGCTATTCGTTACTAAAAGTACAGATGTTATTGGAGTCATTTGAACTATTATTTGTTTGTAATGACACCCTAATAAAGTATGACAGACCCTTACTGCAACTCCATGTATAGTTATGTAGTTTTAAGCCAGATTTTTCAATCCTCCGTTAAATCCCCAGCTAGTTATTTTATTCGACCAATAGCCGATACAAAATTCGTTTCATTTTATAATTATTCCTAGGATTGAAAAATCGGACCTTGGAGCAAAATATTAAACTTATGTGTACCCGGACACAATCTTAAGTAGGCTTGCCCGGTACCTATACCATCCTCTTCAATAACATAGTGACTTCGGGAAGGTCTTTCCCATTGTGCAATTTTTTTTAGATAATCGACGATTGATGGTTCCTTTTGTTGAACATCAATGCATCAATGTCTTATTTTGTCTATACATTAGCGTAGATTATAATGTCGCAGCCAAATTGTATAATGTAGATTTATGTGTCCAAATCCGCTCCACACCGCCGCAGATAGCAACAACTGGCGACGTATCGTACGACAAGAATTGCTTCGATTGAATGACCACGGTCCTAAGTGATGAGGATACCGCTGCGCCCACTAGTTGGCGCCACTATCGCGTAAGCCCATGAAAGTAAGATATTTCTTTATGTAATCGGTTTTGTGTCCCACTGATGGGCAAAAGCCTCCCTTTGTGTCCGCCACACTTAAAAAAAAAGAAATTTACCTACGTTAAAATCATATTTAACTACCTTACTACTAAAACATATCGGGCTTGCCCAGTTTTGTTCGAAAAAAAAAAATATAATTTTCCGAGAGATAAAACTGTTTCAAAGCAGTAGTTAGTAGCGGGACACGCAAAATATTCAAAACATTATTCTAATTAGAAATAAACCCGCGTAGGTCATACAAACGGTGACATTTTTGACCTTGCGCTACACTAGCGTCCTTAGAGGAAATGTAGCCCTTAGAGGCAATGTAGGCGCGGTAGCCCTCATTGGAAAATCAAGTGTCTGTCATCTACCAAGCCTGTCATTCTATTGCTGGTGTATGGGGACTTCGAAAGTCACTGAGGAAACCTGGAATCTGTAACTTTGAAACGAAATGCACTGAACTTTAACGAAAAACTATACTAAAATGTATAAGGACCATACTTTAGCTGTAAGCAGAATATTTTACGTATTGTTGTTAGGATGGAAAATTATGTCTACGACGACTGAGTCAATATACAAGGTGTTACAAAAGTACCTAACTCTTTTTACAGGTTAATAGCACCCGGTGATAGGGATCCCAACCTAAATATTTGTTTTGCTCTATGACGTTCAGTTAATTTTTAAATTAATAAAATGTGAACGATGTGGCGGGCAAAAAGTATTTTTTAAATATTGTTTTCATTGACTTTCACAATGTTTTAACAACTCAAAGCTATGTCAATGCACCTACACGCACAAACATATTTTTAAATTTGAGCTATTAACAAAAACAAAAAAGTTATGAAATATTTTCAATTTTGAGGTTATAATTTAATAAAAATTGTTTTTTTTCTATTTTCTTTACAGAATTGACATCCTGTTGACCAGTAGGTTACACCCTGTAAAAAGAGTTAGGTACTTTTGTAACACCTTGTATGTGGAGACGAATGGCTTATTAGTCACACGTTTATGGGGGCAGTGAAAGACGTGCGCGGATGAAGTTTAAGGGACTTCAAATAGAAAGCGCCTCGGGCGCGCGGCCGAGCGCCATACATTATACAGGGCGCGCGGCGGGCGCGGGCCCTGGCCGCTTTGTATATCAAGTCGCTTATGAAATAGCCCACAGAATATCACGGCATCTAGTCTGTAAAGCTGGGGTTTTTCGAGAGGTTTAAAAGCGTTATTAAAACGTCTTTTTTCGTGCTGCTTTCATTATATCAAACAATTTTACTACTTTTGCAGACGTGTGAAAACGTCGACCGCTTGTAATGCTCATGAAATTCCATGCTTATTTGATCTTTTACTTGCACATAATACAACGTGTTACAAAACATCCTAACTCTTTTTACAGGGTGTAACCTAGTGGTCAACAGGATGTCAAATATGTAAAAAAAAGTTGAAAAAAACAATTTTTATTTTATAATCTCAAAATTGAAAAAAAATCATAACTTTTTTGTTTTTGTTATTAGCTCAAATTAAAATATGTTTGTGTGTGTAGGTGCATTTACATAGCTTTGAGTTGTTAAAACATTGTGAAAGTCAATGAAAACAATATTTAAAAAAAAAACTTTTCTCCCGTTACAGCGTTCACATTTTGTTAATTTAAAAATCAACGGAACGTCATAGAGCAAAAAATATATTTTGGTTGTGATCCCTATCACCGGCTGCTAGGTATTACCCTGTAAAAAGAGTTAGGTACTTTTGTAACACCTTGTACCTATATATTTTATGGTTAAGTCTTGTCATATTGAAGATAAATGTGTATGTTACACATGAAACTATTTAACAAAACAGAGGACCAAGCAATAACAAAAACGAACGTAGGTATTTAATTAAATCACAGAAATAATCAAAAAGCCTGTTTGCGCCCGTTTGGTTACGTGATTGTGTAGGTCTGATGCTAAGGACTCATGGTTGGCATCGAAACGGGCATGTGGCTATCTTGGAGCGGGAAGATAAACAATCAATGGATAATTCTGGACCAATTTCAATTATATGCGAAACTCCTATACAGTTTGTTGCTTGATGCCGTAAATCGCTTGATCACGTCACAATCGACCAGCCCCTGTATTTTCTAAAATATTCACCGTAAAAATAACCGTTTTTAAATGTAAAAAAAGGTTGGGTGGCTTTTTTAGATAATAGAGGCGCAGTAGGTAATGGGGTTTTTTCCAGGCATCAAAAATAGCCCGAATAACTGTCAAAATCAGTCTATTAATCTGTGGTTTCCATACAAACCACAGATTTAGTTGCGCGATAATTCGCGAATCGCTGTCAAATTTGACACTTGGAAAAATCCCTATTATTGAGTAATTTGAATGGGGTTTTTTCCAGGCATCAAAAATAGCCTGAATAACTGTCAAAATCAGTCTATTAATCTGTGGTTTCCATACAAACCACAGATTTAGTTGCGCGATAATTCGCGAATCGCTGTCAAATCTGACACTTGGAAAAATCCCTATTGCCCGTGTAAGCACAACATTAGCAGCATTAGCCTCGGTAACCTTATCCTTGTGCAGCCCGTGGGTAACATGTGTTAGTCCACCTAATCGCCAGTTTCCGCCGCACCAAAGCCTAACCCAAATGTTATAAAGAAAGAAATCACTTTACTATACAGGGTGTTAAAAGACCGCCAACAAAGCGGGAAACCACGTATGGTCCTCATCATAAGGAACATTTTTCTCCAAGGAACCATGCCTGGGAAATCAACGGTTTCCGAGATACTGAGGTTCAAAGTCGGACTTTTCAAAACTTTTTTTTTACTGAAATGTATTCAGTATCTAGTTCTTAACATAACTTCTCAAGAAGCCATATCAAAATTATGAATATTTCTTACAAAAAACTAAGTTAAAATTGCAACCCGCAATGTATTCTAAACATCGGCACTTCAAGCTTAAGTAACATAAACTTATACCTACGCTTGCGCAATATGACTTCTGTGCGTTACACGTCCTTTGCGTGATAAAATATTTTTCAAAATTATAACCTAAAAAACCAAAATAATTTCCCAGCAATAATTTATCGAAAAAGTACTTTGTTTTGGTGTCTAGTATGCGTGGCTTTCGGGTCTGTTGGCGGTCTTTTAACACCCTGTATACGAGTAACTATACCTATTTACGTTGTATGTATTTTGCAAATAAGTAAATGTACCCGTATCTACACAAATACTCCTAACTTCAAGGGACAAACAGTGATACTTGCTGTATCTCATAAATATATTTTTGTATACGAGTTTGTGTTGGGAGGCCGTTGTTTCGTCCCTTAAAGTTAGGGAGTGTTGGTGAAAATTAGGGTGCCCTATATCCTTCTCACTGCTAGAGTTTCCGTAACGCAACAACTGGAATCCCTTCGAGACTCCCGGTTTACCGGTTTGATTTCTTAAGTCGACTTTGGGAACGGAAACCTATAGCATTTTATCATGGGCAGGAGGGCATGTTCTTATAGAGGACTGTATTGATGTGATGTTTAATTTTAAATAATAATTCATTGAGTTACCCAAAATGGAGGACTGGTTTTATTTAATATTTGAATTTTATTTTAAGCAAGTAAGAATAATATTACATAAGTTAGGCCAAATCCTTCCCCTTTTTGTATCTATCGACTAGTAAGTAACCTCAACCTCAAATACCTATCGACCGCGACTACGGTCAGACAGAGTAGGTAGGTATATTTGGCTATAGGGTAGGTACTGTCAAAAGCAAAATTGAGTACCCAGCGTTGTAGATATGGGCTATTCTTAATTTAGGCGTTTTGAGGTGGTTGGACCTCAATCTTGAAAATAATAGCTTTATTTGATAGAGGACTGTTACAGCTCAATATTTATATATACGGTCAAGCTTAACAGCTACCAGGAAGCTGAAAAAACCACTGAAAAAATAAACACCCACGTCTGTGAAAGTGTGTGTGAAAAGTACTAGAAAAATCATGATTATTTACACCCTAGTCTGCGACAATCAGTCCACGTCCGTGATTTTATGAAAATTATTCACGACAATTTCCTCCCCTGTGTAAAAAAAAAAGTTAATTAAATAATTAAAACACGGTACGTGCCCTTAATTCACAAACGTGGAAAAAAAAACCATGTCTGTGAATTTTTTTTTAGCCACGTCTGTGAAATTTTGCAGCCATGCCGACAAAAAATAACCTTAAAATCACGCTATGAATATGATATCGAAACTACAGCATATTGAGACCATTTAGCAAGAAATATCAGAAAATCTATAGTAAAAACATTGCCCACAAACTTGGCATATTACCCATGTGTATGGAGTGATATGCTTTACAGTTTTAGCAAAGAAATAACTTAAATTCCATAACTTTGTTTTGGAGCCGTCTCCACTCTTGCGCCGCGAACTATGCAAATGCCCGATCTTTTTTTTTATGCCACAGTGTTGCCACTTCACAAAACATTATGTCATTCAGAGATATGAATGAAAATGTAACACACCACGTTTGTGAAACTTAATTTTTTCACACGACTAAGTCCTCTATTAAATCATTGTGTAAAGTCGTATTTTTCTATAACTTGGTAATTATCGCTTGAGAACTAATGAACTATCGGGTAGTTATTTTATATTTAGTATATGTACAATAGTTTTTTAATTAAAAAAATTACAATACGAAAAATTGGGTTTTTCACACACACGTTTTGTGAAATTTTGACACTTTGATATTTTTTATTTTTTTTTAAATAATAAATAAAGCTGCAATTAATGCTTGCTGTGATTTATTATAAAAAAATACATTCGACAAAAAATCTACGAAATTATATCTCTAAGGCAAACTTAACAATCAAGTTGTCACGCTTTTTTTTTGTAATTGAGAAAGACCCATATGGAGACCTTTACTTGCAACTTGGCGTCAAGCTTGTTGTGGAGTTGATAGGCAGATCAACCTGAGTCCAATGAACCTAGGGCCTTAGTCTGTAACGCAATGGCGTGTTGATGGCGTCCCAGCAGAAGGACAGAACCGGGGCTTCCTCGTTTTTCTCCCACAACCAGATAACTAATCCTCTAGAATTAGAATCAGAATATTCTTTGCTGTGCTACAAAAACATTAAAATGACCGAAAGCATTAATAAATCGTAATTGAAGCAAGATTGAAGCCGTCAACTCGGAGCCCATTTTGGCACCATTGCGTTACAGGCTAAGGCCCGTGTCACACCGTGGCCGGTGGGAGGGGGAGTACTGTCTGACCTTGCTGCGCTCGGAAAAAAATATCTAGAGGTTCCAACAGCCATAAATCGGGCTAAGGTTAAGTATGTCGGTAGGTAATCGTATGAGGTAGCAACCCCTGCTCCCTTGACTACTCTCAACTGTCACCTTAGCCACTGTTCACTGTCACCTAAGTAGTTTTAATGGCTAAGGTGACAGTTGAGAGTAGGCAAAATGGCCCGCGTGCTAAGGGGGCTGGTGTCAGAGTTTAGGTTTAGGCCGCCCAAAGGGCCTCTGACATGGCTTAACCATTGTTATTAATCAAACAATCGGTACCCGTCCGAAGCACGGCAGAGCTCAAATATTATTGCCACTAGCGGTCACCCATCCATGGACTGACTGCGTCCAATGTTGCTTGGTTAGGTAGGTAAATAAGGACAACGCTGTTAAGTTAATTGTAATTTTATTCTCACATTCTAACTTATTTTATTGGATGTCTGTCACGAACAGTTACTAACAGAACACCGTTCTCGCTCACCCCCCAATGAAGTGAGTGTGTAAATAGGCCAAGGTAGGTATCAGATCGGTCATAAATATCAGTAGTTCCATTGTGTTTTCACTTGAGACGACACTAAAATAGTCAAGACAAGGGTTGAAAACTTGAAAGTCCAAATAACTTGAACTTTATTTTCATTGGCGGCGCTAGTGTGCCTTCCCCGTATCGAAGGTCAGTGGAATCCAGTAGTGCTGCGTCATTATCCGGTGAGAGTCAGCCCGTTGGCGCAAGGCGTGTTTTGAATCATCTCCTGGACGGAACCCCTGCAAGAGAGAAAAAAAGTATAAGATGTAGCCTGTTCACAAGACGTCAGAGCGTACACTTTTGTCGTAATATCACCCGTTTTTTTCTGCTCGCTGCCCGTAACGTAACCGAGTAGAGTGCTAGCGTGTAAGGGCCGACGTGCTGTCTTATGTACAAGTGTTCATGTTCCACTAACTGGGAAAAGGCATTCTCTATGAGAGAGAGAGAGAGAGTTTGGGTGCTCAATATCTCAGCCAGGTAATAAACTAGTCCTTCGAACCGAACTGTGAACTCACAAGTTCAACCTCATTTTTCGGCAACCTGTTCAAACTTAAAAAATGTTTTGGTCTCATTTAGGTACTCGCCTACCAAACTTCATGGCGTTCTGATCGACGATGCTCGAGTTACCGTCGAACAAACATACCTCATCATACCATACATATAAACACTGGATTGTTCAAGAAGACTCGGAAAACTTCGGTCGCTCGTTCAATAAAGTGCATTGCTGTCGTGGTTACACGAGTCACCCACCTGTAGATGAAGAAGTTGTACTCCTTGGTGTCGAGGCGCGAGTAGATCCACCGCGGCAGGGAGTTGGCCAACACCCACACCTCGTCACCCGTCACGTGCAGGTCTGAAGCAAACGATACAATAAAATGAAATCTTAGGATAACTACTAAATAAAAAAAAACTTGAGACGCTTTAAGCTGCAAATCCTGCTTTCAAATATAAAAAAAACGCATCCAACTCCGCTCGCTGGGTTCACCCATTTAAGAGCTAAGCCTACCAGGGGGGTTACCATTGACGCTATCGCGTTCATATTTACTAAGTTTTAAATTAAATTACTCTTCGAATTCGCATAGTCATGCTACACCTTCAACAACAAACATATTTTTAAATTTGAACTAATACCAAAAACAAAAAAGTTATGATTTTTTTTCAATTTTGAGGTTATAAAATAAAAATTGTTTTTTTTCAACTTTTTTTTACAGAATTGACATCCTGTTGACCAGTAGGTTACACCCTGTAAAAAGTGTTAGGATGCTTTGTAACACGTTGTATAGACATTTGTAAATTGCGCCATATTGAAAAAATTGCGTCAAGGGTAGAGGGGCAGGAGTCCGCCGCCTGCTCTCCATTCGTGTCTGAAAAACTGAAACCTGATCACCAATGATGCTCGGAAAGTCTGTCTCGACTAGAACGACCTCGAATCAGCTGCGCAACGTCGTCCTAAAAGTTTCTTCGACCCCTATGTGCCTCCTGAGGGACTCTGTGATTCGTCTATACACGATCAGGCTCTTGGTTTATGCCTGACGCAATATTCGGCGAGCCATCGGATTAGTCGCTCAACGCGTCGACGCAACCTTATCAAAGTTACTATAGCACATTTTCGATTTCCATTGACAAGGTAGCATCCCATTCTCATCGCGGGCGGATTATACACAGTCATATGTACGTAAGGAGACAGGAGGCTAACAGTAGACATGCGCGAAACAGTGCACTTCGAAGTCATGATATATTTCATGACATTTCATACCGCGTGATATTACCTTATATCATGACACCTAACACATGACATCATGGTATTTCTTCATTGCAGACATGAAACATGACATCATGGTATTTCTTCATTGCAGACATGAAACATGACATCATGGTATTTCTTCATTGCAGACATGAAACATGACATCATGGTATTTCTTCATTGCAGACATGAAACATGACATCATGGTATTTCTTCATTGCAGACATGAAACATGACATCATGGTATTTCTTCATTGCAGACATGAAACATGACATCATGGTATTTCTTCATTGCAGACATGAAACATGACATCATGGTATTTCTTCATTGCAGACATGAAACATGACATCATGGTATTTCTTCATTGCAGACATGACACATGACATCATGGTATTTCTTCATTGCAGACATGAAACATGACATCGTGGTATTTCAGCACACTTTCATTGCAGTACGTACAGTGTGCTGAAATGCCATGTGTCATGTTTCATGTCATCTAGTGTAATGAAATGCTATGTGCCATGCTTTATTCTCTCGTGTAATGTGTAATATTTCAAGACACCGTTGTGTAATATGTTTTTTGTAATATTACAAGCATTACCTACACATGTCTATCTAACAGTCTCGGAATGAGCATATCTGAGCTTGAGATGAAGGCGCAAAATCGGCCAGAATAGAAAACTGTTTTGAGAGCCCTATGTGCCTGATTAGGGATAACAGGAACTTATGATGATGATGATGTGTGCAGATCCACCAACTTATCTGCGGAATAGCAGAATCCGGTACAACGTTTAACGACCAATGAAAAGTGAGAATTCAGGCGCCCGCCAATCAAAGCAACAATTAAACGGTGACAGAGACACCACTATTTCACAGTTAAGCTGGTGGATCTGTACCTACGTATTCCGAGCAAGAGTGTTTAGTCGTCTTACCTGAGGGGTAGCTCATTTTGCGCGAGTCCTGCGCGACGAGCGCCAGGTTGCTGGATTGCAGCGGCGAGACGGCGCGCCAGCACGACACGGCGTTGCGCCCCACGTCAGCGAAGAACACCACGTCCGTGCCGTCGTGCCGCCCGTGCATCGTCGACTGGCTGTCGCCGCCGCGGTCCCCGAGGAGCTGAGGGACGAAGAATATGACTATTGTAGAGCCTATTCGGTCTAACTAGTGGTTCGCCCCGAAGTATGAACTCGCGACCCAATATATCAGCAACCCCTCGACCGATTTGGCTCATGTTCGAACTTAAAAATTCTATTTACGTTATTTACCCGCCTACCAAATTTCATGACGATCCGACTACCTAAATTTACTCAAGTTATCGTCGAACGAACATTCATACATACATACATACATACATACAAACATACAAACGCCGGATTGTTCAAGTAGACTCGGGGAACTTCGCTCGCTCGTTCAACTATCTAATATAAAACACTATATTTTTCTTGATATTTTATATTTCTTTTTGTTCTTGACTGTTTCGGCCCCTACCCAAGATTAGACTATCGATTTTTCCGCAAAGACGTCTGCGGTTGTTGATCGCCTTCTCAATTTAATTTCGACAGCCTAATTGGCCAGTAGGTATTCCTACGGAGGTTAGGTACCTCGCTTCATTTCCCCCCAGTGGTTCCGTGGTTGGCCCCGAACTGTGAAGTCGCGACCCCATACCTCAGCAACCCTTCGACCGAATTGGCTCATGTTCGAACTTAAACATTGTCTTTGCCTCATTTACCTGCCTACCAAATTTCATGCCTAAATTTACTCAAGTTATCGTCGAATGAACATTCATACATACATACATACAAACGCCGGACTATTCCAGTAGACTCGGAGAACTTCGCTCGCTCGTTCAAAACTTGCAAATTTTTGAAAATATAATTGTAATATTTGGCTCTTTAGTCTTAAAAGGTTGCCGACCCCTGGGGTAGGCTATCCCAAGAAGACTGCGTTTTCAATACGTCACAATACGTCTCTTTTCTTTGACGCCTCTTTACCTACCTATTGGGATGCTCTCAACTTACATTGAACTTGGTCCAGTAGTCGTCCGCCAGGGAAGCGTTCCTATCCTTCAGGACGCAGGTGGATACGGTGAACTCCTGCGTGCTGATCATGGGGTGGAAGTAGGCGTCCCGGCAGCTGCCCCGCGTTGAGGTGCCCAGGGTTATGCTGAAGATGCCGTCGTTCCACTGGAACCGCTGGCCTGGAGGAGACAATTTTGATTTTAGATTTAGAAATGGTTTATTGCCACAAAATTAACACAAAAAAACTTATATCGACCGTCCAACCAGACGGTCCACGAAAGAACGTGGTTAGACATGCGCAGCAGACGATTCATAGGTCTCTTTACAGCTGTAGGTATGAGGTCTGAGCGTTGGTGGCCAAGCGGTAAGAACATTGGACTCGGAAGCGAGAGATCCGAGATATGGTGTTGTAAAGTTATACAATGCGCGCGCGCCTGCGCCAATGGTGTTAGCAAAAAGTTACACTCGCGAGTTCATAGTTCGGGGCGAGCCACTAGTTTACTTAGGTAGGTATAGTGCAATGACTTTGGGCCTTGTTGTCGATTAGCAGTGCACTCTGATGCCACTGACCTGCGACGTTGAGCGTGCTCGCCGTGGGGTTGAAATGGAAGTAGTTGTGTTCGTGCCGCCAGCTGTCTCCCTCGCGCAGGCTGTACACGATGATGCCATTCGTGTTCAGATCGGGCACATACGCCACGGCGCCGCCGCAGTCCTCTCCTGGTACGTCCACTGTGATGGACGCTAGACCTGCGAAGACAATAAAAAAAAACTAAGGACTTTGCATCTACGTAATGAGATGATTTATACGGCGTCCAGTGGTAGGTGCCTTCACTCACACTAGATGGTAAAGAGAACACTCGGCGCTGCAGAGCCTGGGACATTGTTTTAGATGGAGTAGGCTTGCCCAGCACTTTGTCGGTCCATTGCTTAGTCGGTCTAGCCACAGGAAAGACATGTCAATACGAAACCGTGCTACTGGAACAAACGGTACAACTAGTACGGTTGGCCATATAAGGCCAGATACGGCATAAGGGCGCCAATCGAACAAAAAGGGGTATCCTAGCGGGTGGTCGACTGCTCCATGGTATTGGCTAATGGCACAATTGGTCCTAATGTAGGGCGTTGATTAGTTACGCTTACGCCCGGACGACTCTGGAACGATAGATTAGGTATGGAACGCTCGTGACGTAAGTATTATTTTTTGCTTCAGTGTCGTTTAAGGCGCTGTACATAGTGAATAGCCCGCGCGCCAAGAAAAATGCACAAAATCGAGTCCTGTAGCAAATACATAAAAAAAATCGAAAATTTTCACATATCAAACCCTAGAATTAGGTGAGACCTATCTAAAACAGCCAGTTTCGTTTAGATATTCATAAACGTTTTGAAGAAATTTTTGATGAAAAAAAATAGACGGCGCACTTTTTTTCAAACAAAATATATTGCAATCTGTTATGGGTATCAACACAAAACTGGCTGTTTTAGATAACTCTCACCTAATCCTAGGGTTTGATATGTGAACATTTTCGATTTTTTTAGTGTATTTGATACAGGAATCGTTTTTGTGCATTTTTTTTGCGCGCGGGCTAATTCACTATGCCTAGCGCCTTAAATTACCACAACAGGCGGAAAGCGACGCTGGCGGAAAGCGACGGGGCCGCCAAAATTCACTTATATTTAGTCGAGCGTTTGCAAACTCGCACCCCAAGTGCGTGAGTCCGACTCGACTCGTAATGATGATGATTACTTTGTGGCAAGCTAGCTTTGCAAAGCAAAAATATATATGATGCCATATCTTTCTTCTACAAGTGAGTTTAATTACCAGCAGGGGTGTTCGCGGCCGGAATGTCGCTGCTCTTGAAGGGATAGCGCAGGATCTGACGATTCGTCTTCAGGTCGAAAATCACGATCGCCGGCGGCTGCACTTGCCGTCTGTTGTCTGGGAAACAATCATCGGTAGATTAGGAGGAGGGGTCGATGATATCAAAAAGACGGCCGGAAACAATGCTTGGACACGGCTGAGGGATCGAGGAGGTTGGCGTGACAAAGAAGATGCAAAATTTCATCTTAATGTCGCCCACTGTTGGGCAATTATTATGCCCAACAGTGGGCGACATTAAGATGAAATACGTCTCACAACTAGCGCCGCCAGTGAAAAAAAAAACATCTTTTTTTGGATGCGTTTTTAGCAAAAAACGCTCCTGCGATTTCTCAACGCGAGGCTTAACTATTTTTAGGACCTAAGTTTTGGATACCAGATCCTAGAACTTAAGAATGCAATAGATTCTCGCCAAAAGTGGCAACCTTAGGTTCTAAAAATAGTTAAGCCTCGCGTTGAGAAATCGCAGGAGCGTTTTTTGCTAAATACGCATAAAAAAAAAGATATGATATTTTTTCCATTGGCGGCGCTAGTTGTGAGACGTATGGCGTCTTAATGGGCTGGATAAATAGATAGATAGAGCTTCACCAGGTATCTCCAGCAGCCCTGTGTCGACCATCCACAGGCGTCCGCAAGAGTCTTGGCGCGTCCGGTACACGGAGGTTAGGCTGGAGCCCTGCCGCAGGTCTGGGTAGGGGCGGAGCGCCGGGGAGCGCCGCGCCGAGTCCCGTCGCAGGTCCAGGTAGTTGAGTGTCGCTGGTATGCCTGTCGTAGGTGATGTGATAAAGGTTTGTTAACTTTAATCTGAGGTTAAAGAAGGGATCCCGGCGCGCCGCCGAGTCCCGTCGAGGGTCCAGGTAGTTGAGGGTCGCTGGTTGTTTTAGGTGACGTAATGAGGATTTGTAAGCTATAATCTGAGTTTAAAGAAGTAAGTAAAAAGTTTATTCTCTAGCTTCTATCAGGAGAGTCTAGGGGCGTTAGAAGTACGGCGGTCGAAAAAGCAGCTTCATCTCCTAACTAGGTACCACTTCAAACTTATCGTAAAACTACTAACTACGTACTACTGGGTTTCAGACTCAGGGCTCAGTTGATAGGTCTGAGCGCCTCCAGTAATACGGTAGGTAGGTAAAAGGTCATCCAGCAATACGCTAAGATAGAGGTAAACTGTCAACTGAGGTAGAAATAGGGGTATCATATCGTGATGCTGTCTGTACGAGGAATACGAGAGCTGACTGTTGATCTACACAAGAACTATTGATCTCGCAATTGACATACTTTGTAAACTTCTGACCTATTAGATACGCCGTTGATCTAGTGGTGTTAAGACGGAACGCGGGTAGCCGGCTGCTCCATACAAAAAATACAAAAAAGGAGACCTGTTTCCTCCCTGGATAATTATTTTAGAAAAAATATGTTTATTGCATTCAATTTATATGTACCTCTGCCATGTCCCTATGTTTTCCTTTTTTATTATTATCATTTTTATTTAATTATTATTATAATTTATTTAATTATTAAAATATAGATTGAATGGCATAAACATATTTTTTCTAAAACAATTATCCAGGGAGGAAACAGGTCTCCCCTTTTGTATGGAGTTGAGGTTACCCTCGTTCCCTCTTAACGTATGAAATGCTGCCATAATGACTGTTGATCTTAGGTGCCAGACCCCTAAATCCCTAAACCACCTTCGTGGTAGTGTTGTGGGGATCCCCCCGTGCAGAGGGATAATTTGAGAATGTGGGGTATCTATCCTATACTGCCGGAAGTAGCAGATGTTTCGTGTCAATATGGAGCTTCATAGCTAGATAAGGTGCCTGCCCAGCTTGCTTAGCATGAGCCTGGGTTACGCAGTACATAAGGGGGTTATAACTATATGTGTCTCACTCTTTTGTTTGACGTAGAGCGGAATAGCTAGAGTTATAAACTCATGGATACGCTCTAAGCCAGCCTCATGCTACGCGAGCTGGTGCTCCGCAGTGCAGCTGGCAGGATCCTGGAGGAGACCCCCAGCGCGATCAAGTTGGCGCGTTTCTGGGAGCTTTTCGAAACGAAAGAAGAAGACCAGAGGCTCTGCCACGAGTTACGTCCGGCAGACCTGCGGCACACAGTGGGCTAAAATTCGCGTTTCATAGACATTTCTTTTTTTTTAATATTGTTTTTTAAGTGACGTTTTTTTTTCTTTGTTGTGATTGAGAATACCTACTATATGCCTTACATAATGACCATTCAGGTTTAGGGTATAATCGTAAACAAACAGCGCACTCAGAATTTTTTCGTCGGTTTTGTCGGTGCCGTAGGTCTGCCGGACGTAACTTGTGGTAGGGCTGGCCCCTGACTGAATGATAAATAATGCTCACCAAACCTCCGCCGCGGCACGGTGATGAAGAGCCGGCTGCCAACCCGCTCCACGCCCATTGGCACGTTGTTGTACTGGATGAAGAACCGGCCTGACTCATCTGCGGGCATAGGTTTGTTGGGAACAACGTCTCTTATTATTAGAAATATTACTTAAGAGGAAACACGGGTAGCCGCTACTCCATACAAAAAGGGAGACCTATTTCCTCCCTGGATAATTATTTTAGAAAAAATATGTTTATGCCATTCAATCTATATGTACCGCTGCAATGTCCCTATGTTTTCCTTTTTTTCTTATTTAAATAATATTTTTTTCTTATTTTAATTATTTAAATAAATTTTATTAAAATAATAAATAAAAGGAAAACATAGGGACATGGTAGAGGTACATATAAATTGAATGGCATAAACATATTTTTTCTAAAATAATAATTATCCAGGGAGGAAACAGGTCTCCTTGTATTTTTTGTATGGAGCAGTGGCTACCCGCATTTCGTCTTAAATACGCAACCTATTTCGGTGCCATTCGCTTAGTGTCACTGTGCCAAGGTAGCCCATCCCATATAAAACGCGACTGTAGGTACGGTCGGCCACAGTCACAGATACCCCATGGCAGCTCTTACCGCGCGCGACATAAGGGCGCCAATCGAAAAAAGAGGTATCATAGCGTTTGGCCGACTGTACCTATCTAAGGGAATGGACATTACCGACGTATTGTATGATTCTACAACATTTTTGAATTTTTTATTTGGGTTCGGCGTGGTTTGGACCGCAGCAAACCGAAAATATAATTCCAAACTAAGTATTTATAAATTAAAACAAAAATGAGTCTCAATTTCAAACACTATTATCATTTATGAATACATTGTTGATTCAGAGGTTGTTCGGAGTGGTAGGTACCTTAATACTTAAATATACGTAGGTAGGTACTTATTTTACGAACTTGTAGGTCTAGCGGTGGTTGTGGATTCAACTCCCCAGGAAGGCTTTGAATCCTGAGTAGGTGGCTGCGGCGTCGCTCCTGAAATTAAATCAACACCCTGTAATTTCATGCGCAAGAGATTGAAAATATCATCAGTCGCGGAGGGCAGCTTATGTTAGCGTTTGCGACTTATTTCAGGTCGGATTTCTTTCGCGCCGAGAACAATGTGGCTTAGCGCATAAGAGGCTGAAGTTAAATTAATAAAATACTTAAGACAGAACGCGGGTAGCCGGCTGCTCCATCCAAAAAATACAAAAAGGGAGACCTGTTTCCTGCCTAAATAATTATTTTAGAAAAAATATGTTCATGCCATTCAATTTATATGTACCTCTGCCATGTCCCTATGTTTTCCTTTTTTATAATTTTAATTATTTTAATAAAATATATTTAAATAATTAAAACAATAAAAAAAGGAAAACATAGGGACATGGGACATTTTAATTATTTAAATATATTTTATTAAAATTATAAAAAAAGGAAAACATAGGGACATGGCAGAGGTAAATATAGATGGAATGGCATAAACATATTTTTTCTAAAACAATTATCCAGGGAGGAAACAGGTCTCCCCTTTTGTATGGAGTTGAGGTTACCCGCGTTCCCTCTTAAGCTCCGGCCACACTGTGGGTCTATAACGAGGGACGCGTCAGTGAAGCGGTACCTACCGTTGCTGGTCGCGTAGGTGTGCAAGGCGCCTTATGATATCACGAGCAATGTCCGCCGCGCGACTGACGCTCTCGCTTCGCTGTCGCTTTAGTAGCGCAAGTGTGGCCGGAGATTTACGATTGAAAATGCTAACGTAGGTGTGCTTATATAATCCACGCGCGATGAGAATGGGATGCTATCCTGTCAAATTTATCTACTATACTCACTTTGACAAGGTTGCGTCGACGGGTGTAAAAAGATCTTTAGCTTACTAGTATTCCAGGCATTAGCAGGTGTCCCTTGGTTGTTGTTGAAAAAGACGCGTTCTCCTCTGTCTTGCGCCTGCCTCGTGACCCTGGCGGAGTCTTGGCTTTGGTCCCCGGTCTCTTCTAATTCACCAAAGCGGTCGCTTACCACTGCGGGTAAAAACAATTAATATTAGGCTTTTAAGTATAACTTCTTCTTCTACAACTTTACCTAGGTAGCCCAGTTGGTCAGTTGGTCACACGACGTGAGGTCCCAGGTGCGAATCCCGGTGCGGACATGGACACGACAGCACGTAGACGCTTACACTTTCGTTGCAAACTCGCCCGTAACGTAATTGAATACAGTGCACGCTGCTGTTTTGTGTTCATTGTAAGTTTTAAATTGTACCTACCTAATTGGTTGTTTCTAAAGCTACCAACATACCTACATTTAGGTGTTAGGGGAAGGGACCCTAATGATACAAATTCTGTAAATAGGTAGGTATTTAAATCAAAGTTACCCTTAAAGGTAGACGACATACAGATAGACGGGCATACAGACAGTGGACGCAGAGTAGGTCCATTTTGGCACCCTTTGGGTAGGTACGCCTAAAAAAACCCTAAAAAAGTGGGCCAGGTCATTCGCTTTGATCAAATAAAACCCGAAGGGATTATTGTAGATAATTTTGAATTGGGTGCTATACCTATTGAGACCTAATCAGAAAGCAAGCATACTTAACAGAAAAAAAAACAAACGGGTTTGACTAGCAAGCAACACAGAAAACTTGTTTTTTATAACGTCGATCGTGCAAATTCCAAGATGTGTGCAAAATGCGGTAATGATTACTTAAAATTAACCACAAATAGGTACTAGGAAATTAACCACAAATAATTGGTTTTATGATAGATAGATATCACGATATTATGGAAATGGTGATTAATTTATTATGATCGTGATTGGGACATATAGGTAAACATTGAATTGTCTAAGTTCCTTTTAAATTATTAAAATTATTACATACTTAAACAAAGGTTTGCAAGATTTATCTCCTGATTTATTTTTTCGTGTCGATACCTTAAGAGGGCTAGAGCAGCATTTTCCCATACAAACGTAGTCCAGGTTTAATTTCTAAAGTACAGGCTGGATTTTGCTGAAACTTGGTTTATATCAGTAGATGACCAATACGGAGGTTTACAAATACTTTTTATAATAAAAAAAATTAGAGCGATGCGTTCTTCGCGCCGAAAAAGGGGTTACTTTCAGCTGTTATTTACTTAAATGATTACACTGTCTATTGTAGTCTTAACTACCTTGGGAACATAAATAAATAATGTATTGTACTTAACAGTTTTTATTTTTTAAATAGCTAATAAATAACATGTAGAAATGGCAGCTGAACTACGAAAAAATTTGGGAAAATAGATCTGTTACATTACAACTATGTACATACTCGCGAAAGGACACGAACACAGTCGTAGACTCATACAGCCGAATTGCCTCTCACTTTTCCCGCGCCCTGTCTCGCTCTGGGTGAAACAGCTATAGAAAACAGTGTTTCACGCGCTTGGCCATCGCCGAGTTCCCACGCTTGTACAGGGAATTCTTAACATAAAGGATTTAATTTATACAGGGTGTCCCGTAATTCAACGTCAAGCGGGAACTGGGTTTTCCTCACGATGATAAGCGAGTACCTTAGCGTCACGAGTTATGAGCGCTAACCTTGAATGCGCAGAAGTCATTTTTTGGGTCTGTTTGGCGGGGTACGAGAGGGGCGACGGAGAGGGGCGACGGCGATCGCCGGCGAGCGCGGGCGCGTGATTGGTAGATCAGTCGCTCTAGCCTCGGGGTACAGTCGCACACATCGTTTTTTTGTTTCGTCGCAGAAAGATTGACAACACAAAATGTTTTAAAAAGACAGTTCAAAAAGATTAAAAAAAGTTATTGAGAACAATACATATTGGATTGAGATTATTTTTTATTGTTTGTTCACCCGCTTTATCGTAATTTCCGTTTAAAATATAACGAGTGCAAAATCCGCAAAGAATACTTTCAATCTTAGTCAGTTTCTCCGATTTTTTTAGTATCTCACTCAATTATAGTTCAGCTCAGCGTCAGTCTTAGATCCCGCTTGGATATTAGATATTTTGCGCGCGATTGTACACACTTGCGCAGAAATCCCCACCAGTTTCATCGAGCGCTCATAACTCGTGACGCTACCTTATTGATACTGTATTCCCGGCCTAGGTTACTAAGCGATGGATTTTACCTATAGGGAAAGATGCGATCTAGGGTGTGTAGTGGAGAATGGGTTGTACAGTCGGCCACATTCTAGGATACCCCTTTTTGTTGGATTGGCGCCGTAAGCGGTAAGAGCGGCCATGGGGTATCCGTGACTGTGGCCGACCGTACCTAACACTGTTGGTACAGGTAAAAACAACCCTTCCGAAACTCACGCTGCTGTCCGTTGATATCATAGGTCAGCTGGGTCCATGCGAAGACTTCCTGCATGCTGCCGACCCGCCGCTCCAGGCTCTGCGTCCGCACTGCTGGCGGCACCAGAAGCAGCAGCAGCAGCGGCAGGGGCAGCGGCAGTGGCCAGCGCGCCATGGTGGGGGAGGGGCTGGAAGAATCGCCGCAGGAAGGTAAGTTCAAATCTTCGTAAGCAACTCTTATGAAGAGGTGGAAGGAAAGGTATTTTTTTAGAAATAAGACACTTACAAAGGGGGTTGAGAGGGCACGGGCGAGGTGACCTCTAAAATTTCAAGTCTAGGAAATGTATAATTTTTGAGTCTGAATCAACCCTGTTTTCGGCATTAATCATTTCCGCAACTGCTCCGGCGTTACACATCCAATTCACACACAGTTCGATGTTCACACAAATGTAGGTAGGTAAGTCGGATCAGACTATGTGGGAATGTGGGCTTTTATAAACAAAATCAACCAACCCGTTTTTTTTATACGAAGTATGTACGAAGAAGGTACCTAATGTATAAGATAACAATAATATAAAAATAGGTACCTATGTTAGTATAGTTCGGCCATTGAAAGATTGGGATTGAAAGTTAAAATTCGATCGAAGTCAATCTTACTACAAAGTAATTTCTTTATTAACCTTTACTTAGAATAGAAAATTAATCTAGGATTAATTAAAATCTTTGAGCTGTAGATTTAATATTCTACTTAACAATACCATTATTTCAATGGCCTTACTATACCTAAACTACTAATCTCAGTATTGTAGGTAAATAAACGACTTACCGATCAAAACAAAACTTAACCTTCAAAGTCAGAAACAAACCGATTATGTAGCATCGGAAGTAACACGACAAAAAACTAAGGTAAAATAAAAAAAAAACTAGTTTAGCCAGATAAGTAGGTAGGTAAATAAACTATTTTTTTCTGCGTATTCACGTGTTGTTAGGTGGAAACTCATCAGCGAACTAAGAGAAGACTTCAAGCTTGTTTACTCGGATAGTTTTATTAGTGAGTTGACCCGACCGCCTTGCATGGTTATCGATATTCCGAGGCATGCATGCCAAGGCCTCGAAACATAAATCGATATAATACAAAATGAAAAATTAACTGACTTTGCTGGTGAAAAGGTACACTGTTATTAAGTTATTGAACTGATTTGGAGTGATTTGCTGCTGTCCGTTGAGGAGTTCCGTTCTCCATCTCCGAAGTTCTTCATCAGATCTTCACCATTTTGGGACCACATGGGAGCACATTGGAAGTGTACCCTATCAAATAAAAAAAGAAAAACAAAATTGTTTCACATAGAAAAAAGTTCTAACACACATAAAAAAACGGGTCGAATTGATCCTTTTTTGAAGTCGGTTAAAATGTGCCAACCAAAAGTATTGACAAAATAATCAACTGAATACTTTATTATTTCCTCTGGAAATGGTCAAGCAAGGATGAATATAAATAGTGACAACGTTTGTCATATTACATACAGGATGTTGATGTTGTTTTGGTTAACAACACTGGAGTTTACAACTAGTGTTTACAATTTACCCGTTTTCCCGTAGGAATGAAGCATTTTCCCGCGGTAAAAAGTAGCCTATGTTCGTCAGGGATAATGTCGGCTTCTTATGGTAAAAGAATTTTTCAAATCGGTCCAGCAGTATCGGAGCCTATTCAATACAAACAAACAAACAATCAAATCTTTCCTCTTTATAATATTAGTGTAGATGTAGATACACCAAAGATGTCAGACTTTTTTTTGTCCTAGTCTTCGCTTATTTTATAGAGCTTTTATAAAATGAAAATATCTACAGGGTGTTAAAAGACCGCCAACAGACCCGAAAGCCACACATACTAGACACCAAAACAAAGTAATTTTTCGATAAATTATTGCTGGGAAATGATTTTGGTTTTTTAGGTTATAATTTTGAAAAATATTTTATCACGCAATGGACGTGTAAAGCACAGAAGTCATATTGCGCAAGCGTAGGTATAACTTTATGTTACTTAAGCTTGAAGTGCAAATGTTTAGAATACATTGCGGGTTGCAATTTTAACGTCGTTTATTGTAAGAAATATTCATAATTTTGATATGGCTTCTTGAGAAGGTATGTTAAGAACTAGATATTGAATGCATTTCTGCAAAAAAAAAGTTTTGAAAAGTCCGACTTTGAACCTCATTATCTCGGAAACCGTTGATTTCCCAGGCATAGTTCCTTGGGCAAAAATGTTCCTTATGATGAGGACAATACGTGGTTTCCCGCTTTGTTGGCTGTCTTTTAACACCCTGTATATCGCTCTCTTTTTTAACAATCAGCAAGAAGCATTAAGCCGTTAGTCACACTGGCTTACTTAGATATACTACAGGGTGCACTCTAAGTCGCAAGCGGAACTTTACACTACAAACAACTTGTACAGTTGGCCACACGCTAGGATACCCCTTTTTGTTCGATTGGCGCCCTTATGCCACGAGCAGTAAGAGCTGCCATGGGGTATCTGTGGCTGTGGCCGACCGTACCAGGTGGCGAAAAAAATGTCAGCTGTTCCATAGAAAAGGTCGACTCAGTACTGCGCCAAATGTATGAAACAGCTGATATTTTTTTGGCTCCGTAGTCGCTTCGTAGTACAGAGAATACGTAGTTAAAATCTGTAGCTGTCTCGAGTGCGCTCTACTCCTTAAACACTGAGCGAAAGTGACAACCTGAAGAAAAACTACAAAATCGAGCTTTCGTATTTCCCATTCTCCTCTCTCATATCTGGTACGATTTCGAAATTTTTGTTGATTCGGACAAAAAATATTGCAATATAAAAAAGGTAAGTAGGTAATTCTTTCCAAAAATCCTTAAAAGTCTCATAACTTGCAAACGTCAAAAAGTCGCTGAACATACATGGGGGTGATTCGGATACCCCTAGGGGTGCCCTATCTCTGGACTTCCGCTTGACACTATTTTTTGGGACATGTCCCAGCATACCAAAAATATATGCACTAGTGCCATTATCCAGGGAGGAAATCGGGGACTACGTGTGTATCGAGAAAACACTACTGTTATAATATCCTCTTAATATGTATGCTGTTTATATCGATAAGAAGCAGACATCACTAACTATGCTAATGACTTGACCACAGCCAGGAGGTAGGTAGGTAGGTACCGCTAGTCTTGGATCCTGTTTTATTGGTTGCGTTTCTTCGACTTTCCTCTTGCAGGTAGAAGCTCATATTGACCGTATTTTGTTTCCATACCGCGTCAACTTTTTTTCCTATAGACAGCACGTTGACGCTTAGGTACACGCGTACACTCTACTCGGTCACGTTACTTACAGGCGACTTTACAAAAAAAGTATACACTCTGACGTGCTGTCGTGTGTACACAAGACAGCACGTCTATCTTTACACGCTAGCACTCTACTTGGTTACGTTACGGGCGAATTTACAACAAAACTGTAACTGTGACGTGCTATCGGGCGACGGCGGGCGGGCAGTTTAAAGTCAACTACACAGTACTACACACGATGACACGACAGCAGGTAGATGCTACACTTACCTACTATACCTACTTACCTACACTTAGCAAGTGAAGTTGTTGACAAAAGCTATTCATAGTGAAATAGCCCGCGCGCAAAGAAAAATGCATAAAATCGATTCCTGTATCAAATACACAAAAAAAATCGAAAATGTTCACATATAAAACCCTAGAATTAGTTGACCTATCTTACCGAGCCAGTTTCATGTTGATATCCATAACAGATTGCAAGATATTTTGATTGAAAAAAAGTGCGCCGCCTATTTTTTTTTCAAGCAAAATATCTTCAAAACGTTTGTGAATGTCAACACGAAACTGGCTGTTTTAGATATGTCTCACCTAATTCTAGGGTTCGATGTGTGAAAATTTTCAATTTGTTTAGTATATTTGATACAGGAATCAATTTTGTGCATTTTTCTTGGCGCGCGGGCTATTCACTATGCACCGCGCCTTAATCTCCATTGAATCAGTGCGGTGTAGATTTAATAACATCGTTCTTAACCTTTCGATTTTATTATCATAGTTCAATAGGTACTTTATACAGCGACAGACGGAGATAAAGTTTTTTTCGGAGACAAGGACTTGTGTCAGGCGGGCGCGATAGAAGTTGGAAGAAGCAACTTTGAAGATATGGGTGGTTGGAAATCAGGATAAAACAACAAAGGCAAGACAAGCCAAGTCGAGCAAAACAAAGATGGCACGCTAGAATACCCCTTTTTGATCGATTGGCGCCCTTATGCCGCGCGTGGTAAGAGCTTCTAGGGGATATCCGAGACTGTGGCCGACCGTACCTACTAGGTATACTTTTTAGGGTTCCGTACCTCAAAAGGGTAAAACGGAACCATTATAGGATCACTCGTGCGTCTGTCTGCCTGTCCGTCTGTCGCACACAGCCAATTTGCTCTGAAACTACAGGACTGATTAAGTTTAAATTTGTTACAATACAACATAATTATTAGGTAAGTCGGTGACATAAAATATGGGGACCACTTTTTAGCGGAAAATTAATAGTAGTTTATGCAACTGTCATATAAGAGAGATTCTTAGAATACGAGTGTGGGTTTATAATATATATTATAGTATCACACGAGTATTCTAATATCGTCTTATATGCAGTTGCATACACTAGTTTATCTTCAATCATTTATCATTTTCCATAACCGCACAGAAAAAAAGTAAACTAATAATGGCGGCATGGTGACCAGATTAGGCGGATTGTCGCCATTTAGGCTACCTCAGGGGGTCAAACGGCGACCATAAAATCCGATCGGCTACCAGTAGCCATTTAGGCTACCTAAAAAATGGCAAGGGGCGAATTAGGCTATCTCAGGTTTTTTCCGCATTTATTTAGGCGATATAGGCTATTATCGCAAAATTGAACCATTCCTTGATGCTTGTAACGAAACTTAATAAGCACGTGGAAAGGAGGATTCTCCACTGATAGTGACGGAGAACTTTTGCAGGAAGTTATTATTTTAGTTCAAGTATCTGAAAACAAATATTGGATTTCTTAAATAATTTTTTTGCTGTACCTCCGCTGTTTTCTTATTTTGTTTTTTCTTCATTTTGGGCTAAATTTGGGCTACTAGGCCCAAAAAGTTAGGCGAATTAGGCTAAATAGACGAGAAAAAAAATAGGCGATTTAGGCTACTCGGAAGACAAAATTAGGCGAATCGAGTTAGCTAAAATCTAGTCACCCATGAACGTTTATGCGTAGACTATGTATATGAAAATCTGCTGCGAAATTTATAAAATGTCTGTGTGTATTTCGTGTGTGCAATTCAAAGCAGAGTTAAACTCGCACTTGTCTGGTTTTTTTTCGAAGCAACTCACGGCACTTGGAACCACCCTGTATCTTAACCTTCCTTGAGTTTTCTCCGTACAGTCAGTCTAAAATAATGATAAAAGATATGGTAAGATGTAGCCTGTACAATTGTACAAATGCTTCTCTCAGAGAGAGAGAGTAGGTAGGTAATGATAATTAAATGCTTAAAAAACGCATATGAAGTCGCGAACACAACTAGTTTTATTTCATAAACTTCATTATTGACTAGTAATCTAAAAAAAAAACGTCTATTTGATCATAAACATTTTATTGTAGAATTAGGTAAATTATGACACCAATAGCAATCACAGAATCATTTACATTTATTTAAATGGAAAATACAAGCTTACATTAATTTATGCACTTAATCTAGTTATTACTTTTACATAGCCCTCAAACTTTGGTATGGGAAATATAATGAAGTGCCCGGACATTGCAACAGTAAACAACAATACCAGGAAGTAAAATAAAGTTAAAAATATAATGCATGGAATGTCTAGGGATTCTATACAATGCCGGGCTGCTTTAGGCAATGTGTACCTCGCCAATTCAGCCTGCTCCCGCAGCACGCAGGAAACTCTCAACTCGCAACACTTATTTACTTCATAATTTAGATACAAGCGCTCTTTTGTAATTGTATACCATACCGACCTAGACAGAGTATAGTAAAAAAAAAAAACATACTTTACCTAAGCGGTTTAGGCAATGTATTGAATACCCTAGGTATTCTATGCAATACTGCGTTATATACATGGCCGATAACACATAGAGTCATTCGGGCAACTGTGCGTACTATTGCCTTTCAAGCCATACCTACAACGTTTTAAATAATAAAGCTAAGGAAATCACATGTTCTTCACTAAAAATTTATATGACTAAAAATTTTATAATAAAAGAAAAGAAATAAATCAAATGTACTTATTTACTTTTGCAACCAATAATTTAAGCCCCCATTATCTCTTGACAGTTCATAACGGGAATGTACACGTTGGTTTTTATGCGAATAGGTGAACTGGAACGAGACTGCTAAAGAACTGCTGCGAATAGTCCGCGACAGCATTGTCCGCATCACTTTTGTCCGTAAAGTTCGATTTCAGAGTCGACAGCTAGCTTCATGAGATCCCCCGCATCATTAAGCTGAGCCTGGTTAAGGTTGACCTTCCTTACAAACTCGTTGAGCTCCGCGAGGCAGCTGTTCTCCATATTGCGGATGTGCCTCATCAAGTTCTCGTGCCCAACTCTTGCGCAGTACTCCGCGTGCAGTTTGTACAGCCGATGCTCGCGCTTGGGCTGAAATCGAACATAGTCATGAGCGGGAACCGGAAATTTTGCTGTCATGATCAGTGATCTAAGTAGGTAAAGCGATTTAGGGTCAATATTCTACATATACAAGGTGTTACAAAAGATTGTAACTCTTTTTACAGGGTCATGGTACCTGATGATAGGGATCACAACCAAAATATTTTTTTAGCTCTATGACGATCAGTTGATTTTTAAATAATTAAAATGTAAGCGATGTGACGGGAGAAAAGTATTTTTAAAATACTGTTTCCATAGAATTTCACTATGTTTTAACAGCCTGAAGCTATTAAAATACAGCTAAGCAAACAACCATATTTTTTAATTGGAGCTAAATCCAAAAACAAAAAAAGTTTTGAAAATTTTACAATTTTGAGGTTATAAAAAAAAGTTGTGATTTTCAACTTTTTTTTGCAGATTTGTCATTATGTTAACCAGCAGGTTACACCCTGTAAAAAGAGTTAGTATCTTTTGTAACACGTTGTATTATTATGGTAAGATGACTCCGGGATTTCCATAATGATATGTATTTTTTTCTTTGTACTTAGCTAGTTATGTAGCTCAGTTATGTACGAAGAACAAGGGGTATTTGTAAATTGTAACAGCAGAATGGGTAGATTGATTGGTTTACCTGATAGTATATTTTTATTACAAAGTATGTGAAATCGAAGCATGATTTTTGCGAATTCGTCGATCTTGACTTAATAGCGTCGAGAGTAGGCGGGCAGCTTTTACACTCAAGTTACATCAAGACATCCACGGTATATTTGGCCAAAAAAGCTTTTCCGTGACTGGCCATTTTGGCGGACATAGCCGGCCAAATCTGTTAGCGGCGAAGGGCCAAATAAAAAGTGCGTGTAACCGGCAAGCGTGCACGCAGAGATGAATGAATGAAGCGAAAGAAGTATGTAAGAATTGTGGCAAGTCTCAGGTATACAAGGGTGAGTTTTGGTATGTACAATAGATGTAGGTCGCCAGCGAAACTTACCTCATCAGGACTCACGGTGTGCGGCGAAGCGACTACGTTGGGCGTGAATACGAATGGTTTGAAGTAGGAGAGGCTAGCGTCGGGTGTTGCAGTGAACCAGTGGATGTTCAGGCCTTTGCTGCTGAGACTCGACACCTGGAAGAAAGTTTAGTGCAAAACGATGAGCATTTATTATTTGTTCCTCTTATAGTATTATTATTCATTTATACTATTGCTTTAAGGTGATAACCTAGGCACAACTAGTGCCGCCAATGGAAAAAAAAACATATCTTCTTTTTGGATGCGTTTTTTGCTAAAAGCGAAACGTCAAATGATAATCCCTAGGCTTAACTATTTTTAGGACCTATTTATTTATTTTATGCAACGTGTGCGTGCAAGCATCTCTCACTTGATGAAAAGTTACATAGTATGTAATTATGTTTACTCAAAAAAGCTCGTAATGTGGACATTAATTCGACAACCTTCTTTGAGCAAAGTCGGACTTGCGGGCTACTTGGATTAGGCGCCAGAAAAGTTGTATGGAATTTCATTAATGTCTTGTGTTTTGCGGCCAGAAAAATATTAATGTCGAGTTTTGTTTCATAAATAGAACTCAAACATCAGGTGCAAAAAGTATTTATTTAGAATTAGGCTGTATGGGTACTGGCAGTCGACACATTGCACAGAAAAAAAAAGCGCGGCCATATTGTTTTCGACTTTTCGCGCGTTGTTCGAAGTGATTTTTTTCTGTGTTTTTGTTGAAAAAGTGAACTCTCAAAGCGACGAATCCTCGGATTTAATGTGTTTAACACCGCCGGACATTCAAAATCAAGCGAAATTAGTAATTGGAAATTTATTGCCACCGAAGTCAAAAGAAAAATACAAGCAAGCTTACCAACAAAAAGTTTGCGGAATGGAAAATCGACAAAAAGTACTTAATCTACGACAAATGGTAAGCTAATTAAATTACTATGTTAATTACTATTCTAATTAATATTTTAATTACTCGCATTGTTTGAGTAAAGCACTATACAAGCCTTGGTCTGCAATGAGTGCGCTTCTGGCCACGCTATGATTGCCTCGAGCTTAGCTTAGCTACGCTCTCGGCCCTCAAGTTTGGTCATCATTGCAGCCCTTGCTGGCCGCGCTATAAAGGCCTCGACCTTCGGTCTCGGCCTTCATTTCAGCTTGTCCATCAAGGGCTGCAATGCTGACCGCACTGTGAGGGCCTTGAGCTGCGCTACGCTGCGCTCTGTCGGCCATCAAAAGCGCGCCAGAAACGCACTCATTACAGATCGCGGCAGTAATGTACTATTAATCCCGAGTTGTTCGCAACGATGTGATGCAATCATTGTTAGGTACTCTATCTAATACTCTTAATAAATGCCAATTGACTGCCATGCCCTTGTCTCGCAGCATGTCGAATTTGTCCTCGACGTAGCGCGACTCTATTTAATTTTAAGGGTCAACTAAAGTGGCGTGGCGGGATAACCCAAATTTTCACGGTTATTCAATTATGTAGCTAAAGTGAGATATTATTGATCAGCAATTTTTTTTTTGTTTCACGACAAAATACTGTGAAAATTGTACATTTCACGCCACTACTTTAGTTGAACCTTAAGTACATTATACAGGTTTTTATAAGACCACCGACAGACCTGAAAGGCACGTATTACGTAGAGACCAAAACAAAGTACTTTTCCATAAATTATAGCTGGAAAATTATTTTGGTTTTGTTCGGTTATACTTTTGGAAAATATTTTATCACGCAATATACCTAAGTATAAAGCAGAGAAGCCATATTGCAGAAGCGTTGATATACACTTATACTACTTACGCTCGAGGTATGTAGCACAGTTGAAATTCGGCAAGAGGACAGCGAAATCTATACCTAATGGCCAATTTACAAAACTCCCGGAAAACATTCTAAAGTCGTTTTTTTTCGATCCTAATGATGGTATACCTTTACTGCTTTAAAAAACAAAAAAAAATGGCGGTTTTACTTTTAATGGTTCGCGATATTCACACTTATTTTTGGTTCGAAACGGGCCGAAACGTTGGGATAATAAAGGGAATTCATTTACCTACCAAACTAACCGCGATTCGACCCGTTTCGAACCTTTTATACTGTTCTCACCTGACTGCCCTGTGTGGGGAACGCGTCGTCGCACCCGCGGCATATGTGGCTCTCCTTGTGACGCAGCACGTCGAACATATCCTCGACGTCGAAGGGATTCGCCGCGCGACTCTTCAGCAGCTGCTCGCCAGCCAGCTGCCTTTGCTCGTCGCCGCCCGAGGAGAAGCACTTGGTGAAGTCGAATTCGCCCTGTAAGTGTTTTTTATATTTTTTAGGACACACAAAGTTTTTTTCTCCCCGTAGTCACAATAAAAAATAGCCGTTCAGCGATAACGTAGCTTCCCATTAGTGAAAGACTATTTAAAATCGCATGAGTAGTTTTGGAGATTACCCCCTATCTGCATACATACTTACAAAATTTTCCTCTTTATAATATTAGTGTAGATAGCTTTTAAACAAGGGAGTTGTTTGTATTGAAATAACTACTGAATTAAAAAATGTAAATACCCCCGACATTTTAGCTTCAAATTAGCATGCATATCTCATAAACGGCTAAACCGATTTTGATAAAAATATATGTAAGGACACTCGCTAGATAACCTGCTTTCAAATTTTAAATACCGCATCCAAATCGGATCACTCGTTTAAGAGATACGGTGCCAGACAGACACACACACTTCGTGATCAAACTTATAACACCCCTCTTTTTTGGTCGGGGTTAAAATACACTTGCACGAGCTGTTCTGCATCGATAAAACTCAGTGGAGAACTCTGCTTTCCGCGAAGGTCACAACCTTCAGCAATGAGGGAACGACTGGATGGACGTAACTACAGGGTGGACTCTAAGACGATAGCGGAACTTTAAGTAGGCTGCCTACTGATCAATACAAATAACTTGTACTAGGTGGCGACAAAAATGGAGTGAAAAAAATATCAGCTGTTTCATATATTTGGCGCAGTACTGAGTGGACCTTTTGTAAGGAACAGCTGATATTTTTTTCACTCCATTTTTTTCGCCACCTAGTACAAGTTGTTTGTATTGATCAGTAGATAGCCCACTTAAAGTTCCGCTATCGACTTAGAGTGCACCCTGTAGTATTTGTTTCAATTCAGCGGTGAAGCAAATATGTTGTATAGAGTCCTGTAGTATTTGTTTCAATTCAGCGGTGAAGCAAATATGTTGTGTAGAGTATCTTCGAGTCCTACTCATTTCTACACATTTCTACACAATGATTTTTATAGCAAGTTAGTTGACAGAAACTATTTACCTTGCCATCCCACAATCCCATGTTTTTGGCCTTATCCTTCAGCCCTTCGGATGCCTTGTCAAACTTTGTACCAATGGTTAAGCCGTTGGAAATATTTCGATAGCCTGATGCAACTCTCTCAGCCACCCAGAGATTCCCGCTGGTCTCCAATACCCAAGCCTCTTTGGCATCAGCGATGAGGAACGAATTGTGGTAGAACAAGCTGTCATCCTTCTCTGAGCACGAGCCTCCTTGACCGTACTTTTCCAAGAGCAATGTTACAACTGACATTGCATCCTCAGCGCTGTTACCGCGCTCTAGGCCAAGCCTGAAAATGTATTAAAAGTTTCAACACATTATCCACGTTTCCCATAAAAAAAATCCAATATTTACAAGATGCTACCGGCATTGTGAGTAGGAGCTTACTTGGGCAACAAAAGAGCACTGTCTTGACGTAAGTTTATATATTATTTTTTATACAAAGGTGTTTCTTTCGCATTTGCTGCTTATGCCAAATGTTTGCGAGTAAGTAAGAGTTAAGGACCTACCTAACCAGATCCATGCCAAGCAATCTCCTCGGGCGCGCATCACCAACACCTTCATTGTTGTTGGTCCAGACTGCTTCGTTCCCGATGACTACGCCCTTGTCATTGGCACCCATCTCAGCGCCCCACATCCAGGCTGGCTTGCTCAGTATTGTGGAGTTTATGGGGGTGGGGCTCCCGTCTATTGTTATGTAGGTGCACTGTGGTTACATGAAACGGATTCAGATTAGATTATATGCAATAGGATTAAAAGGTCTAGTTCATTAATTTGTCATCCTCTACACTGCAGACCTGCCAATCAGTGAAGAAGTGGTCACTGGAACTTTCGCCGACGACACGGCAGTACTCTCGACGGACGCAAATCCTAAAACTGCCTCTGATAAACTTCAATCCAACTTAAACTCTATAGCCAGCTGGCTCAAAGACTGGAGAATGAAGGCTAACGAAACAAAATCAGTGCAAGTAACTTTCACTACCAGGAGAGAAACATGCCCTCCAGTTACAATGAATGCAAAGCAAATACCACAAGAGGAGAACATCAGATACCTTGGAATATACCTAGACAGACGCCTCACATGGAACAAGCACATTATCACAAAGCGACTAGCCTTAGGGCTAAAGCTCCGAAACCTGAACTGGCTTATCAGCAGAAAGTCACAAATGTCGTTGAAAAGCAAACTACTGGTCTATAAATGTATCATAAAACCAATTTGGAGCTATGGCATACAACTGTGGGGAACTGCCGCAAATTCAAACATTGAGATCCTACAAAGATTCCAGTCCAAAACGCTAAGACAAATAGTAGATGCCCCGTGGTACGTCTCAAATGAGCGTATCCACCAAGATCTCAAAGTGCCTACCATTAAGGAAGAAATAAAGACCAACATCACTAGATACAAATTAAGACTACTGGAGCACCCAAATCAGCTGGCGTCAAATCTAATGTCATGCCAAAAAACTTTTACAAGATTAAAAAGAAGAGCACCCCAAGACCTACTAGGCAAAAACTAGTGGGAATCTATTTTTGAGGATGGGACACTGGTCTCATACCTAACAAGCCTAATGTCAGAATGTCATTTAAACAGAAAAAAAACAAACACAACTACTGATAAATGTCCTAGATGACAGATCGCAGTAAAAATCTGGATGTTAAAAAAAAAAAAAAAATTAATTTGTCAAATGACTTATCAATACAATCAAAGCACTGGGTTATGCAGAAAGAAAACCACATTGCAGAAAATTTCTCTGTACACAAACAAATAAAAAAGGAAAGTTATCCCTAACTATTGCCTGTGTTGGGCTGGGATGGGGTGCCCTTGGCAAACTAGCCGATGAAGGAGGGGCGTTCAATAAGTAGTGAGAATGGGACTCATTGATTGAGTACCAAATGTTCAACGTCGTAGGAACGTTGACAATATCGGTCATCGAATCTCTGGTCTCAAGTGGAAATTCGGAGGACACCTGGCGAGGAGGGAAGATGGCCAGTGAACAAAGGCCTTGACAGAGTGGTTGCCGTGAACTGGACGGCGATCAGGGAGAAGACCAGCAGCGCTATGGTCATATGACATTGTCATAGCGGCGCATGGTCCATGGATGCGGATGGCTAGGGATTGTGAGAGGTGGCGCGAGGGGAAAAAGGCTTTACCTAGCAGGGGGCAGAGGTGAACTGTTGATGATGATGAGGGAGTATTGATGAGAATTAGGTATGTAGTAATATCCAGTAAACGTTCACCAGATTCTGGCACAAGCGCTGGCAGTATGTGGGTGTAAGCATTGTGCGAAAAAATCTAAATGTGCATGTTGACATACCTTTAGTTTGGACTCTTGGTCGCCGCCCTTAACGTAAACCACTTCCTGCACCTCATTCTGCGGTCGATCAGAATTCTTCCCGAAGATTACCAGGCCATTCCTCGTGAGAGGAGGAACCACCACGAAGGTGTCACAGGATCTAGGGAGCGACATTACAACTTGTAAATTGGTGTCTGGTCACTGCCTAGCCTTAGCTTGTTTTGTCTCCTTTAGTCACTTCTTATTAATAAATATTTCTTTGTGAACCAATGCTGGTAAGTAGTTGTTCGCAATTTGAAAGGGAAATTGAAGTGAAGGCGCATCTATTTTTAATTCCGAAGCTAGGAAATAGGAGAATCTTGTTGTTTTGACGTAATGATTATTGACTTGACATTGACATTGACGTTGACGTTTAAAGTTCTTTTTTATAATCTGTGATTTAGAGTCCCCAGTACGCATTGGCCCAAGCACAGCCATGCGCCAGGGCCCTTAGCCTGTAACACAATGGTGCCAAAATGGGCTGTCAGGTGACGACTTCAATTACGATTTGCTAACGCTGTCTGTCCTTTTAATGTTTTTGTAGTACAGCAAAGAATATTTTGATTCTAATTCTAGAGGATTAGTTCTCTGGTTGTAGGAGAAAAACGAGGAGAGCCCGGTTTTGTCCTTCTGCCGGGATGCCATTGATCCGCCATTGCGTTACAGGCTAAGGGCCCTGCATGGCTCTAATAGCATAAAGGTATGCACACATCGATGCATGCATGAGGCAGTTGTCATGTAATCGCGGACGCGGTTATTTATTGCATACGGCCTCTATTAGGCCAACTTGGGCAAATGTGTAATGAGACCATAATAATCTGTGCTTGACCTTTAAAGGCCCCTCTACACATTTGCCGAGCTTGGGCCAATGGACGCCAACGCGAATGTTTGTATACCAGCCCAGGATTTATCTGAGGGGGGGCAAAATCTTGACATTGGCACCCCTCTTCAGAATTTGAGACAAATCAATCACAAAAGTTAAGTTAACTTTTATTAAACCAACATTTTAATTTAATTTATTGTCCAACTACTTATTTGGGAAGAGGAAAGTCATAGAAAAAAACTAAACTCCATTTGTTCCAGTTTGTAAGACCGGAATAGCGCGCTCGAAAATTCACTGATTTTCATATAAATAAGGAACGCGCCTGAAAAATTACAGATTCACCCTAAAATAATGGCTTGAATTTGCCGCTCTTTGACTTAGCCCCCTCTAGATCAGGGGCTGATTTTGGCGCCCCCTGAAACTGCCGCCCGGGGCGGGTGCCCCGGTTTGCCCCCCCCCCCCCTAGATCCAGGCCTGGTGTAACCTAATGGATGTCAATTCTGTAAAAGTTGAAAAAATCTAATTATATTTTATAAATTGCAAACTGAAAAAATCTCGTAACTTTTTTGTTTTCGGTATTTGGTAGCTGAAATTTTAAAATATGTTTGCAGGTGCATTTGCATAGCTTAGAGTTGTCAAAATACTGTGAAATTCAATAGAAACAATACAGGGCGTCCCACGGCTATGCCACATGGCGGGAAAGTACCTTAAATATTGTAGATAGAACATTTTACTGAAAGAAGACATTATTTGAATTTAAAAAACAATTTTCTGCATTCATAGATATTTAAATAATTACTTACATGGTTGAACCGGGAATAGAACCCGTTACCGGAACCGGGTTCGATTCCCGGTTCAACCATGTAATTATTTAAATATCTATAAATGCAGTTTAAATTGTTTTTTAAATTCAAATAATGTCTTCTTTTAGTAAAAAGTTCCATCTACAATATTCAAGGTACTTTCCCTCCATGTGGCACAGCCGTGGGACGCCCTGTATACAAGGTGTTACAAAAGATGCTAACTCTTTTTACAGGGTCATGGTACCTTATGATAGGGATCACAGCCAAAATTCTTTTTTAGCTCTATGACGTTCCGTTGATTTTTAAATAATTAAAATGTAAGCGCTGTGACGGGAGAAAAGTAATTTTAAAATACTGTTTCCATAGAATTTTACTATGTTTTAACAGCCTGAAGCTATTAAAATACAACTAAGCAAACAACCATATTTTTGAATTGGAACTAAATCCAAAAACAAAATAGTTTTGAAAATTTTACAATTTTGAGGTTATAAAAAAAAAGTTGTGTTTTTCAATTTTTTTTTGCAGATTTGTCATTATGTTGACCAGCAGGTTACACCCTGTAAAAAGAGTTAGTATCTTTTGTAACACGTTGTATAAAAAATAAAATCTCCCACCACAGCGTTCATCATCATTTTCAGCCCACATTTGCCCACTGCTGGGTATAGGCCTTTTCCCCTTCACGCCATCCTCCTCAGACTCTAGCCGCACGCATCCACGGACCCTCGGTCGCCTTAGAGATGTCGTCCGTCCACCGGGCTGCTGGTCTGCCCACTGACCGTCGTCGTCCTGTTCTTGGCCGCCACTCCGTCACTGCCCTGGTCCAACTGCCATCCTCTCGCCTCGCCAGGTGCCCCGCCCATCTCCACCTAAGCTTCGAAACTCGGTCACCAACATCGTCGACCTTCCTCTGACGTCGGATGACTACATTCGGTACTCGATTTATGAGTCGGAGGACCACAGCGTCCACATTTTATCAATTTAAAAATCAAGGAACGTTATAGGTCTAAACAAAATTAGGTTGTGCTACCTATCACCGGGTAAAAAGAGTAAGGATCTTTTGTAACACCTTGTATGTTCATGCATCGTTCAAAAGATCGCTATCCAAGTTCCTTCCCTAACAATGTTGCGAGTTTTGCGTTGCACATGACATGAGCTACCTGTCTAGGTAGTGAACCTACTCTACGAGTTATTTACATTCTACATTAGCTAAATTCGTTCGCTACAGGCACGCAAGTTCCTATAGGTACCTTGTTACGAGTAAGTACCCGGTACTTAGCGCTCAGCGCCCAAACTAAACGCGAAATTGAAACACACTCAATCCAACGAAGCGCTCATACGTCATACTCGTATCGTACATAGCCTAGTTATACAAGGTGTTGTTTTGTGAACTGACACCCAACTCAGGAGTGATTATTTAGTTTTAAGCGTACGTAAATAAAACTATCGTCCCTTACTTACCTCTACGTTTAAGTAAGTACCTAGCTACCCAGTATTATAGGTACCTAAAGTTTTTATGGGAGCACTTCTGGCCAATGAATAAATACAGCTATAAACAAGCGCAAGGAAAATTACTTATGCGAAATGTTTTGGAATGCTATTTGAAGAGACATCGGAACTAGGTAAGCGTCAAGGCGCCAGTTCCAGCTCATTTGAATGTTGATAAAATAGTTATCTCAGCTCGCTGGAAGGCTGTAATTGAAAAAGGAAGCTCATTCGGGACCACACCATATTCCAATCGAATGTACGGTCAGCGACAAGCTAGGATATCCCATAGATCTCATTCGACCTCATTGCCCACTCGTATGTACGACTTTTTTTTTCAATAACTTACGCAGGACAGAAGACAATAAGTAGGTAATTTTATTCAAAACTGAAGAGTTTAGGTTTAGGTCCCCTAAAATAAGTATATTTTTTTGCCGGTGTCAATGTAAGGAGACCCAGTGGCGTAACTAGGGTGGGGCAGCCAGGGCACGTGCCCTGGGCGCCATTTCAAGGGGGCGCTAAATAGTAACAAGTAAATAAAAATTAAAAAAAATACTTCAAATTATCGGACGATCGGTCATGGTATGTGACGATAGAGAAGATATATTAGATACCTACTTAAACATGTTTTTCAAAATGTGAATCCTTAAATATGAGGAAAGCTAACAATCCTTGGCAAATTGCATGAACTTCATGAAAAATGCACTGATGTCTAGATTTCTCCTAACTATAAGTTACTCTGCATATTTGTTCCATTAACGTACAATAAAATTCAAAGGTAAAATCGTTGAATTTACATACGAAAAAAATAAATCTTTATCATAATTTAAGGGAAAAATCGATAAAGTTTTGGGCGCGCTTGTAAAGAAAACTTACCACGCCTTCGAAAAAGGCTAAAATTGGTGAATTTCAAGCGCGCTACGCGCGGGGTTTCCTAAATTATGATTTTAAAAGTTAAAACCAGTGAATTTTCGGGCGCTTTGCGCGTCGTTCAATTTACGAACAATGAAGATAAAAGGTAAAATTGATAAATTTTCGTGGGCGCTGCGTGCGTTCGTCCAATTTACGAACTATGGTAAGTAATTTCGATCGCGTAATTTAAGGATAAAATGGTAAAATTTCGTCCAAGCATAGTGAATTGCTCCATATCGCGGCTTACAAAATGGGTAAAATCGGTGAATTCTCGGGCGCGCTACGCGCGCGTTTATTGCCGATTGCTTGTGAAGTTGTGACATATTGCGCAGCGTGCGATTTTTTAATAACCAGATGCAGAATAGTTAACGTCCCATTTAGTCATGCACCGCCACTGAAAAAAGATATACGAAGGGGCGCAATGACAATGCTTGCCCTAGGCGCCATTTACCCACGGTACGCCACTGAGGAGACCATCGATTTATTTAAATCGATGAAGGAGACAAGCAATTCAAACGGATTTTGTAGAGTTCCTATCTTTTGATTTAGATTGGATTCGAATGGACTGTAGATACCTACGGCGGAATGCGACGAAGATTATGCTGAGAGAAAATGGCACTGAAATCGCATATACTCAGAACAAAATATTTCCTCTGCTACCATTATTATTAGAAGCTCCAGTCAGTGGTCACATTTTGGATACCTACTTCAATTATGTTCTACTATGAAACTTGTGCTTACCGTATCGATACTAATGTTGTTTCCCCGAATTGATCACATTCACTTCTATTAATTTTACTTACCTTTGGTTGAAATGGTTAATTGAACTTACCTGTTACTATTGGGTACCTAGGTACCCCCCCGTGGACTACAAAAACTTTGGGAACTATGTCACTGTCAGTGAACCCGCGATGTATGCTTTTTGCTAGAACCATTTGCGCAGGCGCGCGCGCATGTATACTTTACAACACCATTATCTCACTCAACAACCCCTTGACTGATTTGGTTCATGCTCGAACGTAAAAATATTTTTGTTTCATCCACTTACCTTCCAAATTTCATTGCTTTCAGATCAACGATCCTCGAGATATTATTATCGTCAAACGAACCTATGTACCTTCATACATAGCTTGTACATAGATTGTTCAAGTAGCCAAGCAGAACTCCGCTTGCACGTTGAAAAAAGAACCTGTCCCTGAAGGACCGGAGTTTCTGCCCCCAAAATGCCACCTAAAGAAAGCCCCTGTCCATAAATCATTTATGTAAATGACGACCAACAATGAACCAAAATATAGAGAGGGCGCTCTAAGACAGCGGTTCTAAAACTTATATCACTACACAGAACCTGCCTATACTTACCTAATTATACTACTTAGTCAATACTGTTCCGTTTTTCTGAGTTGATACACAAGCGCGTCGGATGCGTTATTGCGATATCAGTGTTCGGTAGGTACATTTTGTATTATGATGGCCATAGCGTTACTATAGCAGCAGTGTGTAACTCCATAGCCATCCTAATACAAAATGTACTGAAAACGTAAATCGAAATAATGCATGCATGTGTGCCGTTTTAAAAATAATGCAACCTACTTACTTTTAAATTCATGCATGGCTATGGGTGAAGTGCCACCAATCCCCCATAGGGCAAGAAATCTCCTCGCGAAAGTGGAGATGGATCGGGCACACAATCCGAAGGGGACAGAGCAACAGTGCAAACTTTGCTTTCGACTGGCAGCCGCGAGGGGGGAGGAGAAGACGTGGACGCCCCGTTCACACATGGCAGCGAACAGTTGAAGGCGAGCTGCGAGCCGTTGGGCTGAGCTGGAGGACCGAAGCCAGAAGCGTTGCTGAGGACAGGAAGGCGTGGCGTGATCTTGTAAAGGCCCTTTGTACCTCTGGGGTACCATAGGACAGCAACACTTTAAATACAAATATCGAACAAAAGGAAAAAGAAACAGTATCGTTTTTAGCAGTTTGAATAAGTTTTAAAATAGGAATTATGCCATCCGTGCCGCTTTCCGCTTGCGTCGCTCTCTGTTGTATACACAGGTTGTATAGTACCTAGCGCTTTCTTTCGTCGCGTTTTCGTAGCGCCGCTGCTCAACATTTTTGTTAAGTGCAATCTGAGAAAAGGTAGAGAATTAGGAAACCGCCTCTTATAAATCTATAGCCGGTGGATTTATAATAATTATTATCGACGGACCTCATGACGTACTTATGGTAGGTAGGCTTATGGTAGGTAGGTTTTTTGTGCAAACACCTATGTAAAAATTTTCTGAGAAATAAATTATTCTTTATTCTATTCTCTTCATTCTCTTTATAATATTCGTAGTCGGTAGGTATTAGGTACGGTCAGCCACAATCTCAGATACCCCATGGCAGCTCTTATCGCGCGCGGCATAAGGGCGCCAATCGAACAAAAAGGGGTATCTGAGACTGTGGCCGACTGTACTTACATATTTTTTTATTTAAAAAAACTGGTGGACCAACATAAGTACCTATTCGCAAAGACGGCAGCATAAAGGACCATGGGCATATTGGGCCCACCTGACAGTTGACACTTGTTAGCCCATGTTCTACAAGAATTATCTATTTCAAACACCTGAGTCTTCTAAAGGTTCCCAAACACTGTTTGGAAACCGCTGCCCTACGTAACGTCACCGGATGTAGCGCTTCCCTTTCCGACAGTATTACCTCTAGTTTCTAGCCCAACTTCCGGTTTGTAGGTACAATTGTTCTCTCTGCCCATCATTGAGGCTTTGTTATAATTATACGCTTCCCCTAGTCCCTTATCCTCATATTTATTAGCAGCCATTCGTGATGTAAAACAAAAGGCGGGAAAGTAAGTTAAACTACTTATCTTCCTTTCAGGACGATTATGGCCGTCGTGAAAATGAAATTGTGCCGTGCATTTGTGTTGTAGAGTGCGCACGATAAGTCTGCGCGCGACAAGTGGCGTATTTAATTTAATTTGCTATGAAAAATAATCTCCCGACCGTAATAATAATTAAAAAAGCTCTATAAACCTGCTCTCTACGAAGTTAGATATTAAACTTTATTGTACACGAAACATAGACAGTAATAGACAGAGAGAAAATAATTCAGTAAAAGTTTTGCCCACGCGCAGACTTATCGTGCGCGGACTCTAAAATAAGTACTAACTTAAAATTTTAAAATACCCCGGACATTTTAGCTTCAAATTAGCATAAACGGCTGAAACGATTATAATAAAACATCCTAAGAACCTTCTAAGAACACTCGCTAGAAAATCTGTTTTCAAATAAAACAAACCGCATCTAAATCAGTTCACACGTTTGTGCGCTACTACGGTGCCGCAGCCAGACACACAGACAGACATACACATATAGCGGTCAAACTTATAATAACCCCTATTTTTGGGTCGGGTGTTAAAAAGTAGGTAGCTAAAACTGAATTTTAGCGAAAACCTGAAATGTTTCTTATGACCATAAAAAGGTGTCTTAGCGCTCGTGGGAAGGTAATTACAGGTGAAAGCAAGAATCCCTGTCGCAATGCAGTGAAGTCGTATACGATTTTAGAGGTAGGGGTTTTAATGGTTTTTCGCCACAGTTTGAAGTTTTACGAGTAGAGCGTATGAGGGGGCCGTGATTCCATTTTGATATGGCTTCTCTATTATCTTGCTCTCTACTTAGACGGCAATTTTTAAATAGCTTTTTCCTGAAACACGTCAACTTATAAATGTGATCTCCAACAACTTTTGTTCTACGACTTTTCGAAAAGCTCAATACAAGATAAAATACCCTTTATAGCATCTTCACTTACACTAGATGAGTGAAGGTGCTATAAAGTTTTAACAATGTAAAGAGGCTCGTTAAATATTTTTCTTGCATTGAACCAAGTATGCAGTTTTATATGATGTTGATGAAGAAATCAAAGCATCAACATCATATAAAACTGCATACTTGGTTCAAAACGACAATTTATTTATCCTCCACTAACAATGCAAGAAAAATATTTAACGAGCCTCTTTACATTGTTAAAACTTAAGATCAAGAGGCTTTGCTTTGAGCATAGTCGGGTTCAGTCGCAATTACCCTCTCTTTGATAGAAGCTGAACCAACTGGAGTAGGCAAAAAGATAATCTAGGGTGGTTACTCTTGAAAGTGGAGTTATTTCTACAGGGTGCACTCTAATTCGATAGCGGAACTTTAAGAACGCTGTCTACTGTTCAATACAAACAACTTGTACTAGTTGGCGAAAGAAATAGAGCGAAAAAAAAACAGCTGTTTCATACATTTGGCGCAGTACCGAGTCTACTTTTGTATGGAAAATCTGATATTTTTAGCCACCTAGTTGTTTGTATTGATCAGTAGACAGAGCCTACTTAAAGTTCCGCTATCGAATTAGAGTGCACCCTGTAGTTTCTAGAGTTATAATAAAAAAAAGGGATTATTACCACTATTAATTGTGTTTCTGCACAGTTGCAGGTGCAGGCGCCATCATGGTCAGAGGTCCAGGCTGGCTGGAATACATTTCTTTAGAAATAAGTCCGCCCTTGTAGGTACACATTCTCTCAATCATGTAGCCTTAGGCGGACTTGGGTCAGTCGGGGTTAGCCATCTAACTCAGAGTTAATTTGTCATTCCCATACAATTTTTGACGTTAATTCAGAGTTCAGAGCTAACCCTGGTTGACGCATGTATTTTCTGTGTACAATAAAGTGTAACAAACAAACAAAACACAAACAAACAAACAAACAGGTAGATTGACAGACAGATCCCGCTAAGGTGAGGTACGAATTGAGATTTAAGGGAATTTCGCACGAAGTATCATCGATATAAGTAATACCTACTCATAAGTTGAGCCGTAGCTTGGCGCTTACGCCACTCTTGCTGGAAAATTTTGCGCGCTTTCAATGTTTTTGTCACTTTGCATCAAGACGAACACATTAATTAGAGAAAAATCCTTCGTAGCAATTCTAGACACAAAGTAAATCTAGGGTTTCGTATAAAAGAAATCGTAAAATAGTTTTCAAAATGTTTTATGATAGATATGTTAAGACTAAAAAAACCTGTTAAGTGCGAGCCGGCTCCGCGCCGACATACAATAAAAAAAAGTATCTAAACTTCTCGAGTGAAGTCCCAGCAAGGTACCTATCTTTACAGATAACGGGCGGCAGAGGGTGCTCTGCTGTGAATTAAAGAAGAATGCATAGCTTCACAAAGGCCTTCTTGGCTCTATTTACACAAAAGTCTACAAGGAAGGTACCATACCTACCTACCTTCCAACCGCCCCTATAGTGATCGCCACTTTCTGAAGCGTAGTAGGTAGTGTAAGTGTACCTAAGTACGCGTGCACTCTACTCACTTACGTTACGGGCGACTTCGCAATGAAATGTAGGAGTCTACATGCCGTCGTGTATACAGTGGGCCACACGCTAGGATACCCCTTTTTATTCGATTGTCGATCTTATGCCGCGCACAGTAAGTGCTGCCATGGGGTATCTATGACTGGCGACTGGCCGACCGTACCTACAGGCACTCGAATGGAACCACAAAGTTTACCTGCGTACAACAATATTAAAAATTGCTTGTTCAGGCAGGCTCGCCTACAGCCACCTATGAATATTTAAAATATTGTAATATGCTATTGGTTACCCACTATAAGGCCGCAATGCTCCGAATAAAGTTGTTTTACCCCAAGCCAATCGCAAAAAATGCTTAGATAGAACGCACTATTCACAGCCTGAGCTAGAGCCGAGTAGGTAACATAAATTTGGGATGTAAACACGTTTATAGTCGACTTTCTGTTTACCAAGCTTAATGGAGCCAGTCCTAAAACATCAAGCCCTGTTTACACGCACCCTTCGGTGCTAGCTAGCACGTGTAGGTACTAACGCAGATAAATAATTCTGCATTGCGTTGCGCGACCACTTTACGGAAGCGAGGCGCGTTGCGCGGACTTTGCATCATCATTACTCAAAAACGCTCGTAATGATTGTGCTCATTAATTTGAGATCTTGGCTAATGTTATTGTCAAGCTCAAGCTGGTGACAGCTACTCAAGATTGATATTAGTCAAGGCTTGACACTAGCATTTCTGATTTTAGGAGGAATTTATCCATTCTATTTACGATTTTTGAATTCCGGTCGGACTGGAACATGCCCTGATGAGGCACTTTTTTGTTCCGAAGCACCTCTTTGGAACCTGGCCCGGCTCGCCACGCCATCCACCACGGAACAATGAGTGCTGGCTGGCCCCGCCAGATTAATAACATTACTCTCTTGCCGTGACGTAGGCTTCGACATACTTCAGATATTATAATAACGTCCGCTGTAGGCTTAGCACGCGGGCTATTTTGCCTACTCTCAACTGTCACCTTAGCCACAGTTCACTGTCACCTCAGTAGTGTTAAGTGGCTAAAGTGACAGTTGAGAGTAGGCAAAATGGCCCGCGTACTAAGCCTTCTGGCTACATCTTTCAAAGGAAGTAAAGTATACATCACGACAAGAGAGTAGGTAATTGAACGAGCGAGCGAAGCGAGCGAAGTTCTCCGAGTCTACTGGAACAATCCGGCGTTTGTATGTATGTATGTATGTTTGTATGTATGTATGTATGTATGTATGTATGTTTGTATGTATGTGTGTATGTTTGTATGTATGTATGTATGTATGTTTGTATGTATGAATGTTCGTTCGACGATAACTTGAGTAAATTTGGTCGGATCGTTATGAAATTTGGTAGGCGGGCAAACGAATTAAAAATAAAAATAGGTAAAAAAACTTTTTAAGTTAAACGGTTTTATGTTAAACATACATTGCAATGTTTAAGATAAATGTACTAAAAACCAAAAAATAATAAAATAGATACAGTCGTGGGAATTATAAACATATGCATAGACTAGACTAAAATAAAACCGTGGGGCACGTCAATTGTCTACAATCGTTGATTAAAATGTTTGTTTTGTAATGTTACACTATAATTAGGCAGTTGACGTGCCCCACGGTTTTATTTTAGTCTAGTCTATGCATATGTTTATAATTCCCACGACTGTATCTATTTTATTATTTTTTGGTTTTTAGTACATTTATCTTAAACATTGCAATGTATGTTTAACATAAAACCGTTTAACTTAAAAAGTTTTTTTACCTATTTTTATTTTCTAGTTTTTAGTTTTTATTTCGCATTCTGTTTAATTCATATAGTACATTGTATTAAACTGGTTGAGCACTTTCATTTGATACCCATATTGATGGGATCGATAAAACCTACGTTATCCGCCATTTTGTAGCGGCCGCCATCGTGTATTTAATTTTTTTATAGTATATTGTATTCTGCTTGTTGAGCCCTTTCATTTGATACCCATATTGATGGGATTGATAAAACCTACGTTATCCGCCATTTTGTAGCGGCCGCCATCTTGGATTTAATTTTTTTATAGTATATTGTATTCTGCTTGTTGAGCCCTTTCATTTGATACCCATATTGATGGGATTAATAAAACATAAATTATCCGCCATTTTGTAGCGGCGGCCATCTTGAATTTATAATGATAATGAATAAACATAATTGTATTGTCACCAAAATCCAAAGTGTATACAAAATTTCAGATTAATCGGTTGACAGGAAGAGGGTGAAATTTGAATTACTAAATTTGACCCAAGAAAGAATAAAGAATAAATAAAAAAAAAAACGGGGTGAGCTAAATAAAACCGTTTAAAAAAAATTAAGTTCGAACATGAGCCAAATCGGTCGAGGGGTTGCCGAGATATGGGGTTGTATAGTTTATATATGCAAAGCGCGCGCGCGCCTGCGCGAATGGCGTAAGCAAAGTTACATATCTGTAACTGGGGTCGCGAGTTCATAGTTCGGAGCGAACCACTAGTTAATCTGGCGGGGTCGCTTTTTCGGATATCTTTCTTCTAGGATATAACGTCATCGATATCGATGTGTAATGTCCATAGATCGGAGAAGGTAGAGCGAATTAGGGCCAATGATCAGAAAGTGTACGTTAGTATACCCCTAGTTACATACCTATGGAATTTCGGGATTTTTATGTATTCATATTATAATAGCATGATTCAAGTACATAAAAATGAACGCTCTACCTTCTCCGATTTCTGACCTATATTTCAATTTACAGCACGAAACTTTCGCAAAAAGTCCTTACGCTCATGTATCAAGTGTTTCGAACAAAGCCTACATTTTCGCAAAAGATCTAACTCTTGAAGATTTCATAACTTTCCCAGAGGCATTCTCAACAAAGCAAAGACAGCACAGCGCGCCGTACGCAAACTAACCACTACAATGTTGTGGAGATTGTCCGACAAAGGTTTTCGAGATTGTTGTTTAATATTTCCTTAAGAGCTCTAAGATAGCAGTGCGTTCTGCATGCAAATTTGCGGTTTCCTTCCTACTTCGTGGAATTACTAAGTTATCTTGTGGCTGTTTTATGGTAGTAGATAGAGAGTAAAAATCTAAAAGTTCTATAAGTATTTTTTTTTTATAAGGACGCCTTTAAATTTTATTTTTCGAGCAATGCCTGGCCGCATACGGCCGAGATCTTCTTTTATTGTTAGTTTCAACCAGTTTTTAGTTACAATAGATTTTGTTAGCACATCCATCATAGACTCTAAAATGTTGCATCATAATAATTATTTGTACAGTTAAAATGATACAACTCTTTTAAGGCTGGACTGATAAAAAGAAAGTGAGAAGCCCGTGAGGACTCTTCGAATACAGAACCCTAAGAAGGATGCTTTTCTTTTATATGAGACGATTTTAAAACCAATTATTAATATTTTTTAAATAGCTGTTGAAAAACACTGAAATTATTCCTACTAGTGGTTCGCCCCGAACTATGAACTCGCGACCCCATATCTCAGCAACCCCTCGAACGATTTGGCTCATGTTCGGACTTCAAAATTCTCTTTACGTCATTTACCCGCCTACAAAATTTCATGACGATCCGACTAAATTTACTCAAGTTATCGTCGAACGAACATTCATACATACATACAAACATACATACATACATACATACAAACATACAAACGCCGGATTGTTCAAGTAGACTCGGAGAACTTCGCACTGTTATATACCATATTTCTATGTAAACTCTGCAGGGTAAACAATTCTAATTTCAATAAAACTACTTTTCTAGTTCGCCCTGTAGCAGTCACCCACTAACCTCCGCGCGGTAACGTTGTATCGGTGAATTCGTAAATAAAAGTGTTTAGCTAATTGAACTGTTTTTTTTAAAAAGGATCCTTGGGGCGCCGTCCTTACAAACTGGTGTCAGAAGTGGGATGGTTTCAGGAAGTCCTCGAGCACCTACTGAGATCATTCGGTGATTAGGCGCGTCGTAAAGACATTCCCGCCTGACTACCAAAAGTGGCCCCTTGGACGTAAGATCCTTAAAAACAGTTAAGTGTCAGTGGTCGACGATAAGTTTTGGGCATCCGCCTAAACCCGCATCGCTGCACTCCGAGGTCGACGGTCAGTCTCCGCTCTCGAGCGTGAGCCCGCATCTCATCGTGAACACATCCAACACTCCGAGGTCGACGGTCAGTCTCCGCTCTTGAGCGTGAGCCCGCATCTCATCGTGAACACATCCAGCTGCACCGTGGTCGACGATCAGCCTCCACTCTCGAGTGTGAGCCCGCATCACATTACTCTGCACCACCGTTCTTCACCGCCGTATCGACTGCTCATCACCATCATCAGCTCACCTTGACTTTACCCAAAGTTCCCATCGTAAAGTCAATCACGGACAACGCAACGTGACTTCGCTTCAAGTATCCGCAATACGATCCCCTGGGTCGCCGGACACTCAACGCTCCCGTTGACGTCATCGCCGCGCTGCACCAGAGCCGCGCGCCGCACACAGCTTTCTTCAAGGCTGTTCTCCAAAATGTTCGTGTTCTTCGTCCTGTGAGTTATTTTCCGTTTATAAAGTCCTAAAAGTGAAAGTGATTAAGTTTCAACCTAACTTTCCAGAACATTCCTTCAGAACATTATTTCAGAACATTCTTTCAGAGCATTATTTCAGAACATTCTTTCAGAGCATTCTTTCATAATATAATTTTAGAACATCTTAGTTTCCTAGGTAATTCCTGAAATTTATATTCTGTGTTTTCTGATGTTCTGTACTGCATTCTAACTAGTTAATGTCGGATAAGGAAGAAGTTGAGTCTGAAGAAGAAGAATTTGAATCTGGAAGCTCCTCCTCTTCTGAAGAGAGCTCTGAACCACCAGAAACAAAATCTAAAGCGAAAATGGCCGACAAAATAACGCTTTCAGTTCTCACTAAATTTATTAAACCCTATAGTGGAGATCGTGAGTCACTACCAGCGTTTTTAACCAATTGCGAAAATGCAATTTCCCTTGCAAGTACAGAACAACAGAAGTTTATGTGTAAATACATTCTGTCACAAATCGAAGGAAAGGCGCAATTAGCTTGCTGTTTAAAAACATTCGACGATTGGCAAGATATTAAAAAGTTCCTAAAGGCAACTTTCGGCGAGAAAAAACACTCGACCCATCTACTAGTTGACCTTCAGAACTGTAAGCAGCTTCCCTCCGAAGACGTGACGCAATATTCCTTGAGAGTAGAATCTTGTCTTACACGCATCCAGTCAGACATCCATTACAGCTGCGAAAATGAAAAAGAACTGTTAGGCAGACTGGCTGCCATGGAAGAATTGGCCCTAAATACGTTCATGTTAGGCATGAATTCCAGTTTTTCACACATAGTGCGCTGTCGTAACCCTAAGAACCTGGGCGATGCAATTACGCATGCCATTGAGGAAGAAAAATTATACAAGGTCACTAAGTTGGCACAACGGCCAACCAAACAGTGCACTATCTGTCAAAAAACCGGACATGTGGCTTCAGAGTGTTATAAAAATAAGCCCAAACATTCAAGTCCAAACTTCCATCACGTAAATTCGAATAATTATTCGCCAAATAATTATAATAACAACTCAAGTCAATCGCGCTCATATTCAAACAAATCCTGCGCGTATTGCAAAAAACCTGGTCATTTGATAAGCGAGTGTCGCAAGCTAAAGTATAAAAACAATAATTCGCGACCCGATACCCGCGACGCTGCACAATCCAGCAATGTACCTGGACCGAGTAATGCGACAAACAATAATCGCTCTAATGTGCATGTCGTTAGCGTTTCTGAAGACCATGGCGATTTAAACTAAGCTCTGTTTCGGTCAAGTGTCTGCCGGAACACCGTCACAAACTAAATGACACGAAAGCTTCTAACTTTTCTAAACCCCGTGCTCTTAAATTCTCTCCAGCACGGAAGGACGTAGATCGAAAGTATCATAAAAAGCCTTTATCTACTGAGTTTTCAGAAAATTCTAAGGACAGTAGTACCTGTGGTCAATTCACGGTTGCACAGAATACTACTGCGTCTTCTACTCAGTCTCAAATTTTTGATAAAGGACTTTCTAAGCCTAGTGTTCTTAAATTTTCCTCAACACAGGTCACAGAAAATTTAGAAACGTCAAAGTTAGACAGTAAATCAGAAAATTCAAAGTCTATTCCCAAAGAGGATTTTAAAAGTGACAATCCCCTATCTCGTAAAAAGTCGAGTTCTTCTAGGGATTGCACAAGTGAGAAGAGTTATACGATGAATAACGTTAACTATCAAATTTCCTTGCCTCACGTTAATATAAAAACTCATTTAAACGAGAAGCCTCTATGCTTCCTTGTCGACACTGGTTCTTCTGTCTCAATCATAAAATCATCTAGCTTAAAGAACCCAGTGCTTGGACCAGAGACAGTCACCTTAAAAGGTTTAAGTGACAACGACTCATGTTGTGAGTCTCTTGGCTCCATTGAACTTAACTTTGAACATCGAATCTCACCTGAGAGTAAGATTATATTCAGTTTCATGTTTCACGCGATAAGCGACACGATTAACCTACACTATGATGGCATAATAGGTAGCGATTTTATACAACATTTTAAAATAGATGTACAGTACTCCACAAGTACTCTGAGTATGGAAGGTCACTCTCTGCCTATTTGTTTTAGTAAACCATCTTATGTCATACCCTCGCGGTCAGAAATGGTCATAGAATGCCCAGTATCTAATCTCTCAGAGATTTCAGGCCGAAAAGAAGCCTTAATACTGGATCAGAAAATTAGTAACGGTGTGTTTTTGGCTAATTGCATAGTAAACATAAAGCCAAACAACAGAGTCAATGTTTCTGTCTTGAACACTACCGAATCTGATGTAGAACTCAGTAATTTTCAAGTTCAATTGTCACCTTTTGAGCTCCCGTCATCATTTTCCGACGAAAAACAATGCGAGCTCATACATCAACTCAATTCCTTGAATATTGACCGTTCTCAGAAAGTTATTGAGCAAATACGATGCTCACATTTGAATTCACAAGAAAAGAAAACTCTTTTAAATTGCATTTCTAATTATACCGACATTTTCCACCTTGAAGGTGAACATTTAACGCATACAAAAACTATTGAGCACCCCATAAATACTGGAGATGCTCCTCCCATTCATGTAAAATCATATCGTTTCCCAGAAATTCATAAAGAAGAGGTCGAAAAGCAGGTCAAGAAAATGCTTGACCAAAATATTATTCGCCCCTCAACTTCTCCCTGGAATGCACCGGTTTGGGTTGTACCCAAAAAGCTTGACGCTTCCGGTAAGCAAAAATGGCGAATTGTAATCGACTACCGTCGACTTAATGATGTCACAGTTTCTGAGGTATATCCTCTTCCTCTCATAAATGACATCCTCGACCAATTAGGACATTCGAAATATTTCAGCACACTCGATTTGGCCTCTGGATTCCACCAACTTTGTTTGGATCCCAAAGACACTGCAAAGACAGGCTTCAGTGTAACAACTAATGGTATTTCAGGTCACTTTGAGTTTACGCGAATGCCTTTCGGCTTAAAGAATGCCCCATCAACATTTCAGAGGCTGATGAACTCAGTTCTCTCGGGATTACAAGGCATCCATTGTTATATCTACTTGGATGATTGTATCTGTTATTCCCATGACCTTGAGTCTCATATGAAAAAACTCGAACTCATCTTTTCAAGATTCAGAGAAGCAAATCTCAAATTACAGCCCGACAAGTGTGAGTTCTTGCGACGTGAAGTCGCCTATCTAGGGCATGTAATCACAGACGAAGGTGTTTCCCCTAACCCTGACAAGGTTAAGGCTATTTCCCAGTTTCCAACACCTAAAACTCCTAAAGACGTCAAATCCTTTCTTGGATTGACAGGCTATTATCGCCGCTTTATCGAGAACTTTGCTCAGATCACAAAGCCTTTAACTTCTCTATTGAAGAAAGACACAGAATTTCACTGGCATCACGAGCAAATTCATGCTTTCAACTTCCTGAAAGAGAAGTTGATCTCTGCTCCCTTGTTACAGTATCCAAATTTTGACAACTGTTTTATTGTGACGTCAGACGCCTGTAATTATGCAATTGGCGCTATTTTATCACAAGGAGAGATCGGAAAGGATAAGCCTATAGCTTATGCATCTCGAACCTTAAATAAATGCGAAGGCAACTATTCAACAATTGAGAAAGAGTTACTCGCTATTCTATTTGGTATAAACACTTTCAGGCCTTATCTATATGGCTACAAGTTCAAAATTGTCACGGATCATAGACCTCTCACATGGCTTTTTAACGCCAAAGATCCGGGCGGACGTCTATTGAGATGGCGACTAAAGTTAGAAGAGTACGATTATGAGATCATTTATAAGCCAGGCCGAATAAACTCAAACGCCGACGCTTTATCTCGCAATCCAGTTAACGCCCTTACTCATGGACCGAATAAAACAACTTATAAACAGTTTTTCAAAAAGCAATTTACCAATACCATTTCCAACGATACACAAATCGAAGAACATAGTCAAAATCTTATTTCAGCGAAACAAAAAGCTATAGCTTGCCCAGTTTCGCTAGACTTCGACTTTTCAATGCCGCACTGTGAACAGCTGTTGTCGACTGTACCTAACTCCGACGAGCTGTTATCATCGGAAAGACAACCCGACACCGTGCAATCGGTCGATGCGAGCAATAAAAAGCTCTATTTCTTATACACTAAAATCCATCATTATGATGAGACCAGTTACGAAGCTATTTACAACTTATTACGAAAATTGAGAAACGAAATAATGTCAACAAATGACTATGAAAAAGAACTAGCTATTTCAGATTTTTCAGAACCTTTCACTAAATTGGCTTATGTAAAAATCTATAACATCATATCTTACATGTTTCACGGTACAGGTATCAAGGTTCACGTATATAAAAACCAAATTAAATACCCTACACCTGTCGAAATTACAAGCATTCTGAAAGAAAACCACGGGACGACTGTAGCCGGTCACCCGGGTATTACGCGCATGTATAACCGAATTAAAGAGTCATACTACTGGAAGAGTATGCGCGCGGACATAGAACGATTTGTAAAAGACTGTCGACTATGTCAAGTAAATAAACCTTTACGAGCTTCCAATAAGGCACCTATGGTCATAACATCGTCCAGCACAAAACCATTCGAAAGACTAGCTCTCGACATTGTCGGGACTCTCCCAGAAGCTGGCCTTCAAAAGTTTAGGTTCATCCTAACTCTTCAAGATGACTTAACTAAATTTTCGTGTGCCTACCCAATGATAACGTCAACAACTGACGAGATTGCAAGAAACCTTATACACTTCTTCTCATTATTCGGATTTCCTAAAATGATCCTTACGGATCAAGGCACTTGCTTTACATCCGAGTTATTTAGGCAATTAACAGAAATTCTCAAAATTAAAAATCTCATGTCTACGCCTTATCACCCTCAGACAAATGGTGCACTTGAGCGTAGCCATGCTACCCTTAAAGAATATTTAAAGTCATTCGTAAACGATAACCAAGACGATTGGCATTGCTATCTCGCAACTGCTATACTTTCGTATAATACGACTCCGCATTGCACTACGAACTTTACTCCATACGAGTTGCTATATGGTCACAAACCAACTATACCTAGTAGTTTATACGACTCTAGTGATAACACGACCTACCAAGAGTATATTCGAGCTTTACAGTACCGTATGAAGTACTCACGCGAGAAAGCACTAGAGAATATAAATAAAAGCAAAGAAGCATCGAAGCGATACTATGATGTCTCTTCTAAACCTAAGACGTATAAATCTGGTGACTCAGTATATGTCAAACAACATCATAGGTTGCGCAAGGCTTTGTCCCCAATTTGGAAGGGACCATACAAAATTATTAAAGTAAATGGAAAAAATAATGTCACTCTCTGCATCAATAGAAAACATGTGAAGTATCACATCAACGAAATTAAACCAGCATAAAATTGTTCCAGATTATTCTTCGGATCGAGTTATTCTGAACCTATTCAGTCAATATCTCATAGTCCAGGACTTTACTTCGATCCGACCTCAGCGGTTTATTTCTCCAATGACTACTGGAATGTGGTCACCTATGTAGAAGTTTTACCTATCGGGCCTTACCTACATAAAATTGAAAGCTCAATAGCAAGCACATCTAGCTTTTGTGAAAAAGCACAAGTCTTAGCCATTGACATCAACTGTAAGGACGCTATAAACCCGCTGCAGATTTTAGTTAACGCTAACAAACTGAAATTCGACTCCCTATCTCATCTCATTTCAAATTCAAACCCTCAAAACCGTTTTAAACGAGCTATTGATTTTGGTGGCGAAATTCTTAAGTTTTTCTTTGGCACTCTAGACGCCGATGACGCTAAGAAATATGACGAAGCTATTAATAGTTGTCAACAAAGCGAACATCAAATCTTCTCTTTGATGAAGGACAACATACATGTAGTCCAGTCAACCATTAACAACTTTAATACTTCTATTCGTCAGCTAAATGATAACGAGATAAGAGTAAATAAACAACTAGAAAAACTAAACTACATTTTCCAACAAAATTCTAAAAGTACCACTGAATGTGTGAACTTGTCAAAAATTAATTCAATTTTTAATATTATTGAAGGTTCATTACTGTCAGTTTCCAACATTTTAGATACGACTTTGAACTCTATTTTATTTGCTAAAGCGAATATTTTACACCCCTACGTTTTGACTCCTACCAAACTGTATAATGAACTTAATTCAAATAATGTCATTAAAAGGAACTTAGAGTTTCCTGTCTCTTTAAGCTTAGAGAATATACATTATATTATAGATTTATCTAAGTTAGTTTCTTACTATTATAACAATAAGGTAATATTTGTAATACAAATACCTTTGATTACCCCTGTTAAGTTTAGTATCTATAAGATTTTACCACTACCTACTCCGAGAGACGAATACAATTTTCTAACCTATGTGTTGATTAAACCTTCAAAGATGTACTTAGCTCTCACGGATGATAGACTAAACTTTGCACTATTAGATAGTTTAAGTGATTGTAGTAAGGTAAATTACGAGTATATGATATGCCCTTCTCCATCGATTCTGTCTACACTTAATAATCCAACCTGTGAAACAAAACTTCTTACAGAAGTAACCTTGTCACTTCCAGAAGTTTGTGATACAAAAATGTTATATGGTAACATAAATATTTGGCAAAAACTCAATGACGGCAGATTCATCTATGTACAATCTAAGCCTAACAAATTAACTGTAAAATGTAAAAATGAAATAACAGACTATACAATACAAGGCACAGGAATTTTAACTTTAAAAAATGAATGTGTTGCATATTTCCAAACTTTACAGTTTCGCTCATCTCATAATTATAATTCAACCTTGCCAAGCCAATTGTTAATCGATTTTAATATAATTGAAGATGACTGTTGCAAGTATAATTTTATTAACAACACTGCTCATGTTATTTCACCTATTTCTCTAACAGATGTCGACTTAGAATCTCTTAGTACAGTCGCCAGCGACCGTTTAATTTTCTTGAAAGGTTACCGGTTCCCCTTTTGATATGTTGTAAAGCACGTCATTCTGGGTACAAACATCTAATTTTTGAAGGTCCTAACCCGCCGCATCAATGAGAAATTTAAGGTCAAAGTTACGAAAAAATGCACTTAATTCAGAGTAAAAGGTTACCGGTTCCCCTTTTGATATGTTGTAAAACACGTCATTCTGGGTACAAACACCTAATTTTTTAAGTTCCTAACCCGCCGCATCAATGAGATATTTAAGTTCAAAGTTACGAAAAAATGCACTTAATTCAGAGTAAAAGGTTACCGCTTGCCACCTTGATATTGTGAAAATTTATGCAATTTCACATACTAGAACCTAAATCTTGCAGTCCCTAACCCGCCGCATCCATGAAAAAAATTAAGTCAAAAATCGAAAAATGCGTTTTGGCAATGAATGTATGGGTACCTTGCTTTACATCCGGTAGTTCTGAATTTTGGCTGATTTGTTTATGATGTTGGCACAATGAATTATCCAAGTTTGTGATCTCGAGCGCCGACCGCAACCATGTCAAAAACCGAAAAAACCGCGAAATTGTATTGAGAGCAATGCCTTTTTTCAGTTTTTGGCCACATTTTTGCTCCGATTTTTCTGTAACTTAGTACAAGTACTCTTCGACAAAATCAAATAGTAACACATTCTTAAAATTTTCAAGAATTCCCCCCTAGCCGGTAAAATTGTATGTCAAAAGTCACCAAAAATGCAGTTAATTCACTTAAAAGGTTACCGCATGCCGTTGTGAAATTGTGATAAAATACGTAATTTGAGCTACAAAATACCAAATCTTGCCGTTCTTAACCCGCCGCATCAATGAGATATTTAAGGTCAAAGTTACGAAAAAATGCACTTAATTCAGAATAAAAGGTTACCGCTTGCCACCTTGATATTATGAAAATTTATGCAATTTCACATACTAGAACCTAAATCTTGCAGTCCCTAACCCGCCGCATCCATGAAAAAAATTAAGTCAAAAATCGAAAAATGCGTTTTGGCAATGAATGTATGGTTACCTTGCTTTACATCCGGTAGTTCTGAATTTTGGCTGATTTGTTTATGATGTTGGCCCAATGAATTATCCAAGTTTGTGATCTCGAGCGCCGACCGCAACTATGTAAAAAACCGAAAAAACCGCGAAATTGTATTGAGAGCAACGCCTTTTTTTCAGTTTTTGGCCACATTTTTGCTCCGATTTTTCTGTAACTTAATACAAGTACTCTACGACAAAATCAAATAGTAACGTATTCTTAAAATTTTCAAGAATTCCTACCTAGCTGGTAAAATTGTATGTCAAAAGACTCAAAAGTCACCAAAAATGCAGTTAATTTACTTAAAAGGTTACCGCATGCCGTTGTGAAATTGTGATAAAATACGTAATTTGAGCTACAAAAAACCAAATCTTGCCGTTCCTGACCCGCCGCAAACATGAAAAAATTCAAGCCAAAAGTAGGCAAAAATGCAATTAATTCAGAATAAAAGGTTACCGCTTGCCACCTTGATATTATGAAAATTTATGCAATTCCACATACTAGAACCTAAATCTTTCAGTCTCTAACCCGCCGCATCCATGAAAAAAATTAAGTCTAAAATCGAAAAATGCGTTTTGGCAATGAATGTATGGGTAACTTGCTTTACATCCGGTAGTTCTGACTTTTGGCTGATTTGTTTATGATGTTGGCCCAATGAATTAACCAAGTTTGTGATCTCGAGCGCCGACCGCAACCATGTAAAAAACCGAAAAAACCGCGAAATTGTATTGAGAGCAACGCCTTTTTTCAGTTTTTGGCCACATTTTTGCTCCGATTTTTCTGTAACTTAGTACAAGTACTCTACGACAAAATCAAATAGTAACGTATTCTTAAAATTTTCAAGAATTCCCCCCTAGCCGGTAAAATTGTATGTCAAAAGACTCAAAAGTCACCAAAAATGCAGTTAATTCACTTAAAAGGTTACCGCATGCCGTTGTGAAATTGTGATAAAATACGTAATTTGAGCTACAAAAAACCAAATCTTGCCGTTCCTGACCCGCCGCAAACATGAAAAAATTCAAGCCAAAAGTAGGCAAAAATGCACTTAATTCAGAATAAAAGGTTACCGCTTGCCACCTTGATATCATCAAAATTTATGCAATTCCACATACTAGAACTTAAATCTTTTAGTCTCTAACCCGCCGCATCCATGAAAAAAATTAAGTCAAAAATCGAAAAATGCGTTTTGGCAATGAATGTATGGGTACCTTGCTTTACTTCCGGTAGTTCTGACTTTTGGCTGATTTGTTTACGATATTGGCCCAATGAATTAACCAAGTTTGTGATCTCGAGCGCCGACCGCAACCATGTAAAAAACCGAAAAAACCGCGAAATTGTATTGAGAGCAACGCCTTTTTTCAGTTTTTGGCCACATTTTTGCTCCGATTTTTCTGTAACTTAGTACAAGTACTCTACGACAAAATCAAATAGTAACGTATTCTTAAAATTTTCAAGAATTCCCCCCTAGCCGGTAAAATTGTATGTCAAAAGACTCAAAAGTCACCAAAAATGCAGTTAATTCACTTAAAAGGTTACCGCATGCCGTTGTGAAATTGTGATAAAATACGTAATTTGAGCTACAAAAAACCAAATCTTGCCGTTCTTAACCCGCCGCATCAATGAGAAATTTAAGGTCAAACGTACGAAAAAATGCACTTAATTCAGAATAAAAGGTTACCGCTTGCCACCTTGATATTGTGAAAATTTATGCAATTCCACATACTAGAACCTAAATCTTGCAGTCCCTAACCCGCCGCATCCATGAAAAAAATTAAGTCAAAAATCGAAAAAATGCGTTTTGGCAATGAATGTATGGGTACCTTGCTTTACATCCGGTAGTTCTGACTTTTGGCTGATTTGTTTATGATGTTGGCCCAATGAATTATCCAAGTTTGTGATCTCGAGCGCCGACCGCAACCATGTAAAAAACCGAAAAAACCGCGAAATTGTATTGAAAGCAACGCCTTTTTTCAGTTTTTGGCCACATTTTCGCTCCGATTTTTCTGTAAATTGGTACAAGTACTCTACGGCCAAATCAAATAGTAACGTATTCTTAAATTTTCAAGAATTCCCCCCTAACCGGTAAAATTGTATGTCAAAAGTCACCAAAAATGCAGTTAATTCACTTAAAAGGTTACCGCATGCCGTTGTGAAATTGTGATAAAATACGTAATTTGAGCTACAAAAAACCAAATCTTGCCGTTCCTAACCCGCCGCAAACATGAAAAAATTCAAGCCAAAAGTGGGCAAAAATGCACTTAATTCAGAATAAAAGGTTACCGCTTAACACCTTCATATTGTGAAAATTTATGCAATTCCACATTAATAGAACCTAAATCTTGCAGTCCCTAACCCGCCGCATCCATGAAAAAAATAAAGTCAAAAATCGAATAATGCGTTTTGGCAATGAATGTATGGGTACCTTGCTTTACATCCGGTATTTCTGACTTTTGGCAGATTTGTTTATGATGTTGGCACAATGAATTATCCAAGTTTGTGATCTCGAGCGCCGGCCCCAACCATGTAAAAAACCGAAAAAACCGCGAAATAGTATTGAGAGCAACGCCTTTTTTTCAGTTTTTGGCCACATTTTCGCTCCGATTTTTCTGTAAATTGGTACAAGTACTCTACGGCCAAATCAAATAGTAACGTATTCTTAAATTTTTCAAGAATTCCCCCCTATCCGGTAAAATTGTATGTCAAAAGACTCAAAAGTCACCAAAAATGCAGTTAATCCACTTAAAAGGTTACCGCATGCCGTTGTGAAATTGTGATAAAATACGTAATTTGAGCTACAAAAAACCAAATCTTGCCGTTCCTGACCCGCCGCAAACATGAAAAATTTCAAGCCTAAAGTAGGCAAAAATGCACTTAATTCAGAATAAAAGGTTACCGCTTGTCACCTTGATATTGTGAAAATTTACGTTATTCTACGTAATAGAACCTAAATTTTCCAGTTCCTAACCCATGAAAAAAATTAAGTCAAAAATCGAAAAATGCGTTTTGGCAATAAATGTATGAGTAGGTACCTTGCATTACATCCGGTAGTTCTGACTTTTGGCTGATTTGTTTATGAGGTTGGCCCAACCAAGTTTGTGATCTCGAGCGCCGACTGAAACCATGTAAAAAACCGAAAAAACCGCGAAATTGTATTGAGAGCAACGCCTT
>OX439379.1:17319822-17494925 GCA_949319315.1 Zelleria hepariella
GATGAATCTTCGATCAAGGATAAAACTAGATACAACATAGAACTCTGAAATGTGTCTGGAAAAATAGATGCCCAAACTGCCTTTGGGAGCTTATTTGCTCGTAGTCTATGCAATTAAAGTAAAACTGTACACTAATGCAATAAGGTTGACATTCGAATATTAGACGTATGGTCGAAATGATGTTTCGTATTGTTCTATTGCTGATATCATTTGTTTCTGTGGGGACAAGTTTTTATTGTGATTTTATACGTAATGCGGATTCTATGGGATTTAGTTCGGTGGGATGAATGTACTGTGATGGCGACTCGACGGTATTGAGGAAGAAGGATAGAGGAGTTTTCAATTTTTAAAATAGTACAGTCGCCAGCGACCGTTTAATTTTCTTGAAAGGTTACCGGTTCCCCTTTTGATATGTTGTAAAGCACGTCATTCTGGGTACAAACATCTAATTTTTGAAGGTCCTAACCCGCCGCATCAATGAGAAATTTAAGGTCAAAGTTACGAAAAAATGCACTTAATTCAGAGTAAAAGGTTACCGGTTCCCCTTTTGATATGTTGTAAAACACGTCATTCTGGGTACAAACACCTAATTTTTGAAGTTCCTAACCCGCCGCATCAATGAGATATTTAAGTTCAAAGTTACGAAAAAATGCACTTAATTCAGAGTAAAAGGTTACCGCTTGCCACCTTGATATTGTGAAAATTTATGCAATTTCACATACTAGAACCTAAATCTTGCAGTCCCTAACCCGCCGCATCCATGAAAAAAATTAAGTCAAAAATCGAAAAATGCGTTTTGGCAATGAATGTATGGGTACCTTGCTTTACATCCGGTAGTTCTGAATTTTGGCTGATTTGTTTATGATGTTGGCCCAATGAATTATCCAAGTTTGTGATCTCGAGCGCCGACCGCAACCATGTCAAAAACCGAAAAAACCGCGAAATTGTATTGAGAGCAATGCCTTTTTTCAGTTTTTGGCCACATTTTTGCTCCGATTTTTCTGTAACTTAGTACAAGTACTCTTCGACAAAATCAAATAGTAACACATTCTTAAAATTTTCAAGAATTCCCCCCTAGCCGGTAAAATTGTATGTCAAAAGTCACCAAAAATGCAGTTAATTCACTTAAAAGGTTACCGCATGCCGTTGTGAAATTGTGATAAAATACGTAATTTGAGCTACAAAATACCAAATCTTGCCGTTCTTAACCCGCCGCATCAATGAGATATTTAAGGTCAAAGTTACGAAAAAATGCACTTAATTCAGAATAAAAGGTTACCGCTTGCCACCTTGATATTATGAAAATTTATGCAATTTCACATACTAGAACCTAAATCTTGCAGTCCCTAACCCGCCGCATCCATGAAAAAAATTAAGTCAAAAATCGAAAAATGCGTTTTGGCAATGAATGTATGGTTACCTTGCTTTACATCCGGTAGTTCTGAATTTTGGCTGATTTGTTTATGATGTTGGCCCAATGAATTATCCAAGTTTGTGATCTCGAGCGCCGACCGCAACCATGTAAAAAACCGAAAAAACCGCGAAATTGTATTGAGAGCAACGCCTTTTTTTCAGTTTTTGGCCACATTTTTGCTCCGATTTTTCTGTAACTTAATACAAGTACTCTACGACAAAATCAAATAGTAACGTATTCTTAAAATTTTCAAGAATTCCTACCTAGCTGGTAAAATTGTATGTCAAAAGACTCAAAAGTCACCAAAAATGCAGTTAATTTACTTAAAAGGTTACCGCATGCCGTTGTGAAATTGTGATAAAATACGTAATTTGAGCTACAAAAAACCAAATCTTGCCGTTCCTGACCCGCCGCAAACATGAAAAAATTCAAGCCAAAAGTAGGCAAAAATGCAATTAATTCAGAATAAAAGGTTACCGCTTGCCACCTTGATATTATGAAAATTTATGCAATTCCACATACTAGAACCTAAATCTTTCAGTCTCTAACCCGCCGCATCCATGAAAAAAATTAAGTCTAAAATCGAAAAATGCGTTTTGGCAATGAATGTATGGGTACCTTGCTTTACTTCCGGTAGTTCTGACTTTTGGCTGATTTGTTTACGATATTGGCCCAATGAATTAACCAAGTTTGTGATCTCGAGCGCCGACCGCAACCATGTAAAAAACCGAAAAAACCGCGAAATTGTATTGAGAGCAACGCCTTTTTTCAGTTTTTGGCCACATTTTTGCTCCGATTTTTCTGTAACTTAGTACAAGTACTCTACGACAAAATCAAATAGTAACGTATTCTTAAAATTTTCAAGAATTCCCCCCTAGCCGGTAAAATTGTATGTCAAAAGACTCAAAAGTCACCAAAAATGCAGTTAATTCACTTAAAAGGTTACCGCATGCCGTTGTGAAATTGTGATAAAATACGTAATTTGAGCTACAAAAAACCAAATCTTGCCGTTCTTAACCCGCCGCATCAATGAGAAATTTAAGGTCAAACGTACGAAAAAATGCACTTAATTCAGAATAAAAGGTTACCGCTTGCCACCTTGATATTGTGAAAATTTATGCAATTCCACATACTAGAACCTAAATCTTGCAGTCCCTAACCCGCCGCATCCATGAAAAAAATTAAGTCAAAAATCGAAAAAATGCGTTTTGGCAATGAATGTATGGGTACCTTGCTTTACATCCGGTAGTTCTGACTTTTGGCTGATTTGTTTATGATGTTGGCCCAATGAATTATCCAAGTTTGTGATCTCGAGCGCCGACCGCAACCATGTAAAAAACCGAAAAAACCGCGAAATTGTATTGAAAGCAACGCCTTTTTTCAGTTTTTGGCCACATTTTCGCTCCGATTTTTCTGTAAATTGGTACAAGTACTCTACGGCCAAATCAAATAGTAACGTATTCTTAAATTTTCAAGAATTCCCCCCTAACCGGTAAAATTGTATGTCAAAAGTCACCAAAAATGCAGTTAATTCACTTAAAAGGTTACCGCATGCCGTTGTGAAATTGTGATAAAATACGTAATTTGAGCTACAAAAAACCAAATCTTGCCGTTCCTAACCCGCCGCAAACATGAAAAAATTCAAGCCAAAAGTGGGCAAAAATGCACTTAATTCAGAATAAAAGGTTACCGCTTAACACCTTCATATTGTGAAAATTTATGCAATTCCACATTAATAGAACCTAAATCTTGCAGTCCCTAACCCGCCGCATCCATGAAAAAAATAAAGTCAAAAATCGAATAATGCGTTTTGGCAATGAATGTATGGGTACCTTGCTTTACATCCGGTATTTCTGACTTTTGGCAGATTTGTTTATGATGTTGGCACAATGAATTATCCAAGTTTGTGATCTCGAGCGCCGGCCCCAACCATGTAAAAAACCGAAAAAACCGCGAAATAGTATTGAGAGCAACGCCTTTTTTTCAGTTTTTGGCCACATTTTCGCTCCGATTTTTCTGTAAATTGGTACAAGTACTCTACGGCCAAATCAAATAGTAACGTATTCTTAAATTTTTCAAGAATTCCCCCCTATCCGGTAAAATTGTATGTCAAAAGACTCAAAAGTCACCAAAAATGCAGTTAATCCACTTAAAAGGTTACCGCATGCCGTTGTGAAATTGTGATAAAATACGTAATTTGAGCTACAAAAAACCAAATCTTGCCGTTCCTGACCCGCCGCAAACATGAAAAATTTCAAGCCTAAAGTAGGCAAAAATGCACTTAATTCAGAATAAAAGGTTACCGCTTGTCACCTTGATATTGTGAAAATTTACGTTATTCTACGTAATAGAACCTAAATTTTCCAGTTCCTAACCCATGAAAAAAATTAAGTCAAAAATCGAAAAATGCGTTTTGGCAATAAATGTATGAGTAGGTACCTTGCATTACATCCGGTAGTTCTGACTTTTGGCTGATTTGTTTATGAGGTTGGCCCAACCAAGTTTGTGATCTCGAGCGCCGACTGAAACCATGTAAAAAACCGAAAAAACCGCGAAATTGTATTGAGAGCAACGCCTTTTTTTAATTTTTGACCACTATTTTTCTCCGATTTTTCTGTTACTTAGTACAAGTGCTCTACGACAAAATCAAATAGCAACATATTCTTAAAATTTTCTAGAATTCCCGCCTAACAGGTAAAATTGTATGTCAATGGTCACCAAAAATGCACTTATTTTACTTAGAAGTATACCGCAAGCCGCCATGAAATTGTGATAAAATACGTTATTTGAACTACAAAAACTTAAATTACGTATTTTATCACAATTTTACAACGGCATGCGGTAACCTTTTAAGTGAATTAACTGCATTTTTGGTGACTTTTGACATACAATTTTACCGGTTAGGGGGGAATTCTTGAAAAATTTAAGAATACGTTACTATTTGATTTGGCCGTAGAGTACTTGTACCAATTTACAGAAAAATCGGAGCGAAAATGTGGCCAAAAACTGAAAAAAGGCGTTGCTTTCAATACAATTTCGCGGTTTTTTCGGTTTTTTACATGGTTGCGGTCGGCGCTCGAGATCACAAACTTGGATAATTCATTGGGCCAACATCATAAACAAATCAGCCAAAATTCAGAACTACCGGATGTAAAGCAAGGTACCCATACATTCATTGCCAAAACGCATTTTTTCGATTTTTGACTTAATTTATTTCATGGATGCGGCGGGTTAGGGACTGCAAGATTTAGGTTCTAGTATGTGGAATTGCATAAATTTTCACAATATCAAGGTGGCAAGCGGTAACCTTTTATTCTGAATTAAGTGCATTTTTTCGTACGTTTGACCTTAAATTTCTCATTGATGCGGCGGGTTAAGAACGGCAAGATTTGGTTTTTTGTAGCTCAAATTACGTATTTTATCACAATTTCACAACGGCATGCGGTAACCTTTTAAGTGAATTAACTGCATTTTTGGTGACTTTTGAGTCTTTTGACATACAATTTTACCGGCTAGGGGGGAATTCTTGAAAATTTTAAGAATACGTTACTATTTGATTTTGTCGTAGAGTACTTGTACTAAGTTACAGAAAAATCGGAGCAAAAATGTGGCCAAAAACTGAAAAAAGGCGTTGCTCTCAATACAATTTCGCGGTTTTTTCGGTTTTTTACATGGTTGGGGCCGGCGCTCGAGATCACAAACTTGGATAATTCATTGGGCCAACATCATAAACAAATCAGCCAAAATTCAGAACTACCGGATGTAAAGCAAGGTAACCATACATTCATTGCCAAAACGCATTTTTCGATTTTTGACTTAATTTTTTTCATGGATGCGGCGGGTTAGGGACTGCAAGATTTAGGTTCTAGTATGTGGAATTGCATAAATTTTCATAATATCAAGGTGGCAAGCGGTAACCTTTTATTCTGAATTAATTGCATTTTTCCCTACTTTTGGCTTGAATTTTTTCATGTTTGCGGCGGGTCAGGAACGGCAAGATTTGGTTTTTTGTAGCTCAAATTAAGTATTTTATCACAATTTCACAACGGCATGCGGTAACCTTTTAAGTAAATTAACTGCATTTTTGGTGACTTTTGAGTCTTTTGACATACAATTTTACCGGCTAGGGGGGAATTCTTGAAAATTTTAAGAATACGTTACTATTTGATTTTGTCGTAGAGTACTTGTACTAAGTTACAGAAAAATCGGAGCAAAAATGTGGCCAAAAACTGAAAAAAGGCGTTGCTCTCAATACAATTTCGCGGTTTTTTCGGTTTTTTACATGGTTGCGGTCGGCGCTCGAGATCACAAACTTGGATAATTCATTGAGCCAACATCATAAACAAATCAGCCAAAATTCAGAACTACCGGATGTAAAGCAAGGTAACCATACATTCATTGCCAAAACGCATTTTTCGATTTTTGACTTAATTTTTTTCATGGATGCGGCGGGTTAGGGACTGCAAGATTTAGGTTCTAGTATGTGAAATTGCATAAATTTTCACAATATCAAGGTGGCAAGCGGTAACCTTTTATTCTGAATTAAGTGCATTTTTTCGTAACTTTGACCTTAAATATCTCATTGATGCGGCGGGTTAAGAACGGCAAGATTTGGTATTTTGTAGCTCAAATTACGTATTTTATCACAATTTCACAACGGCATGCGGTAACCTTTTAAGTGAATTAACTGCATTTTTGGTGACTTTTGACATACAATTTTACCGGCTAGGGGGGAATTCTTGAAAATTTTAAGAATGTGTTACTATTTGATTTTGTCGAAGAGTACTTGTACTAAGTTACAGAAAAATCGGAGCAAAAATGTGGCCAAAAACTGAAAAAAGGCATTGCTCTCAATACAATTTCGCGGTTTTTTCGGTTTTTGACATGGTTGCGGTCGGCGCTCGAGATCACAAACTTGGATAATTCATTGGGCCAACATCATAAACAAATCAGCCAAAATTCAGAACTACCGGATGTAAAGCAAGGTACCCATACATTCATTGCCAAAACGCATTTTTCGATTTTTGACTTAATTTTTTTCATGGATGCGGCGGGTTAGGGACTGCAAGATTTAGGTTCTAGTATGTGAAATTGCATAAATTTTCACAATATCAAGGTGGCAAGCGGTAACCTTTTACTCTGAATTAAGTGCATTTTTTCGTAACTTTGACCTTAAATATCTCATTGATGCGGCGGGTTAGGAACTTAAAAAATTAGGTGTTTGTACCCAGAATGATGTGTTTTACAACATATCAAAAGGGGAACCGGTAACCTTTTACTCTGAATTAAGTGCATTTTTTCGTAACTTTGACCTTAAATTTCTCATTGATGCGGCGGGTTAGGACCTTCAAAAATTAGATGTTTGTACCCAGAATGACGTGCTTTACAACATATCAAAAGGGGAACCGGTAACCTTTCAAGAAAATTAAACGGTCGCTGGCGACTGTACTATCTGAAGATGTCATCCCATCAGCTTGAGCATTTACAAAATCAAATCAATCAAGCCGAAAACCAATCTCACATTGCTAAATTTGGCCATTATTACTCAGCACTAACATACTTTATAGTTACGTGTATAATTGTGTATGTAGCTTACAAAGTTTATAAAAAATGTTTTCAGGCCTGCTGTAAAAACGCATCATGTTGCATTCAAATATACAATCAATGTTATAATAAAAAGTCTAAAAAGCATAACACTAAAGTTAACACTTCTATTGAATTGACAGACATCTCAGACGAATCAGCTGAGTATGACAGAAAGTCTACTAAAAGCCTTCCAGAAATAGAGATAAATAAAAATGAACACAAAGTAGCTTTCCGAAACTTAAATAAGATTTCCTCTGCAAGGAATTTAACTAATTTTTAATAATAAATAAAAATAAAATTTTCCTTATTTCTATTTCGGGGCCTAGTTTTTAAATAAATATAAGTACTTAATGCTAAACACTTATACAAGAATGTACTCATGTTTTTAAGATCCTTCGTTTATTCTGTCTAGGATAAAGCTCCGTCCTAAAGGGGGAGATGTTATATACCATATTTCTATGTAAACTCTGCAGGGTAAACAATTCTAATTTCAATAAAACTACTTTTCTAGTTCGCCCTGTAGCAGTCACCCACTAACCTCCGCGCGGTAACGTTGTATCGGTGAATTCGTAAATAAAAGTGTTTAGCTAATTGAACTGTTTTTTTTAAAAAGGATCCTTGGGGCGCCGTCCTTACAGCACGCTCGTTCAATTAATTTGCGCAAAATTATGTATTTTCCGTAAAAAAAAACTAAACTGTATATTTATTGGCTAAATGTGATTGGAGGAGTGGAAGGAAAAAGGGGAGGCCTTTGCCCAGCAGTTAGACACTATGGAGGCTATATAAAAAAAATGTGATTGATATTGTTTGTATGGGCTAAATTGTCGATGCCTGGACTTGAAAAAAATATTCATCTATACTTATAATAAAACTCTAGCGAAGTCAATTCTGTACATTGAATATTTTTAGAAAAAAACTAGCAGGGGTTACTAAGTAAACTATACTGAATCCAAAAATGCAAAAAAAACGGTTTATGTCTGTCTGTCTGTCTGTCTGTCTGTCTGTATGAACACGATAAACGCGAACACCGCTGAATAGTTTTCAACCAAACTTAACATGGTCGTAACTCACGTTTCTGGGAGTAACTTAGGCTATCCGATGTTTAGAATACATTGCGGGTTGCAATTTTAACTTCGTTTTTTGTAAGAAATATTCATAATTTGGATATGGCTTCTTGAGAAGGTATGTTAAGAACGTGATACTGAACATATTTCTGCAAAAAAAAAAAAATTGTCCGACTTTGAACCACATTCTCTCGAAAACCTACATTGCGGGTTGCAATTTTAACTTGATTTTTTGTAAGAAATATCCATAATTTTGATATGGCTTCTTGAGAAGGTATGTTAAGGACGTGATACTGAACAAATTTCTGAAAAAAAAAAAAAAAAAGTCCGACTTTATTATCTCGGAAACCGTTGATTTCCCAGGCATAGTTCCTTGGGCAAAAATGTTCGTTATGATGAGGACTATACGTATACGTGGTCTCCCGCTTTGTTGGCGGTCTTTTAATACTGTGTATAATAGCACGCTACGACTTTTGGCATTTCGGGCGAATATTGTAAATGAAAAATCGGCATTTGTTTTTATTTTATTTTGGCGGAAAATGTTAGTTCTACAAGCGTAGCATAAGGCCGGGTTAGAGCGTATCTATGGGTTTAAAACAATAGGTATCTCACTCTTTTGTTTGACGTAGAGCGGGATGGACAGAGCCATAGATACGCTCTAACCCAGCCTTATGTTATGATGCTTGCTGGAGGGAATTGTGAGTGGTTTTCGGTGGAGGTCGGACAAAGTTTATCGATGTTAGAAATGTAGTTCTGTTGCGTCGCGGTCGAAATGTTCTGGGTTGGGTGGGTTTACCCACGCGAGGTTGAAAATTTTTTTTGTGCCTTTTTTTAAATATTTACTCTACTGAGCCCAACTTGATATTAAAAAAATATATTTTGTTTGCCGTAGAGCGGGATAGACAGAGTTATTTGCGGTAGATACGCTCTAACCCAACCTTATGCTTTGCGTGCTGGCTTAGCATGAGAATGGGTAAGACCTTATCTATGGGCTTATAACTTTATCTATCCCACTCTACGTCGAGGGAGTTACATAATAAACCCTCATACTTCCCAGGCAATTCTTATGCTAAGCTTCCTGGTATCTTACACGGGCGATACCCAATCTAAATAAAACATATTTTATCATAAATGTATTGTTTAGATTAGGGCACACACACACAGACAGGCACACCCTCATAAACACATAAACAGATACACACACAAAGCTATCAAACTTATGACACCCCTCTTTGTTGGTCGGGGGTTAAAAAAAACCTTCCTTTTGAGTTTTTCTCCACAGTCGAATTTAAATTAAATGTCAAATGTGTAAAAACGCATACGAAGTCGCGGGCACAACTAGTTTGTAGATAAAGGAATGGTCGCACTTTACGGTTTGCACTTTGAACTATTTGTTTTGCAAACCCTTCTTTCACCATCTATCCAGGAGCAATAAAGTACAATAAAGTAATTTCAGTATAAAACAAGGAAAGTACCTAACTTCCCGTGTACAAGTTGATAAAGGTTTCGATGAACATGAACAATGAATGAAAGCAAAAAAAAAACAAGTATCTAACACTCAAACGGTTTATTTTCTTGTTCGGAGAGTTTTCTTATAAGGGCTACCTGCTGTTAACTACCTAAGTACCTACCACAAATAATAATAATAGATATCAACGTAATTAAAATAAGAGGTATACGGCAACGTGAAAATTGCCAACACGCAGTGGACACGCCCGAACTTTCAATTATGTGGAAGGGATGTGAATTAATTACATCTTGAAGGTTTTTTTGCAAATAACTGAACAAATAACAAACATTTAAAAAAACCGACTTCACAGGTGAAAAGGTACACTGTTATTAAATTACTGCACTGGGGGTCTACTTGCTAAGACGAAGCCGATTACCATTGGCGAAAATCGAAGTTCGATTTTAGAAAAATGTACTGCCACCCAGTTATTTTTTCATAAATCGAACTTTCGCCAATTAGCCTGAGCAACGAAGACCAAAAACGGCTGAATAGAAAAAGTAATTCGTGTAAAGCCAAATTTTGGCAGAGTTGTATTTTCCCTTGGGGGGATTTCCCCTTGGCTCCCCCCTACCCATCAGTACTTTTAGTATATTGTTCAGGACACTTTCCTCTAAAACTGTGCCAAAATTTGGCTTTACACGAATTATTTTTCCTATTTTTCGTTCGTTTCGTTTTAGACAAAAATATAATCATCAAATCGGTCCACTTAGAATAATGTTCTGAGGTAACAAAGATAAAAAAATACGGTAACTCCTTCTTTTTTTAAGTCGGTTAAAAAAGTGGTTGCCAGGTGTTGTGGTTTTTAAAAACGTAAGTTGTTGTTGCAGCTTGCTGAAAAGACGTATTGGCCCGGAGACGACCCTAGACAGAGAAGACTGGTCAACTAACTTCGCAGTCCCAAAGGTAAGTTCATAATAATTAATTTATTCCTGTCCAAGGTTGTCACTGTGTAGGTGAGTTTAGGCAAGGTTTAGGCCTTCGAGATGTTTAATTCGAAATTCGAAGGTTCTGTTCACAGTTTGTTCCTAATATACAACAGAAGGACAGGTTAATATTTTTGTGGGCTTATTAACACTGATTTTCTGCTCGCGGACCATAATTATCAAACGCCCAACTCTGGACGCTGAAGATTCTCATAAGAAAGTGGGGAGAAAGTACACAACTACTGAACCATGCAGGTACTAACCTGGCTGCCCGAGGGCAAACGTCGAGTGGGTCGTCCCAAATCGTCGTGGCGCCGATCGGTCACCAGTGAGGCGGGGAAGGTCGGTCTGGACTGGAAAGACCTCGAACCTTGAGACTTCTTCTTCTTGTAGTGCCACCTCCTGTCGGAGCTTGGCAATCATCTTGGCTATTTCTTCTTTTGAGGCTGCCACGCCGCCCGTGGCGCCGATCGGTCACCAGTGAGGCGCGGAAGGTCGGTCTGGACTGGAAAGATCTAACCTTGAGACCTTGATCGAACCTTGAGACTTCTTCTTCTTGTAGTGCCACCTCCTATCGGAGGTTGGCAATCACCTTGGCTATTTCTTCTTTTGAGGCTGCCAAACGGAACAAGGAGCTCGTGGATTGTTGGAACCAATGGCGTAAGTTCTCAGGCCATGATATCTTGGGTCTTCCAGGTCCCCACTTATTGTTGAAGGAGTATTGGTTGTTGCGGGTTATATGGCCAAAATACTCAAGTTTGCTTTGATGGTCTTGGTAATGTCTACATTTTTTCTCAACCTCTGGAGCACTGTGGTGTTGCGGATTTTTGCCTTTAACCTCAGTAGATTGGACCCAGACGATTTTGAGCATTCTTCTGGTGCACCCTCATCTCAACACTGAGATGAGAGACATACTACCGATTTCTGAATTGAGAAATTCGCTAAGCAAGCACTTAAGTATAGTTCTGTCTCTGCAGATTTCTCACGAAATAACGTGACAGAACGATACCTATACTTAGTAAATTGTTCAATTCAGAAACCGGGCCTAAGTTTGAGACTTCTGCGAAATATATTTGCGGCTTCTGCGTTTGAAGGGCGGGGGGTTACGCCGACAGGGGGGACGGATATTACCGGGGAAGTCCCAAACGCATCGATCATCGTTACTGTCAAATGGCGAAGCGCCTTTTAACTGTGAGCCACGACTGTGAGTAGTAGCTGGCCGTTATCAGTACCTAAGTACGAAATGAAGCTAAAGGACGAGAGATGACCGATGTCCTCATTACGCATTTTGAGAAGCCGAAATGTACGTACCTACCTGCACAGCAAAGTACCTATCTGTCAAATCTCATTGTGCATATTTTATTCTTCTTCTCAGTCTATATCTCTACATAATATACTTAATAATAATTATTATAAAACAAAGTTGCTTCCCGCGTTTGTCTCTCCCTCTGTAGTCTTAAATCTTTAAAACTATACGTATAGGTATGCAACGGATCTTGAAACTTTTATTAAACTGTAGCTGGGCCGAGTCGCTTGTCTGTATCATAAAAGGCTTTCCCCCGTATAACCCGTGCCATTAAAGAAAACATTTAGGACGGAGTTAAAAACGTAGCGTTGTCTCGCTTTGACTGTATTAATTAGAGCGAGAGGGCGAGTGTTTTGAAGTCCATCCTAAATGTTTTCTTTAATGACACGGGTTATATTTATAAAAAGTTGACGTAGACATATCAATTTGTCAGACCTCCGATAACAGCTCTACAGGGCGTCCCACGGCTATGCCACATGGAGGGAAAGTACCTTAAATATTGTAGATGGAGCATTTTACTGAAAGAAGACATTATTTTTATTTTAACAACAATTTAAACTGCATTCATAGATATTGAAATAATTACATGGTTGAACCGGGAATCATTACATGGTTACATGAGAAAAATTATTACCCTGCAGTTTTATCATACCGATCGAAAGGCTTCATTATAAGGATTATTTTTTGCTAAGTAACATAGTGTCAGACATAAAAGGAAGACCATGAATTTTAACATTTACCTGGTAGTATGCAACAAATCGAGCCGTATCCTGAGCCGAAAGACGCGTAAAATTTTGTCCATCGCAATGCGGCTGGCTGATTCTAAAGAAATAATTCAAAAATGTGTTTCATTTTCATACTATTAATCTTTTGTTACTGTGATTTTCATTGATAAATTGATTAATGTTGTATTAATAATGTTAAAATTCATGGTCTTCCTTTTATTTCTGACACTATGTTAATTAGCAAAAAATTATCCTTATCATGTAACCTTTCGATCGGTATGATAAAACTACAGGGTAATAATTTTTCTCATGTAACGGGTTCGATTCCCGGTTCAACCATGTAATTATTTCAATATCTATGAATGCAGTTTAAATTGTTTTCAAAATTAAAATAATGTCTTCTTTCAGTAAAATGTTCCATCTACAATATTTAAGGTACTTTCCCTCCATGTGGCAGAGCCGTGGGACGACTGGGACGCCCTGTATAGCACTATTAATAACTAAGTTATTAAAGTATTTATAAATCAGACGGTTATCTTTAGATACTCTCGTGACTGATTGGCTCATCAGTTCATCTCGCCTCATAAACAGCTAAACTGATAAGTATGAAATACCTTACCGATTATAATGAGCCGTTTTCAAAGCACAAATACAAAGCAGTTCACATATGGCGCTTAGCCATAGAAGAACCGGAACGCGACTGTCAAAATTAATCTGTTCTAATTTTACAGTAGTGTCCCGGTTATTGTATGGGCACGCCTATAGGCGCCATCTATGAAGTGTTTTGAATTGGTTCTATGAAAATGGCTCTTTACAATACTGCGTGAGATCAAAGGCGGACGCGCAATTACATCAGTTCCTGTGAGCTTTAAGTAATTTTCTTGGCAGCTTTCATGAACAATATTTATTAGTCGGTAAACTCATCACGAACATGTGAAGTCATCTTGCCTAAAACGGCAGCTAGGTAGGTCCAATAAGAATTGTAATTGAACGCTTGTGTCTTTGTGTGTGTGATCGTGTGAGGGATGTGTGTGAGAAGGTGAGAGGGTGTGTGTGTATGTAGATACTGAAAATTCAATCAAAACGCACGTAACGGTCAAATGCTCAGGTCGCACATCTGGTAGTACTACTACCAGATGTGCGACCTGGGGGGTTACCCTTGACGCTATTGCGATCAAATTGAAAAAGTTTTAAAATTATATTCTATTTGAATTTGCATAGTATTGCTTTAATTTTAAATACTTTGTTATGTTTATTCAAAGGTAAGGCTGTTTTATTCAATAAAAACACAAAATGCGTCTTAATTTGTAAAATAATAAATTTTGAAAATTGCGCCTTATTGCGGCCGTATTGGAAAAATGCGTCAAAGGTAGAGGGACTGAGCATTTGATAGGTTGTAATAGAACTCGTTTTTGGACACCGGTACATCAGTTTTGACTGAATTTTCAGTATCTACATACACACACTAGTACACACGACAGCACGTCAGACTGTACACTTTTGTCGTAAAGTCGCCCGTAACGTAACCGAGTAGAGTGCTAGCGTGTAAAGGTCGACGTGCTGTCGTGTGTACCTAAGTACTGAGTTAAATTGTTGCAGTAGCAACCCATAAATTCGTGGCCTTTGCCTCCATCAACCGATGCTCTCCTGTCATCTAATATCAATTATTTTCGATATTGGATAAAATACAACATAGTTCCTCCAAATGCTGAAATAATGTTGTTTACAATAATGTTTATTTTATTGCCGTGAAACAAAAATCGCTGAACAAAAATAGCTCAGTAAAGCTTCAAAATAAAAAAATAAAAAAAATGGCCTTTTTGCCACGCTGCTATTGGAAGAAAACCCCTACCGACCGCGGTGCGCGCTGAGCCTTGTGCGGAGTCTTTCGCTACCGACAAAGCGGCATCTATTGGGCAGATTGTGACATGGCATGTGGAAGTCGTTCCGCCGCCGCCGCCGGCCGGGAGCAGGGCCCTTAGCCTGTAACGCAATGGTGCCAAAATGGGCTCCCGGTTGACGGTTTCAATTACGATTTATTAATGGTGTCGGTCCAGTGTCGGTCCTTTTAATGTTTTTGTAGTACAGCAAAGAATATTATGAGTCTAATTCTAGAGGATTAGTTCGCTGGTTGTAGGAGAACAACGAAAAAATCTCGGTTTTGTCCTTCTACCTGGGATGCCATTGATACGCCATTGTGTTACAGGCTAAGGCCCCTGTCACGCTGCGTCATGTCGGGCGTGTCTCCGCGGATCCCTTGTCATCGCTCCCCGCATCACAAAGCAGGTACTGAGCGAAATAGCGATGTCACCCTTCGATCCATCGATTACTGCGTCAAATGGCTTCTCGACGAGAAAATTACTGGAACAGGGTTTCTTCGATTGGTTATTCCTCTATTCAAAAAGGTTAGGATGTTGAAAAAAAACTCTACTCATTCATCATAGGCACGCTAAACCGTTGGTCCCGGTTGTTGTTGATTAATAACAATCGTAAAGCCATGTCAGAGGCCCTTTGGGCGGTCTAAAAACTCTGACATCAGGGGTGGCCACTACCTCACACGATTACCTACCCATCTATTCTGATACTAGAAAAAAGACGAGCAGGTATGTAGGTGGTATAAAAATAACAAAAAAATACCGACTTCACTGGTGAAAAGGGAAACTGTTATCTACTGCACTGGTTCCGAGTGATCTGCTGCTCAGTTGTCCGTTGAGGAGTTTCTTTTTCCATCTCCGAAGTTCTTAATCAAAAACGGTTTTTGTTTTCTCAAACAAAAAAAAAAATCATCTAAATCGGTTCAATCGAATCAATCAAAAGAAAAATGTTCCGAGGTAACAAACATAAACAAAACATGCTGGTCAAATTGAGTAGGTGAGGTACATCCTCCTTTTTTGAAGTCGGGTAAAAAAACGTCACGCGCTGTGGCGTGGTGGCGTGCGTGTCATAATTCACATCACACACAACGCATAGCGCCAGTCGCGGCGCACAGCAAATAAAATACACCAACCTTACAGCCGTAAAAGAGTTTTCAGCTTGACCGTACATAAAAAGACAATAAAATTGTCTCCCTTTTCCCAGTACGAAATGGCGACGTTATTGCAATGAATTGGGGGCCGCGCGCCACTGCAAGCGACGCTAATAAAAACTCTGATCTAGGAAGTTTACGAACCGACCGTTTTAGTGCCAGTGTAGAGATTATTAAGTACCGGCCGCTAACGAGCGGGTTATAAGACGATTGGCACTGATAGTTTATGACTTAACTCTAAAACAAAATAAAATTAAATCATAATATTTAAAAGGGAGTTATGCAGAAAGCAGCCATCTCCCAAAAAGTAGGTACGAACGGAGAAAATTTTCAATTAATTTATAAGCATTTTTCTTTTACACCATGATGGCTGTTTTCTGTGCAAATGGCTGTTTTTACAAATAATCGCAATGTCGTGTGTGTCTGGATTCATAACTTTATGGAAAAAATGCGAGATGGCTGCTTTCGGCATTACTAGGTCCAATTGTCTCCGTAAAAGAGTTTGTAAATTGGCCAGGAAACGCGGCACTTACCGCGCTCGCAGTGGACGGCAGATCGACGACGCCAGGAGCATTCGAGCTCAAGTACGTAATAACAGGCAAATAGCGCAGACAATAATTGATGCTGGCTCCGCTATTATTGTCGACAATCTAGTGCCGGAGCAGCGGTGGGCATACTGGGGTAGAGTCTAAGCGAGGTCTATGTACACACTAATCAGCATTGCTCTGCAAAATGCAGCGTGTTCAACTGAACGCGACGCATCTGCGTGGTAGCCTTTCACCTAGGAATGAGCTAGGGTTTTGTGAACGAGAGACAAAACGCGCGACTTTGTTATTCATAAGTAGGTATTTTAATTTTGAAAGTTAGGTAGGCACTTTTGTTTAATCCGTTTTATGGTTATCTGCCACTTTCGAAAAGCTAGGTACTTTTTATTTTTGCATCATGGGTCCCTACCGTTGCAAATTGCAACTAAGTTATGGACGGAGTCATTTAGCGATTGGAAACGAGCTACTTCAGTGTAATTCAGGATATTGATTTGATTTGATAACTCTTTATTGTAAACAAAAAATTACGTATTTACAAGGGAATTCTTAACACTAATTGGCGGTCTTATCGCTGAAATGGTGTCCAACTGGAACACGAAAGAGAGGGCGCCCTAAAACTACCTGGCGTTGATCAGTGCAACAGGAGGCTAACAGTCTTGGAATGAGCATATCCGAGCTTGAGACGAAAGCGCAAAATCGGCCAGATTGGAAAACTGTTTTAAGAGCCCTATGTCCCTGATTAGGGATAAAAGGAACTGATGATGATGATGATCGCTAAATGCGATTTCTGCCAGACGACCATTTCGTGGACAAAGATAATAAAATGTTCGGTAGATTAGTGCACATAAATATACGCTGAGATTACATGTTTATCCTGTGTACTCTTAAGACGTGTAGGTAGATAGGTAGACTTACCTAATACTCGGATTCGGAACTGCTTTAATCAAAACTTTTATTCCGCTGAGCAGCCTGTGTGTAGGCAACGATATTATTATGTAACTTCTACTATGACTTTATCAAACTACGCACATAAGATAAAAACAACTTTCTTGGTGGAAATGTTGCCGCTCGAGGTAGAGTAGGCATGTCAACTCTAGACGGCACTAAGCCTGCGGGATAGGATGTAATATATTTGCGCCTTGGTTTTCGGTAGATAACATTGAATCGTTCCATTGATGGTAACCTACGAAATACGCATGCAACTTTTGAGTTCAGCAAATGTTAAATTTTGTAAGAAAACAAATAGTTTTATTCCGGAAACACGTCATCTTCTAAATGTGATTTTCAATCGCTTTTGTTCTACGACTTTTCGAATAACTCGATCCTTTTTCATTTATTGAACATTTCTTATTATTTTAAAAAATTGCATTTGTACCTACCATTTCAGTACTGCCTGCGTTGCTGCGACCTCTACCACCACCTCTCCAGCCTCTCCTGCTCGTATTTTTTACTATATAGGTACCTACCCGCCGCGCCGCAAACAAAAATGAAAGGATTTTTTTTTGTATGAAGAAATAAAACTGCGCTTTTACCAAAGTAGCAGAACAAAAGTTGTTGGCAACCATATTTTAGAAGTTGACGTGTTTCAGGAATAAATCTATTTAAAAATAACCCCGTATTACTGACTACGCCCGGGTGCAAGTTAGAAAAAAAGGTAGCACCTTCCGTGAAAAATATCTAACTAAATAACGGCGAAACCCGCATCGAAATCGGTTGCTAGGTAAACAGACAGACGCAGAATTAGATATGTAGAGATTATTTCAAAATAAAGGTAGGTGGAAAGCAGTCGACACGACAACACAACAGCAGATTGATTTCTTAGGCACAGCGGCGCAGGAATTATCTTCTAATCCTAAGTAACGAACCAAGGTTGCAATAATGTATTCTGATTATGCTTTATTTATGTGGTTGCGCCCTTTGTTAATTGTTTTTAGCTGTCAGCTGCACTAGGCGAATCCGGCAAACGACGTAACAAATGAATAATTGCTATTTGCAAAAACCGCAATTATTTAGAAATACGATATTAATTAAGTTGTAATTAAATCAATGAGAATAAATAATTATGCTATTGCATTGAGCTAACATTACAGCTAGCATTGACTGGCCTCTTGATACCTTAAATAAACCCTAATTTGCGACATTAATTTAAAAACGAGAGGTAAGGGCTGCCTATTGGGATCAGTAATTTCATACGACTGCCAGTAGTCGGCCCACCGGCAGACTTAAGGAACTTCTGTAAATTTCACGTTAGGAGCCTAAATTGTCATGTTGGGCATATCTTTTGTAATATTCAGCATTTGGTGGCCCTTTTTATTTATGCTAATTAGTTAAAAAATCTATACAGTCCGCTATCTACAGGGTGCACTTTAAGTCGATAGCGGAACTTTAAGGCTCGGTATAAGGCTAACTAGCGCCACGAGAAACAAAGAAGAAGTTTCTGAAAAAATCCTAAGATGAGCCTATGCGCCATGCTTTTCTAGACTTTGAAGTGTAAATACCCTCTTCGAAATTTACTTTTAAGCTTAAAAAAATTTCGATAACCGCCAAAAGCGGCCGTTTTTGGCGGTTATAGAATTTTTTTTAGCTAAAGACTAGAAATTGAGTTGGGTACCTACACTTATAAATCTAGAAAAGCATTGCGCATGAGCTCATCTTAGGATTTTGTCAGAAACTTCTTCTGAAGGGGCATATGATTTTTTTCAACATTGGTGGCGCTAGTTAGCCTTATACCGAGCCTTAAGTAGGCTGTCTACTGATCAATACAAACAACTTGTACTAGGTGGCGACAAAAGCGGAAAAAAAAATCATCTGTTTCATACATTTGGCGCAGTACTGAGTCGACCTTTTGTATGGAGCAGCTGATATTTTTTTCACTCCATTTTTTTCGCCACCTAGTAGGTACAAGTTGTTTGTATTGATCAGTAGACAGCCTACTTAAAGTTCCGCTATCGACTTAGAGTTCACCCTGTATACATGCCGGGGGTGGAGATGTCCAAGCATACCAAACATTTTTGCTCATGTGCCATTTTACAGGGAGGAAATCGGGGAATACGATTGTATGAAAAAAAAAAAACTACTGCGATATCCTCTTAATACTAGAGATGTACTCGTAGCTCGGCCGTCAGCCGCATGCACCCGCATAGATGGGCAAGCCTCGCTACCGATTAGGTAATGCAGGGCGTTATCGCAGTGCGAACAAAAAGGCAATTTCATTCAACCTAATTAACCATACTAGCCTACTATATATAGGTACGTATAATGCGCATAAACCACCGCATTCGCATTCGAGATTCCCGGGAAATGGCATTCAACAGCTCTATGTGTGAATTGAATGGAAACAAAACTTTCACTTCGCTTTTGCTGACATGGTACTAAGCAAGGTCTGGGGGTCTACCGGCTAAGACGAAGCCGATTACCATTGGCGAAAATGGAAGTTCGATTGGGTGGCAGTTCATTGCAGTTATTTTTTTATAAATTGAACTTCGATTTTCGCCAATGGTAGTAATCGGCTTCGTCTTAGCCGGTAGACCCCCAGGATAAGAAAACTGGATGATTATTTAAAAGCTGCAAAGAGAAATGTTCCTTATTTCACACAACTTAAGCTATACGAAAATCACTCATCCAAAATTATTCGGCAATCAACATTGCAGGGCGCATTTATAAAAATACAAAACAAAAAATAATTTGAATAACCAGAAACTTTGCGGTTGCCCAGAAGTTTTTACGCAAAAGAGGCATTATCCGCTTCAAATAGCCAGCGATACGACCAACTTTGGCAGATCAACTGCAAATGAATGAAAAATAAAAAAAAATTGGCGTGAAAACAACCCGTTTCGAATAAAAGTCATCAGTGTTCGAATACTGGCTCCGTTTCGAATAAAAGTCATCAGGCCCGCGTTTCATATAACTGACATAAATATTTTATTATGACAATTGGATGTTCATTGATAGGTCGGTTTGTAAACAAACCTTTTTTGTAACCTCATGTCAAATCGACTACGCAATCTATATCGAATTGTCATAATAAACTATGAATTGTATTTATATGAAACAGGCACCTGTTCATTATCACTAAGTCAGCGAACTGGATAACATAAGTACTTATTTACGTAAAAGTAAAAAAGTACGTAATTATGTGTGTGAACAAACAACTGAATGGTATATTTTGCCTTTAGATTTCTGGGGTAGATACTCAGATACGTGTCTATATTGAGGGCGTAATGCAGAGGCTTAAGTCTGTAATGCAATGGCGATGGCGTGTCGATGGCGTCCCAAAGGACAAAACCGTGGTTTCCTCGTTATTCTCCGAACTAATCCTCTAGAATTAGAGTCATAATATTATTTTCTTTACTACAAAAACCATAAAAGGACCGACACCATTAATAAATCGTAATTGAAGCCGTCCACTGGGAGTCCATTTTGGCACCACTGGGTTACAGACTCTAAAAAAACTAAGGCCTTTTGCATCTACGTAATGAGATGATTTATACAGCGTCCAGTGGCACCTTCACTCACACTAGATGGGTGAAGAGACCACTCGGCGCTGCAGTGCCTGGGACATTGTTTTAGATGGAGTAGGCTTGTTCAGACCTCAGATAACTGTGTGGTGGTGGTTTTGCAATAGATTGTCAATCAAGCGGAGGGTCCCAGGTTCGAATCCTAAGATACGTAGGTACATTAATGTCAATTTGTGCCTAGATAGTGAGGCATAATAGGCTACATCTTACTGATTACTGTGATTAGTATCGAATTGTCGATATTACTTAGAAGCAGCGGAGACACGTAGTGGGCGGGCGGCGGCGCAGGGCGGGCGCTGGGCGGCCGGGAGGCGATTAACTCCAACGGCGTTAACGAACCGCTTATGTCAGATAAGAGATGCTAATTTCGCCGCCGCCATATCTCGATGCTTCTGTTTGAATAAGAGTAAAGGACTCACACACTTCGGGCCGCAAAAATATTCACCGTTTCTGAAATTATTTCTCACTATCTTTGTCCTTGTCCAATGTTCTTATCACTAGGCCACCACCGCTTGAAATAAATTACTTTTCATCTCCCACGCTCGGAAAGTTTGCTGTTACTAGTAACTTACGATCGTGTAAAGGCCGGATTTAAACTATCTGAATTTTTATGCGCTTCGAAATTTGAACGCGACGCCGGGACAGTCTTTCCCGCGCCCTATGGTGTTGAAAAAGAAAAAAACACTGGCCGTTTAAGTAGATGCCAGATCCCGACGGAAAATAAAACCTCATTCATAGTTCGTTTACACGCGTATTTCAGCGAAAGCGATTGGTCGTGCCCATTCTCTATACAAAACTGTGAATGTAAATGGTGCATAAGCATCTTTTAAAAAGGTAAAGTCACGGAATAGAACATTCAGAAACGCGGTTTCTTCTTATAGTCTTTTCAATATTTTGTACACATATTTATTTTATAATACCAGTAAATAAAAAAAATGCTTCGCTTCTGTTTTATCAAATAGATAATTATGTTTTGGTTTGTTAAATACATTTTTTCAAACGATATTACTAATTTCATTTTTTATCTCCTAGAAATTTTTAATTTATATGGTTAAAGTTCAGAATGCACCCGGAAAAAAAAACATTCTTTTATTTACATTATTTTTGTGTCTGGATAAATAAACTTCAGGAAATTATTAATAAAACGAATGGTTTTAATACCAACGAAGCTCAAAACTTTAGTGCGGCAGCCGTAACTACAGTAACATATGCTTTTAAAAGGAACTTATTTGACTCACCTGTTTTGCCTGTAAGTAGTTGTCTATAGAGTTTTTCCCGCTTGGCTAACAAAGTCATTTCCTCGCTTCTGTGAGATGAAAAGTTTTGTGTTTCGCACGAATGCAATATTATTTGCGTCTCGTGCTTCTGAATACCTCGCTACGCTCAGGTTTCTTTTTTTGAACCACTCGCTACGCTCGTGGCTCAATTTTAGAAACCTTCGCTAGCTCGGTTTTCAATACAAGCACTCGCCGCAAACAATAATTTTGCATTCTTGCATAACAAATAACTATTACTTTTTAATCAAACTTAAATGTTTTATTTCCATGGCGATTGATAACTTAATTCGATCGTCTGTCTTCAGCGTCCTATTTCATCGCAGGATCAGTGGCCATTAATATACACCTTATATTTTCTAATGGTCTTGAGTTTGCATGAGCTCGATTACTCTGTATTACTTTACTACTTTATTAGAAAATACACTTACAGTCAGTAAATTATGTACTCATTTTTTTTACAACACAATATAATAAAATAGACGAAGGAAGAATTAATACATCATATTTCATGATGAAAAATAAATTAATGAAAGCAATGAAACAATTCTACCTACACATAAACCAAAGCCATTAGTTAGTAATTACAGCATCTATCGCGCTGAGTATCTGAAAACTTCTGGTTCTATAACAATATCTTTATACTTACTTACCTATATGGCCGTCGGAGACATCGCTGCGGTGCTAATGTTCAAGAGGCTCTACTCAAATTAATATCTTGGCCCTACGCCGCAGAGTCCATAATCACTTGAAGGGAATCAAGGGAAATAACACTCGGGGAACAAGAGTTAAAAGCTTCCTGGAAAATAGTAAGAACTTCAGTGTAGTCAGTGATTTTATTAAAACGTTCAATATTTATTGGTCGTTCGGTAACCACAATAATTGAAGTTGGCACCAATTGCACCGACTTTGGAAGGTAACAAGGAATAAGCTTGATCTAGATCGAAAACCAGAGTCGATTTAAGAAAAACTAATTTTTCGGGGTTCCGTACCTCTAAAGATTATAATATGATCACTTGTGCGTCTGTCTGTCTGTCGTCCGTCTGTCACACCCAATTTGCTCCGAAACTACTGAACCGATTGAGTTAAAATTTTGTACACATATGTAAGTCTGTGACTCAAACAAGGACGTGTTACGTAAATAAATAAATTTTAATTAGGGCGGCACTTTTAGAATGTAAATAAAAAACAATAAACTTTTTATAAATATATCATGTGACAAATCAAATGAAAGGGCTCATTAGCTCAGCATCACAGAGGTATATTTTTATAATTTTAAAATGATTGTCATTCAAGTTATTTAAGAAAATATGCAATAATTTACCATTTAGTCGTGACTTTGGCCCTATGAAAATTTCTCAGTATACATATAAGCGGACCCAGTTTAGATCCCGCATATGGCATTTTCCGTTGTTCTAACTCCAGTGGTTTTGAATGAACGGCGTCTGATAATAAGTCAATCATAGTGCTGTTTTATCACCATAAGATAGGCTCCTTCTATCTTGTATTTATTGAGAATTTCAATAAGAACTACAAATATCACATCAAATAATGACACCGTTTTTTTTGTTTGTTTTGTTTTTTGTTATTCCGACATTGGTTCGAAAACATTTCGTGCTTAACATTTTACTTTTTTTTTTAACCTCATAAAAACTTTTTACCTGTTGGGAACAAATTGGGGATATTGATATATTGATTCAAATCAATAGTTATTTGTTATGCAAGAATGCAAAATTATTGTTTGCGGCGAGTGCTTGTATTGAAAACCGAGCTAGCGAAGGTTTCTAAAATTGAGCCACGAGTAGCGAGTGGTTCAAAAAAAGAAACCTGAGCGTAGCGAGGTATTCAAAAGCACGAGACGCAAATAATATTGCATTCGTGCGAAACACAAAACTTTACATCTCACAGAAGCGAGGAAATGATTTTGTTAGCCAAGCGGGAAAAACTCTTTAGACAACTACTTATAGGCAAAACAGGTGAGTCAAATAAGTTCCTTTTAAAAGCATATTTTACTGTAGTTACGGCAGCCGTACTAAAGTTTTGAGCTTCGTTGGTATTAAAACCATTCGTTTTATTAATAATTTCCTGAAGTTTATTTATCCAGACACAAAAATAATGTAAATAAAAGAATGTTTTTTTTTCCGGGTGCATTCTGAACTATTACTATATAAATTAAAAATTTCTAGGAGATAAAAAATGAAATTAGTAATATTGTTTGAAAAAATGTATTTAACAAACCAAAACATAATTATCTATTTGATAAAACGGAAGCGAAGCATTTTTTTTATTTACTGGTATTATAAAATAAATATGTGTACAAAATATTGAAAAGACTAGGTATAAGAAGAAACCGCGTTTCTGAATGTTCTATTCCGTGACTTTACCTTTTTAAAAGATGCTTATGCACCATTTACATTCACAGTTTTGCATAGAGAATGGCCACGAACAATCACTCTCGCTGAAATACGCGTGTAAACGAACTATGAATGAGGTTTTATTTTCCGTCGGGATTTAGCATCTACTTAAACGGCCAGTGTTTTTTTTCTTTTTCAACACCATAGGGCGCGGGAAAGACTGTCCCGGCGTCGCGTTAAAATTTCGAAGCGCACAAAAATGCAGACTAGTAACAGCAAACTTTCCGAGCGTGGGAGATGAAAAGTAAATAACATGTCATGTCTCAGAACTAATGCAGTTGCATAGTACCAATAAACTCAGGAACTAAGTTTTTAAACTATACCTACTCAATGGCTTAAGCAGAAGACGCATCTACCTGGTACTGTATCATATCGCCCAGAGCTAAAGGTTGATGATACTCTGGCAAAGTATCCAATGTGGCGACAACCGTTTTAGTGCTTACTAGTTGGCGCCACCAAAACATATTGAGTTTGTTTGTTTCAAAGCAGATTTAGTAGAGGGACTACAACTATTTGCCATAATTAATCTCAGGTATTGCAATATATTCACAACATTTAGGTGATAACATAGGCACAACAAGCGCCGCCAATGGAAAAAAAATCATATTATCTTCTTTTTGGATGCGTTTTTTGCTAAAAACGAAACTCAACGCGAGGCTAATCTAATTTAGGACCAAATTTATACACCCGCGTAGCTCATACAAACAGTGACATTTTTGGACCTTGCGCTACACCAGCGCCCTTAGCGGCATTAATTTGTCAAGTTGGTCACCGTCACCATGGGCTGCGAGTATGACAAAAAAAAAACGAAAATAAGATAGTAGGTTTGTTATATCTTGTTTTCGGATTTTTTTTCCGCCAACGGCGCCGGATTAGAAGAATCTTGTCATTGGATTTATTTTCATATCGCAAATTGAATATCACATGAAAAACCAATGACAAAATGTGATCACCAATTTATTTCAAACTTCAAACATTTATTTCAGAAGATTCATTTGTAAGTAAGAACTTTACAACATTAATATTCGTTTAGGTAAATTTACGCATCTACCTACCTAGCGTTTAATTAAGTAGAAAAAAAAGAGGGATATTTTATTGTCTTTTAAAGCTTTCCCCAGGATAAATCCAAAGGAAATACCAGATAAAGACTTTTTGCCGACACAAAGTACGGTTCACTTGGATTAAAAATAGCTCTTGTATACTCTAGATCTACCGGTTTTATTTTATTTTTTCATCCACGCAGATTGCAGTATTGTTTTTAACTCGCTGAAATGGGTTACGGTTCTTCCGATGAGTCTTAGCAAATGTTGAATATTAAGTATACAGCATCTATCTATTTGTTTCTGTAATCATTTTCATGGAATCATTGTAAAAGTAAAGGATGTAAGGTGGCGGGGCTTGAAACTACAGCTGGAAAAGCTTGCCGCAATAAAGTAATGCACTGGACCCGACGCGTTCTTGAAAGCATTTCTTTATTTCTGAGGTGGCTTGTGATTTTCCGAGAGATTTTTATTATAAGGTGCAACGTGTGGTATCTTGCCCCCCTGTTTTCAGCTTATATTGTGAAGTAGTGAGTGAGTGAGATGTCGGATTCAGCGTTGCACATGATTTCGACACGTTTCTCGTTTCTTTTCCACGCAAGGGTAAACCCGGTTGACGGTTGGTGAGTCTGCAATGCATTCAGCTATTGTATGGGGGCGCGGGGCGGCCGCAACTGCCCCCCGACCGCCCCGGCGCCGCCACCAGGGATTGCGCCGTGCAGCTGACACCAACTAACTAACCACCTGCCATTGTTCGCGCTAGGATGAAAATACTAGAATACCTCCATTGAATGTTCCTCGGGAGTAAGACGTCAACGTTTAATCCTCTCTTGGAGAGGAAAAACGTTCCGCCTCGCCTGCAGCTTGCAGGCAGGCTTGTGCAGGTTTTCATAAATAAAGCTTAAAACTGTCTTCATAATTTCTCAAAGAACGATGAAATTTTAGGTCTTGACTCGTTTTACGTAATCTATTTTAAATTGGCATAATCATGTTGGATAACATGATAAACGGAACAATTAACGAGCATTCAAAATGTGCAAAATGGCAAGAACGGAAAAAATTGCAAAAAAGCCAGTGGTGGGTCTACGGCGTAGTACTTCGTAGCACTTCTACGACGTAGCACTAAGCTATCGATAACACGGTGCGATCGTGGATTCATGTAAATTAAATCCCACAAAAACATTGCGTAAAAAACTAGCCAAGTCTCGATGGAGCTGCTTGTTTATCTCTTAAAAGTAATGAAATCTAGACAAAGTCGTGCCAAGTCTAAGGTTCCTTACTGCGATTTCTCTATTATTATAGTTAATGTTGTATGACTTGGCCGTTACTCCAGATCTTCGATTATCCTAGTTTTTATAGTTTTCCCTTTATGTGGCCATTAAACCCTAACTCTGTACCAAATTTCAGCTCTCTGAGTTTATGGGAAGTACTAGTTCTATTCTTATGATCATGAGTGAGTGAGTAAGTGTCATCAATGCAAAACTTTGCTTTCGCTTAAGTTCGGAACTAAATGACCTACAGACTAGAAATTTTGGATTTTAAGTATGTGATTATAGCTTACTGGATGACAACAATTTCTGCGTTCTGGTCTTATCCAGAAGCTCTCAAATAGGGGCCTGAAGAGGCGGCGAAATGGTTCCAGTAAAGGATGGTACGGCAGTGTTTGCTTCGCGCTCGTCCTGGCGGGGGCACTACCGTGCCCCTAGATTACAATTTTCTACCCAATTTAAAGGATTATTCGACGTCTTAAAAATGAACAAACTTTGCTTATAAATAATCAATACGAGTACTGCAATGAAATAAAAAAGACAGTCACGTATTTTTTATACACCCGATAAAAAAAACTGTCCGAAACATTCATCAATAATTGGTGCTTTCTTACAGACAAAAATATGAGGTAAATTACACGCGTGATATGTGGGTTCAAAAGTCTCCATGTGCAGGCAGGACATTTATGTTTTCGCGAGAATATCTTTCCTCTCTGGGATTCGCACACACTCGGAGAAATGTGAAAAACGATAGCACTGTCGAATGATAGCACTAGGATATATTTTGCGGGGCTATCCTACCTTCTACCACCACTTTTTACCTCCCATAATATTATCATTTTTCCACCAATTTGAGTTCCACATTAGGTAGCGTTTCATTTGTGTTATTGTTAGGTACCTAATGATTTCTGTTTCTAAGCGAAATGTTTGCCGATTTTTTGCTGTGTTGAAATGTTTGCAGGGTTGAAGTCTCTGTTCAAGACTGTAGGTATTGGGTATAATATACATAGATGGTCATATCTCAACTTGTTATTTAATCATGGAATTGGCTTAAATAACCAAGGAAGCTTTTTATATTCCTCTTTTGCATTTGCACAGTTGTTTCTTACTTTTTACGTAACTAAAATGACCCAAAGTTTAATCAGTAACGCTCAGAAGGCTAAACAGTGACAGAATGTAGGGTTTTTAATTACCATATAGCGGTAAAGTTTTGTGGCTGAATGTGGAATCACCCGATAGCAGTGCAAGTGAGAGGTTTGCCTGCCCGTGGCGATTGTAGCGGCCGGTTGATGCGAAATTGGATAAATCCAATTACTGGCCCTTCCATCGGATGTGAAAATATAAGTTTTTTTCGATAGCCCTCTCAAGCACGATCCCTCTTCATAATTTTCAATCCCATCGACACAATTTCATAGTGCAACATTGACACAGATGAAACTCTGAAAGCATGTAATACGGGATTTGAACTGTGATCGCGGATTTTGCAGTTCCGTGTATTAAATGGAAACAGTATTAAAACCATCCTAGTTCGTGTAAATGCATTAATTAAATTGCTAAGCCTACAAACTTAAGACGAAATACGGCGCACAGCTAGCGCCGCCTATGAAAAAAAAATCATATCTTCATTTTGGATGCGTTTTTAGCAAAAAACACTCCTGCGACTCCAAATCCTATAACCTACGATTCTCGATTGCATTCGTAGGTTATAGGATCTGGAATCCAAACCTTAGGTCTTCAAAATAGTAAAGCCTCGCGTTGAGAAATCGCAGGAGCGTTTTTTTGCTAAAAACGCAGCCAAAAAGAAGATATGTTTTGTTTTTGCATTGGCGGCGCTAGTTGCGAGACCTATTGCGTCTTAATCAATCAATTTACACATACAAAACTCAATACTTTTACTCAAACCCTCGTAATGTGGTCGTTAATTTGACAACCTTCTTTGAGCAAAGTCGGACTTGCCGGCTACTTTGATTAGGCGCCAGCAAAGTTGTATGAAATTTCATTGCTGTCGTGTTTTGCGGCCAGCAATTTCCTTTAAAATCCATTGCTGTCGTGTTTTGATTCAAAAATAGAATTACAAATTAGGCGCAAAAAGTATTATTTATTCAGAATTTGGCTGTATGGGTACTAGCAGTCTAAAAATTATTGCATCTATAGAAAAAAAGCGCGGCCATATTGTTTTCGCGCGTTGCTCGAAGTTGTTTTTTCTGTGCGTGCTATTTTTTTTCTTGTAAAAATGAAGTTTTCAAGCGACGAATCCTCCATAACAATGTGTTTAACACCGTCGGACATTCAAAAGGAAGCGAAATTAGTTATTGGAAATTTCTAGCCACCGAAGTCAAAGGAAAAATACAAGCTTTCTACGAAAAGTTTGCGCAATGGAAAATCGACAGAAAGTAAGCAAAGGTGATTCTATTTAAATTAGGTACTCGTATTGTTTCAGTAAAGCACTATAAAAGCCTTGGTCTGCAATGAGTGCGCTGCCGGTCACGCTATGATGACCTCGAGCTTAGCTTAGCCAAGCTCTCGGTATTTTTCACTTTCATTTTCTTTCTTTTCTCGGCCCTCAAGATTGGTCATCATTGCAGCCTTTGCTGTCCGCGCTATAAAAGCCTCGACCTTCGGTCTTGGCCTTCATTCCAGCTTGTCCATCAACACTACACACTTACGGTGCAAAGTAAGTTTTGGCATTGTGTTCTTACCCTTGTCTTACCCAATCAAATGGTCGATCAAACGCAAGCAATAAAGCAAATGCTCACTACCGTGCAACTTCATATTATTGTCCTATTTAGGTAACATATAGAGCGCTGATTTTCATATTATAGTTTAGAATAAAATTATCCAAAAGATTATCTCGTTTACAAAAAGAGAAAACATGTTTTTTTTTTAAAGCGGAACGATCATTATTAATCCTCCCGAGTCAGGGTCCCATATGCGACAGTAGTGACAATGAATGTATGAAGATCGATTCGGGCTTTTAATATGCGCATATATTCGCACGTCCAACCCAAATATCCGCATGTTGGTACAGGTCGACCAGATAAAAAATCCCATTCCATCTAGCAGGGCGTAAATGTCATTTTACTTGTGTTTTTTATTTTATTTTATTTGTCATTTTCCATTGTTTACTGTGAATAAAATTCCGTTTTATCTACAGATATTTAGTAACCAGACACACTTTGTTTTGCAACTTTGGTTCGAAGCCAGTTGTGAAAAAAAAAAATTTTTTTTTTCTTTCACGGCACCTATTTTTTTCATCTATGAATAAAATTATACTTAGCAATTTATGTATACTAGTGGTTCGCCCGAACTGTGAACTCGCGACCCCATATAAACTTAACAAACCGATATCTCGGCAACCCCTCGACCGATTTGGCTCATGTTCGAACTTAAAAATTCTTTTAAAGATAAAGATAAAGATAAAAGACATTTATTACCAAAGAACACAAAAAAAAGTTAACAGAAATTTCAAAAATACTTATTGGCTATGTGCAACATTAAACTTAATTTGTGTACAAGGTAAAAGGTGGAGTGCTCAGCATGTGTCGTCAGTTTCGTGACCTAGGTACACGTTACCTGACGACGCTGGTTTTCAGCACTTACCTATCTTAAGATACTAATTAAACCTAAAACCTTAAACCTAATACCTACATAACAAATATGGTTGGTTGTTATTTAAAAATTGTCTAGTGCTTTATTTAATTACACACTGCACTGAGGCAGTCATCTGAAAGATTTTATTTTATGTTTTTGTATGAGAGATGTATGTGTGTGTGAGAGAGAATGTGTAAGAGAGGGTGTGTTTAATTTCATTTACCCGCCTACCAAATTTCATAACGATCCGACCAAATTTACTCATGTTATCGTCGAACGAACATTCATTCATACATTCATACATACAAACATACATACATACATATATACATACATACATACATACATACATACAAACGCCGGATTGTTCCAGTAGACTCGGAGAACTTCGCTCGCTTCGCTCGCTCGTTCAACTAGGTTTCCTGTTATTCAACGTCAAGCGGGCATTGGGTGAAAGGGTAAAAACCCGTAATTTTTTTTTCAATGAAATTAACGACGCGACCAGATTTTTTTTAATTAGGTATTTTTCCCAGTACCGTTATGACCTGCCCTTTCAGCCATTGCCAGCTTGACGTCTGATTACGGGACACCCTGTATAACTGTAAAAAATAGGTGCTGAAAGAGGCGTAAACTGGATCATAAACTAGTGGTACGCCCCGAACTATGAACTCGCGACCCCATATCTCAGCAACCCCTCGACCGATTTAGCTCATGTTCGAACTTAAAAATTCTCTTGGCCTCGTTTACCTGCTTACCTAATTTCATGACGATCCGACTAAATTTACTCAAGTTATCGTCGAACGAACATTCATACATACATACATACAAACATACATACAAACATACATACATACATATAAACACCGGATTGTTCCAGTAGACTCGAAGAACTTCGCTCGCTCGTTCAAAAAAATACCCTCAATTCGGAAGGCAAAGTTTTTTGTTCGAAAGTCCGTTATTGGCTTAATCTTATCTTTAGACAATATTGAGAAACTAATTTCGATATTTTTTATTTTGGTTCAGTAGTTTGGATTTTACAACGTTTCAAAAATACGGTTTTATGACGTCACGCCGTCACGCGACGGTCTGCATACTGTTGGCGGTCAATGCGGTCATAGGAACAAAACATTTTAGCGCATAAAAACAAAACTACTGGACCAAAATAAAAAATATTGAAATTAGTTTCTCAATATTGTCTAAAGATAAGATTAAGCCAATAACGGACTTTCGAACAAAAAACTTTGCCTTCCGAATTCTCTCTAACCTGCAGTGGAGACATAAAACCCGGTGACGCTGTGCCACCGAATTTCCGCGTTTGTGTAATAATGACCATCATTCGTATGCAACAGTCGTTTCTCGATTACTGGTGCCAATCACCTTTCATGTTGATCCAAATAATGGCTAACATATTGTGTTTAAGGCGCTGTACATAGTGAATAGCCCGCGCGCCAAGAAAAATGCACAAAATCGAGTCCTGTATCAAATACACTAAAAAAATCGAAAATTTTCACATATCAAACCCTAGAATTAGGTGAGACCTATCTAAAACAGCCAGTTTCGTGTTGACATTCTTAAACGTTTTGAAGATATTTTTGATGAAAAAAAATAGGCGGCGCACTTTTATTCAAACAAAATATCTTGCAATCTGTTTTGGATATCAACACAAAACTGGCGGTTTTAGATAGCTCTCACCTAATTCTAGGGTTTGATATGTGAAAATTTTCGATTTTTTTAGTGTATTTGATACAGGAATCGTTTTTGTGCATTTTTTTTGCGCGCGGGCTAATTCACTATGCCCAGCGCCTTAACGATCGGCTATTGGGTCTAATCACTTACATCCATTGACATTTCAAATAAGTAGGTAGATACAATATCTGAGGCATTTTAAAATGGAATATGTCCACTGACTCCACTGATACGTGGATACACCACTCGTAAACCAAAGTCTTAAGATGCGAGTTTCTTCACAATATTGTCTTTCACAAAGGCGAGTGATACCTAAACCACCTTTGAGACATTTAAAATCTAAAGATTTATTTAAGAAAAAACTTAAACGCTTTCTTCTTGAAAAACAAAAAGCTCAAAACTGATGTAACTGCTCTTGGCGGATAAAGTATATAGATCCTTTTGGCGACTTGATTTGTAATAGGGGTATAAGGATTTCTGCCAACAATTTTCTATTTTCTATTAGTATAGTATAGGATTACCTACTAGTCTTACTACATAACCGCCTAATTAATTAAAATCTGAAATTGTGTACATTAAGCTCTTTGCAATATTGTTATGGTGTTTTTTTATTATATTTTATTGATGATAGTAGGGGTATAATAGTTTATTTCTAAGTATCTCACTCAGGTATTTTTAATTTAGTATTAAGTAATTTAGAATTTTTGTTTTTGTTTTGTTAATTTCACATTTCCTGGCACGTTAGCTACGGGGCACCGTGATCGCGCCCACACTTCAAGGCTATAGCTGAAAATCAGCGATTTGCCTCTGCCTGTCTGGCTGTAGCAAATATTGTACGCTGAGCTATGGCCTTTTTGCGATACTGCAGCACACATATTTATAATATTGTTCCTATCAAAATTTTTCTTTCGTGTATTTGTGTTTTATCTAAAGATTGTATGTATTATGTATGTGTGACTGTGGTAACAAATAAATGCTTTTACTACTACTACTACTACATACAACTACTACAAATTGTTATGGCACATGGGAATCGAAACTGGGACCTCACGCTCGTGAAGCAAAAGTTTTATTTACACCCGTTGGGCTACCACTGCTTTTAGTTTATCTTATCAAGTTATTACCATCATTAGAATACCCACGTCTGTGTACAAAATGCCTTTTTCATCTCCCATGCTCGGAAAGTTTGCTGTCACTAGCAACTTACAACCGTGTAAAACCCGAATTTAACCAATCTGCATTTTTGTGCGCTTTGAAATTTGAACGCCCCGCCCCATTGTGTAGAAAAAGAAAAAATACTGGCCATTTCATTAAATGCCATGTAAGTTCATAAAAGCTTCAGAAAGAAGAGCCTTGTTTAGACGCAACTCTCCACGCAAGTGCCCATTTTCTATACAAAACTGTGAATGCAAATGAGGCATAGGCATCTAAAGTCACGGAATAGAACATTCAGAAACGCGGTTTCTTCTTACAGTCTTTTTAATATTTTGTACACTATATTTATTTTTAATAACAGTAAATTAAAAAAATATCCGCTTCTGTTTTATCAAATAGATAATTTATGGGTTGGTTTGTTAAATACATTTTTTCAAAGGATATACCTAATTGAATTTATTTTTTTCTCTAGAAATTTTAAATTTACGTGGTAAAAGTTCAGAATGCACCCGGAAAAAAGAACATTCTTTTATTTACATTATTTTTGTGTTTCGATAAATAAACTTCAGGAAATTATTAATAAAACGAATGGTTTAAATACCAACGAAGCTCAAAACTTTAGTGCGGCAGCCGTAACTACAGTAAAATATGCTTTTAAAAGGAACTTATTTGACTCACCTGTTTTGCCTGTAAGTAGTTGTCTATAGAGTTTTTCCCGCATGGCTAACGAAGTCATTTCCTCGCTTCTGTGAGATGAAAAGTTTTGTGTTTCGCACGAATGCAATATTATTTGCGTTTCGTGTTTCTGAATACCTCGCTACGCTCAGGTTTCTTTTTTTGAACCACTCGCTACGCTCGTGGCTCAATTTTAGAAACCTTCGCTAGCTCGGTATTCAATACAATCACTCGCCGCAAACAATAATTTTGCATTCTTGCTTATCAAATAACTATTCTTTTTGTGTTTCCGCAAAGAGGAGCTTTATGTGAAGGAGATTGCCCGATTTCAGGAACTATTCTTTTCTATATTTGTCCTGCTTCGTTCCCACAAACCCTTTGTCAATTTCCCGTCGTACGGTGGTGCTCAGGAATTTGCGAAGGGTCGTCTTAGCTCCGCCGGGATAGCTCAGACGCGAGCTGCGTGTATTAGCTAGTTTAAAGTATTTTCTGCTTATGCGGCGGATAAAGATAGTGCCTTCTGCATGCGGACGAAACGACAACGATATCCCTCAAACAAAAATTTTGAGCAGGGAATTTGTGATGATTATACAGGGTGTTTCAGAAACGTCCTGTGACACCAAGCAACTTTTACTATGGGACCAAGTGCAAAATCTGGAAAAAAATATCAGCTGTTCAATACTAAAATTCGATACCTACTGCACCAAATGTATGGAGCAGCTGAATTTTTTTTGACATTTCGCACAAGTTGATTGTATTGGTGAGTTAAGCGGCCCCGGTGAATTTTTAGTGTCACAGGACCTTTCTGAAACACCCTGTATAAATATGAAGGGATTTTCCAGAAGTGATCACCTGGGCCCTTAGCCTGTAACTCAATGGTGCCAAAATGGGCTGTTAGGTGACGACTTCAATTACGATTTGCTAACGCTGTCTGTCCTTTTAATGTTTTTGTAGTACAGCAAAGAATATTTTGATTCTAATTCCAGAGGATTAGTTCTCTGGTTGTAGGAGAAAAACAAGGAGAGCCCGGTTCTGTCCTTCTGCCGGGACCCCATTGACCCGCCATTGCGTTACAGGCTAAGGGCCCTGAATGGTCCACCGCGTGAGAATCATAGAGTAGAGCTAATTCTTTCTATGTGAAAACGAAACGAAACTTTGGGGTCTGGCAGAATACCAGCGCCATGGGCATGGAATTGTATCCGTCCCATAGCATATGCTGAGCCAGAACCCATTTATTGGCCATTGCACGCAGTTTTGTTAGGAAATTTGGTTATGGGTAATGGGTAGCTAATAAGTAGTAAGTTTCTCTCTCCTAATATTAAAATTATTATAAACTGTGTGCTTTGGTTCTTTAATAAATAGTCCAGGACAAGTTTTTTGGGGAGTGCCACTGCTTCGTAGACCACAACACATAATCGACTGAATTATTGTTGAAGAATACTATGTTATTACCGCGAACGAAAAATCTCTGAACAACAATAGCTCAGTTTAGCTACAAAATGTAAAAAACTGTGAAAATTTTGAATTTCCCGCCACGTTGCTATCGTCCCACCTTAATTTAGTTCTCGTTGATGTTGACGGTGCGGTAAACAAAAGCGTTATTTATAAATACATATTATATCCGGGTCCGGTGCTATCGGCACCTACTTCAAGCTCCTTCAAACTATAAAGATGCTAAAAGCTTGCGCGGCACCTAGGCTCCGTGATAGCGACTTTTATCGTGTTACCATCTAGCAACAACGTTTCAGTTTTATAAGATGTGTTACTGTACTTATTTATGTTATTTCTAGGGAGGCTCTTTATTCTGCTCTCTTACTCGTACATTATACATAATTATGTATTGCCTCAAATAATAGGCATATCCTTATTACTAAGAAGCAGCATTCTTTTCTCATCAACTGATCAATGAGGACATGAGGTAATAGAATAAACAATCGTGACAGGTACTGATCATTGCCAATTTAGGTGAAGAGAGGGGTAAAACACGCAAACGAGGTGTTTTTCAAAAGGTTTTTATAACGAAAATAGAGTGTTTGGAGTTTCGAAATTAATCTTCTTGTAGATAACGGCTCGAATACGTTTCTATATACATATATTCCTGAAATATTTAAATTACAAGGCCTCTTGAAACAGTTTTCCATTCTGGCCAATTTTATGCTCATCCCGAAACTGTTTGCTTCCTGTTGCACTATTTGATGACAGGTAAGTATAGAGGTTTCTTTTCCATACCTTATTTTTGGTTCCCTAAAAAGCATAATGCAGTAGTGGCGATGTTTCAAGTAAAATTAATGAACTGCAAGGTTGTTTTATAAGGGATTTCATCAACATCGCCTGCATTCTTATTTCTTGGAAACCTGTAAAGATATTATGATGAAAATGTTTATTTTTTTTCTTGCCTCGGGGCTTTGCGATGTTGTGAACGCATTACACTGCAAAGAACAGTGAAACGAAAGATAAGACAAATAGCAACGGACAAAATAAGTTTTTCTAAGGTCTGCATTTTTATCAATAAACTATTGATTTACGAGTACTCCGTTTACCTTACGAGTACCTACCTTGTATAGTCTAGTAGCTGCTGCCCGCGGCGTCGGCCGCGTCTACAAATCTGTCCAGATTTGGATCGAGAATATCTTTAGGAAAAATGCTCTAGGCACAAAATTACGATAATTGAATGTTGCGCCAGTCCGACACGCATTGTTTGAATTGTTCGCAGACCTTAGCTATAGATTTAGGATGACAATTTCTGTTCCACTTTATGCAGAAAAAATGAGTGAAGGAAAGATATCGTAAACCTATAAATATGGCCTCCACTACACCGTTCTTGTGCTAAAAACGTCTATCCCTTTTCTCGACAAGAACATGTGGAAGAAAAAAACACGTCCTAACCTAACCAAAGTTATGTGGCATTATTTCCACTGCCCCAACCGGCGTCTGAACCTTTTTCATCCGCTTACCTATGATACGACGGGCTTAGTCGTGATTTTACCTACGGCAAAGAAGAAACTTACAGGCAGATGCAGACTCGAATTCACTATGAATGAACTTTCGTTCGTGCCTATTACACTAACGCTTGCGGTCGCACTCGCACTATCGGGCGCCACATCGCGCGCGTACTTTGAGAAGGCGGGGGTGTCCGCACATCGCTGTTATTATAGAACAAATTGAACAAGGTAATGTGTAAATTAATAAAAATAGAATAAAATTAAACTTATTTTTTGTTTCAATCGTTACTAAAACTTTTTCCCTGAGTGTGTGTGTCGGGTGTCACTTACCAAAACAAGACCCTGTATAGAAAATTTAATTTTGTGTTATAGATATAATTACAGCCCCACTGAAAGTTAAAAGAGTATAGGCACCTACCTAAATATTGCAGTATAACAAAAATGGTTCCCTATAAGAGGGAACCTAAGACCAACTGATAGATAGAGAACTCTTTATTGCACAACAGAAAGAAATTAATTTCTTAAAAAATAACCGTAAACTGGCGGTCTTATCACTAAAAGCGATCGCTTCCAGAAAATAGTTATGTTTTTCAATAACTTTCTCACTCCCACACCCATCACGCTTTATTGATGTGTTTGCGCACCAAAAAGGTCTAAAATCTTTGGTATAACGGAACTTGTCTCCTTCTGTGTGGTTGGTTATGTAGGTAGTCGCCAAGAGATAAGACCGTGGCGGCAACCAGTAAATAATGTACAGCCGGCGCGACGGTTTACGTCCCTACGATAGCTCTTAATACGTGTGGCATAAGTGCGAGCAGGTAGATAACCGAACATAAATGGTGGAAAGAGATTTTAACTGCAGATTTACTTGCGATATTTTTGTACATATTTTTAGCTTCGTAATCGTGACGTTGAGTTCGTTTAGTCAAGATAGATTTAGTCAAAAATCTGCATAGTACCTATCTATAAAATGTCCCGGACAGTGCCGAATTTACACATTTGCCTCCAGTAGGCTTTAAAAATTTTGCCGGCCCTACCGACCGACCAATATTCTACCAGTTCCTAACCTTTTCACTCTCGTCACCTCTTTGAGCTTCAAGGAAAACTGACTGATATTGCTAAAAATTAATATTTTTCACAGTTTTTTAAAATTTTGAAGCTCAACTGAGCAATTTTTGTTCAGCAATTTTTCGTTTACGGCAATAAATAGTATTATTTTCATTATTGCAAACAACAGAAAATCACTATTTTTGTAAGGTTTGTTCTTCTAACTAAACCAGTTCGCTGGACTAAAGTAATAGTTGGAGAGCTAAAGTTATGTAAGAAAAAAAAGAGGTTATTTCACAATTTTCACGATTGGACTCTTAATCAATTTACCACCCTTTCATACATGATCAAAGCGCGTCTATTATAAAGGAAAGATAATTGCTCTTAAATAGGATCGCAAAAATGCAGCGAAAAAGATGCAAAATCAGAGAAAGATGAGGGCGCGCCCAAAAGTGTTTGTTGAAATAACACTTGAATTGACAAAAAATTGGTTAATCAACTGAGCCCCGAAATTTAACCGCACATAAATATGTACAGCTTTATAGCAAAGTTGGCTCAGTTGGCTCCACACGTATTGACCTGTCTTTCCTGTGGGCTAGGTCGACTAAGCTGTCAGGATGGTATAGGTGCTGGGCAAGCCTACTCCATCTAAAACAATGTCCCAGGCACTGCAGCGCCGAGTGGTCTCTTCAACCACCTAGTGTGAGTGAAGGTGCCACTGGACGCTGTATAAATCATCTCATTACGTAGATGCAAAGGCCTTAGTATAGCAAAGTTGTAAGACCCGCATGTACATCGACATGAGGAGAAATTGAGAGCGCGTGAGCGCGCGCGTGAAAACGTGGCAAGGGGCGCCGAAAAAGGGCAGGGGGCGTCACTCCTTTTGCTTCCCGGCACCTAGCGCAACTGCACACCTTGCTCAACCCTAGCTCGCTCGATTCACCTGCGTGTGGTACCTGCATTGCACGCCTGCTTGCGGCGGCCCTGTGAACGGTAATGTCACTCGTTCCTACCCCGCAAACAAACGCGACTACGCAAATTGTAAAGAAAAAAAAAGGTTTAAATAATAATAGGTAATTGTTGAAAATTGTTTGTGTGGACCTAATGCATATTTTTATATTATGTAAGATCTTAAAAGATGCCCTAAACTGCCGCCCCTCTAAAATCTGCCGCCATAGGCTTAAGCCTACTCAGCCTATTGGTAAATCCAGCACTGGTCCCGGATATTGCAGCGTCCGAGTATTCACTTCAGCTATCTAGTGTGAGCGGAGGGCTTGATGCTGGACATATTATCATCTAGCATAGATTCAAAGGTCTAAGTTTGTTTTTAATGGGCTTACATAGAAAACTAACTTTTCTATCAAATCTTATCGCATTTATCAACGCACATTCGTGCATGAGATGTAAAGCCGAGATTAAACGAGGATAACAAGAGCAATGTCAACATTTTGCGCTTCACTTTGTATTGTGTTGTGAGTGTTGTGTTGGAAGGAAACATTGTTACGAAATCTGCATGAGCTTCTGACAAATCGTCAATCAGACAAATCTCGTTCACTGCGGAGAAAGAGTTTAAGTGATAGAAGATATTTTAGGTGTGCCGTGTTCGTAGGTAATATTGACCCTTTTTTTGCCTGATCAGCAGGGCTAGGAAATCGTCAACTGGACTTTTGTCTATAATTTTATGAAATTATGCCTTTTATGAAATTAATACAGTACGTAGGTACCTATAATCTATAGCAAGCTTACACAAAAACCGAGTCTACGGCATTTGGCCTTATGTAGGTAGATTTTTTTTTTATCGAACCATTTGTGCCCATAGCAATTTTGCCAGTATTACCTTCTCCGCACGTAAAGCGGATTCGAATGTAATGCCTCCGCCCCCCACCCACCCTTCCCCTCTTTCCTGCAGCCGAATTTATTCAGATCCATGCACATTTTAATACGGCGGGAGCGTGCCGCGCGCGCCCTATGTTAAACTACAATTTGAATTTCAATCATACTGCTATTATGATAAGCCATCTTTCTAACTTTGCCGCAACCCCAGCCACCTTTTAGTGATAGGTACTCGTAGAACTTTGCCGCTTGTGGATTAAAACAAAGCCTTTTATGTGAACTAAATGTCACGATAAAATGTCACACCAAAGTTGTAGAACAAAAGTAGTTGGAAATCACATTTAGGTAGAAGTTGACGTGTTTCAGGAATAAAGCAATTAAAAAAATACCCTGTATATGAAAGTTTTTTTTCCATTTAGAGGATATCATAGTATAGCTTTCCCCATACAAACGTAGTCCCCGATTTCCTCCCTGGATAATGGCACTATAGCTAGAGCAAACATTCAAATTCAGAGCAAATATTCTGGGACATCTCCACCCCGGCATGTCGAAATGTTACGATTTTTTCGATAAACTATTGTTAACAGGTGCTAGGACCAACCAAAAAACGTTTTTAAAGCGGCGGCAAAACACGTCTGGTAAACCTATTTAAACAAGATTGGTGATGAATGTTATTCATGTTAGTGTCGTGAAACAAAAATTCACATTACTTTCTGTTTATCAAGCTCAGTCCTTTCAATATTTTTCGAGTACAGCAAAGAATATTAAGATTATAAATTAGTTCGCTGGTTGTAGGAGAAAAACGAGGAAAACCCGTTTTTTTCCTTCTACTGGGAACCTATCGACACGCCATTGCATTAAAGACTTATGGGTCAAGCTAAACTTTTTTAAATAATTTTGTTAAACGATTTTTGTTTCACGACAATAAAAGAGTTTCCGTTATTCTTAACATCGAAACAATGGGTTTAACAATTATTCATAATATGAAACACAGTTTTTAACTGATTTAGACTAGGTTTTTTAAATTTTCCAAAATTATGATAAATTAAGTATGTACAGTGCTCGTGCAAACCTAAGAAAATATTAAACAACAATTTGATTATGATATTTACTCGAACTTCTAGTATTTTGGGCAGTACCATGGTTTGTCGACCAGAAAAACAAATCAGCTGTGTGGACGATAGCAACGTGGCGGGAAATTCACAGTTTTTTACATTTTGTAGCTACACTGATCAAAGCAGTGGTACTGCCCAAAAAACTTGTCGTAGACCATAACACATAATTGGCTGAATTATTGTTGTTCTGTTATTTACGATAATGAAAAGAATACTATGTTATTGCCGCGAATGAAAAATCGCTGAACAAAAATAGCTCAATTTAGCTACAAAATGTAAAAAAATTCTGAAAATTTTGATTTTCCCGCCTCGCTGCTATCTTTCAGCCTTAAGTAAGTAATGATTGTTGTTCTGTTGTTTAAAATAATGAAAATAATACAATTTTAATGTCGTAAAAAAAATTGCAAAACAAAAAAACTTGAAAAAAAAACTGTGAAAATTTTGACTTTCCCGCCACCCCACTTTCGCTGAACCTTAAGCCCCAGGTTGTTTAGCTGTTGGATTGGCTTGTTTTGCAACGGCTTGGCTGCTGCCTGGCTCAATTACCTGCCGAGATTGTTTACTGCGAGACAGAATAAAACAAGAGTCCCCCCGAGTAAGGCGACCCGCTTCTCCATTACCCTCCCTCTCTAGTATAATCACAATCACTTCACTTCGCTTTTTAATTAAATTCTATTGAATCCAATTACAAACAAGCGTGATTACGCCATTATCAAAGTTTAATACATTGAAAATACAGGGCGGCACAAAAAGGTCATGTCTAAAGCCGCGTACACACTAGGTGCAACGTAACATGTAATGCAACATGCAATGTAACATTTTCCATACATTTTAATAAGTTCGCGAGCGCGTTGCGCGCGAAAAATGTATGAAAAATATTGCATTGCATGTTGCATTACATGTTTCGTTGCACGTAGTCTGTACGCGGCTTTACTTGAGGGTTTCGTTTCAATACAAGCAACTTTCCTTAAATACTCGAAAAAAAAGAGCTGCAACATCCATTTGGTGCAGTAGGTATCCAATCTTAGTATGGAACAGGTTCACTTTTTCCGAGATCTCGCAGTCTCGTCCTTGCTTAATTTGATGAGTTTAACAACCCCGTGTACCTTGTAAATAGGACCTTTTTGTGACACGCTGTATAAGAACAATTAAGTTCGGTAATAAAATAGTGATTAATTGTATTTATTGTTTGGAAGATCACACAATTTCCGAAGAATAGGACTAGACAGGACAACATGGACAACCCTGGAGGAGGCCTAGAGACAACTTGACAATGAAGAAAGTGTCAGTGACAGTAGTGAATAAAATTTTAATATGGAACACTGAAACATTTTCTGTAGTTTATAGTATGTAAGAAAAATGTACCAAAGTAGTTAGTTTTGTGTCAAGATAATAAAAAGGCTTATAATAATAATAGTAAGAGTTCCGAGTTTCACTCTTTGTCGTTCTATTGAGGACACCTGTATTTCTGACATCTCTTCTCCGATATGCAAATCAAGTCGGCAAAAGGCTTGCCACTTGTCAAGTTGAGTTGGGGCAGATTAAAGCCTGGGCCTCTGCTTGCTGGGCCTAGAATAGGTCCTATGAGAATCGCAGTGTTACGACGAATCAAGCGGTATCTCATTTCGCGAAACTGCAGGCTTTTGGGGATAAAAAGCCAAAAATACAACTATATATCTACAGTGTGTTGGACAGAAATTAAGGCCCTGTCAAACTGAATCAGGTCATTGAACCCATCAACACAAGCAACTTTTACTGTAGGACCAACTGCGAAATCTTTTAAAATATCTCAGCTGCTCCATACATTACCTACATTTTTTGCAGTAGTTATCGAACTCATAAAGCGATATCTCCAAAACAAGGGGGCTGATTAACATTTATTTATTTAAATTAATCATTGTCAGTTAAGAAGTTCCGTCATTATTAACTTCATTTCACTTGCATAATTCACGGTGAGAGATAATGCTGAATACTCGGGAGTAATGCAACTCTTTTGACCCTTTTACCAGAACACGCCGAAACACAAAAGTGTGAAGTTACATTTCTAACTCGGAAAAGTCTGCTTACATTGAAGACGCTACTTTTCTTGACATAACTTCGATAAAACTTTTCGTATATTATTGACGGTATAGTACAGTTTCGAACAGTATAAGTAATTATTATTATTATGGTAATAGTTATTTGTTATGCAAGAATGCAAAATTATTGTATGCGGCGAGTGCTTTATTGAATACTGTTGAGCGTAGCGAGTGGTTCAAAAAAAGAAACCTGAGCGTAGCGAGGTGTTCAGAAGCACGAGACACAAATAATTTTGCGTTTAAACATGCGATCGTAGAAGATCCTTTTTTAAACCGCTTTGTATTTTTGTGCGCTTCGAAATTTGAACTCGAAGCCCTAATAAAAAAAAAGGAACTCCTTCAACTTGTAGCGTCGCTTAGCAACGCGTTGTTGATTTTATGACACTTCAAGAAGACACGATTTGTAATCAACAACCCGTTGCTAGGCAACTTTGTGAAGAAGCCTTTGTGAAGAAGCAAATAAGAAGGAAACTCATTTCACTAACCTCTATGTAGGTACCTAGTCCCCTACCTACCTATGTCTATTGTTTGTCACGCATGGCTAACAAAATAATTTCCTCGCTTCTGTGAGATGAAAAGTTTTGTGTTTCGTATATTTGCGTCTCGAGCTTCTGAATACCTCGCTACGCTAAGGTTTCTTTTTTTGAACCACTCGTTACGCTCGTGGCTCAATTTAAGAAACCTTCGCTAGCTCGGAATTCAATACAAGCACTCGCCGCAAACAATAATTTTGCATTCTTGAATAACAAATAACTATTGTTAGCCATTCGTGACAAACAACAGACATAGGTAGGTAGGTACCTACGTAGAGGTTAGTGAAATGAGTTTACTTCTTCTTTGATTCTTTACAAAGGAGTATGTGGCGTTGCCTAGCAACGGGTTGTTGATTACAAATCGTGTCTTCTTGAAGTTTCATAAAATCAACAACCCGTTGCTAGGCAACGCTACAAGTTAAAGGAGTTCCTTTTTTTTTATTAGGGCGTCGAGTTCAAATTTCGAAGCGCACATAAATACAAAGTGGTTTAAAAAGGATCTTCTACGATCGCATGTTTAAAGTAACAGCGTACTTTCCGAGCTTGGGAGATGAAAATAATTTTAATTTTATGTTTAGAATATTACCGAATTTTTCAATAGTTATTTTTCCTCCCACATTTCGAGACTTGTATGCTTTACTCTCAAGAGTAAGCTCCGTTTTCCGATAAAAACAACACGCCATATCGAGTTTATTGCACAAATAATAATATTATTGTTAAAACCAACACCTATTGTAATGTTAAAAACTATAAAAAAACAGAGTAATTTTAATTGCTTTTTGAAATACAACTAGAACTAGACTAGAATATAAATTTTATTCAACCAAACGGCACAAAATAAAATGTTACAAAGCTAGAGACAAATAAAACAGGTATAGGTACATTTTTATACAAATAAAAAAAAAGAGTATTTCTATCACCAATATTCGAACCAATTACAATGACAAAGCCATTTGAACCAAACTTAAACATAGTTGACGTCGGTACGAATAATAAAATTTGTGTCCGATACAATGTTCTTTGCAGTTAATATTTTTATTCTTACTACTTGAGGCTGTGTTAGATAGGTCTCTCCTCACCTAATTCTAGAGTTTGTATGTGAACATTTTCGATTTGTTTAGTGTATTTGATACAGGAATCGATTTTGTTCGATTTTTCACTATGCACCGCATGTGTTAAGTAATAAATTGAACTTTTACTTTATCCATATTAAAAATTCAAATCACTTTAATTAAGTCCCTCCAGGAATGAATAGCTATGTTAGTCCCTGTTTGGTCTTTTCGAATAGATGTGATACATAATATTTTTACCCCCGACCCAAAAAGAGGGCTGTTATAAGTTTGACCGCTATGTATGTGTATGTGTCTGTAAGTCTGTCTGTGACAACGTAGCTCTTAAACGTGTGAACTGATTGGGATGCGTTTTTGTTTTATTTCAAAGCAGTTTTTACCTAGCGAGTTTTATTAGACATATTTTATCGAAATCAGCTGTTTATGAAATACTCTTATTTGAAGCTAAAATGTCGAGGGTATTTAAAAAGCTGTTATTAGAATAGGTTCTCTTCCACGTTACTAAAGTGGGTTAGGTTGCTAATGGGTTGTCCCCCGGTCTCTGGACTCCACAACTTGACATTCAAAGTTTCGCTATTATCTTGGTTATCATAATATCGTATCGTTCGCGATAGCCCTTCAGGAGTGATTAAGGGTGGCCTGCGTCGTGGTGCATTAATTATTTAATTTGCGCCGCCCGCCATCCCGCCCGCTTCATCATTCCAATGATCCCCGCGGACCGGACCTCGCACACCAGAAAATAAGCAGAGGCTCTGTTGGACCCATTATTGAATATCTAGGTTTGGAGATTAAATAATTATATTATTAGTGCCTATTCCAGCCAGTGATTCATTTAAATCTTAAAAAGTTGCCGTGTGATCTGTCTATGTTTGGAGATTAAATAATTATAATATCTAGGTTTGGATCTAGGTTTGGAGTTATCTAGGTTTGGATCTAGGTTTGGATCTAGGTTTGGAGTTATCTAGGTTTGGAGATTAAATAATTATATTATTAGTGCCTATTCCAGCCAGTGGTCATTTAGATCTTAAGAAATTACCGTGTGCCGTTGTGATCTGTCTAGGTTTGGAGATTAAATAATTATATCTAGGTTTGGATCTAGGTTTGGAGATGAATTAATTATATTATTAGTGCCTATTCCAGCCAGTTGTCATTTAAATCTTAAAAAGTTAACGTGTGCCATTGTGATATCTAACGACTAAAATCCAAGTCGCCGTAACCGCGCTTTCGATAAAAAAAAACCTATGTTTGGAATATGGAAAACGTAGCACCTTAAAAACAATTCGGAAGGCAAAGTTTTTTGTTCGAAAGTCCGTTATTGGCTTAATCTTATCTTTAGACAATATTGAGAAACTAATTTCAATAATTTTCATTTTGGTCCAGTAGTTTTGTTTTTATGCGCTAAAATGTTTTGTTCCTATGACCGCCAACAGTATGCAAACCGTCGCGTGACGTCATAAAACCGTATCTTTGAAACGTTGTAAAATCCAAACTACTTAACCAAAATGAAAATTATTGAAATTAGTTTCTCAATATTGTCTAAAGATAAGATTAAGCCAATAACGGACTTTCGAACAAAAAACTTTGCCTTCCGAATTGTGTTTTTAAGTCAGTGGTCATACATAAGTCAGTGTAAGTGGTGACACGCTAAGATACTTCAACTATAAGTGCGAAGAATCCTAGCATGCTGAAAAGCAAATTTCAATTTTGTGTACAAAATAGTAATAGTTTTATGCGAGACGTTTGCTGGATGTCACTTTTTGCTAGTCCCTAGATTGGTTTGCCCATGTTGCACACTGTCGCGCTTGATTGGATTTTAACGTTAACTTTTAACGATATAAAATACTCCGTCAACTCACAAATTAATATAGGAACTTTAATTGGGTCTTAAATAAACTTGTTCTATTGAACCCATAGTAAGAATTACAATGCACGTAAGTGTGTCAAAGCAATAAACGGAACCAGTCTTAATCAAATTTAGGCTGGTATTAATAGTCCTCTGAGATCACCTACTTGAGATCGGTCTCAAGTAGGTGAACTCAGAAAACAAAAATCACCGACTTGAGACATTGGCTTATTAATAAACCTATCTTAGGCGCGAACTTGAGTCCTCGATTTGAGTAAAGAATGAACTATTTGAACGAATGATACCATTTAAAGTTCAAAATGTGGTCAAACAGCTTAAACCCAACTCAAAAGTACTAGGCGCCCATACATTATAAAGAGACTATTCGAAAAGGCACAACCTGAGTTTGGCCTCCTTTTGGTCCATAAAATTGTCCATGGTCCGGTGTTATTCAGTTGTCAACTTTTCATTTCTATAATAGTCCAGGATTCCACAAACATAAAAGTGATGTTACAAGATATAACACGAACTCTACTCCAAATAGGTACTCGATTATAATAACTAGTGGTTCACCCCGAACTGTGAACTCAGGATGACTAACTTTTTGCTAACCCCATATCCACTCTTCGTCCGATTTGGATTTGGATGTTAGAATTTTAAAATTCTTTTAATTCCATTAAGCCGCCTTTATATTTTTATGACGACACAATCATTCATACATACAAACATACAAACATACTTCGATCGCTCGTTCAATATGACGACACAATTTTGTAGCGGCACCCTGGTCTAGACAAAAAGGAACAGGTCTGACTCGCTTCAGCCATTTTTATTCAGCATTGTTATTCGTTACTTTGGCAACAGAGAGCATGATCTTGAGTGAGTAACTCAGCATATTAATAAAGCAGCGCTTACTTGAGACCGATCTCAAGTCCTCGACTTGAGTCAAGAATGAACTAATTCAACGACTTGAGTAAAGAATGTACTAGGCTACCATACATTAGAAAGAGGCTAGCCACAACCTCAGTTTGACCTTCAAAGAGGTTCGTAAGGTGAACAACTTTTTTCACGCTTTTCAGAACTGTCGAATAAAAGAAAAAACTTTTTCTACTGTCAAACATCAGTCAAACTACGAAAATAATTATTATAAAAATGTCTCGTAAATTTTTGTGATTTTCAGTATATTGAACGTTTTAGTCGGTTATGGATAATAAGTGGCGCCAGAGAGGTTATTTTCAATATTTTGGCCGAAAAATATCATGCCGGAAACTTCCAACAGAGAGCTTCAGTTCATTCGAGCTTCCGTTTTTCGAGCTTCAGTACCTAGCGGACCCAGTTGGATGACCTCTACAAACGAGTTGCTGACAAGACAGGTATTTATTCACGATTATTGTATAAAATATACATAGTTGACGATACAAGTTACAGATATCGTCTAGTTCACGATACAAGTTACAGATATCGTCAGTTGGGTCTTTAAAATACCCCATCATCAACGTTTTTTGCGCATTTAATATAACTTTAGAGGTTATGTTTACGTAGAGAAAGTAGTAATTTGCCAAGCGAATTTATAATAAATTATAGAGCGATTGCAAACCTAACGTTTGATCGTTGCGCACATCATTCTACTACATTAATGTTTTATTTTGATTACAGGAAAATCAGAAAGTACCTACTGTCCGACGCATAATCGACGAAGTTAGGGCGTTATGATAGGATGGATAAAAACCAAGGCAATTTTAAAACACCAGCTTTGGTCTCGAAACCTGGAATAATGTGTGGAGAATGAACACATAAAATGAGGGGAAGAATACTCGACTCAGTGCAAATTCATGTCAGGTGTAGAAATTTTAGATGATGATTAGGAAACAATATTGTATTAATAAATATGTTACAACTCTCCCAGGCTTGTTTATTTTCCAATTAGAAAAAAAAATAGATAATTATGTAACATTAATGAAGGTCTTCCCTATTCAGATTTATCTTCAAGTATCAACTTAATTTACTGAATACCTACTACTCGTATGAATGATACCACACCCTCAAGTTTTCCCTACTATATCCGCTTTATATTTTATGCATGCCTAGTAACCTCTATGGTCCAACTGGGCTTTGAAGGCCGGCAAATTCTCTTAAAAAAACTAGGTACGAGTAAAGAGGTTTGAATTGTATGTTGTGCTGCCATCTACATGATATGTATCATACTACATGAATCTTTCTGTCACCAATCGCCATATAAGAGATTCCGGATGTTTATGCACGCCTAATACCTTCAGACCATTGACATGACGTCATTCACGTTACAGCACTCAAATTCTATTGTACACACGACAGCACGTCAAAGTGTACACTTTTGTTGTAAAGTCGCCCGTAACGTAACCGAGTAGAGTACTAGCGTGTAAAGGTCGACGTGTTGTCGTGTGTACGTGCGTTTCACGAAATAATTCCCTTGGATTGTACAAAAATAGTCCCTATTACATCGTAATAAGAGTTTCGTCAAGGGAACTCTTTCGTGAAACGCAATAGTGCTCGGATTTTCAGTAAGGAAAGAGTTAAAATATACTTTCTGCCTTTTTATTAGTGTGTGGTGTAGTTTCTTACAAGATTATGGGAGCCTGCAAATAGTAGTTTTTCTTTGAAATTAAAACTTAATTTTGACAACACTTCTGTATTTGGCCAAGTACAAGCTCGTAGCTTCTGATTCTACCATGCCTTTATAGGTAGTATTTGAGTTTTAGATGGTGACGCGGTGGTGGCATAATGGGTAGAACAATGGACTCGGAATCGAGGGATCCTGGTTCGAGTCCCGATGAGGGCATGTACCCTACCCATGACATTAATTTATTTCAAAGTCGCATACATACCACTCCCTGACTGTGAAGGAAAACACCGTGAGGAAACCGGAGCGTCTGAGGCTATATACCAAACTAAACTCAAACTTAGTACCAGCTTATTTTTTTAAACCTCAGCTCTTCGGAGTTCTTGCTTGGTAATATGAATGTGGGGCTCTGAACTGCTGGAGTTTTGCAGCTCGAAGAACTCGGGCTGGTAGAAACACATTTCTGGCTAGTCATAGCGATGTGGTAGAGGTGCCGGTCGAATGACGACGACAAATTATTTCACACCACAAGGTCCCTTTCCACGTAACTTCCGATGTCGACGATGGTCCTAAGTATATTGTTAAGCTGCAACTTCTTGCGGTAGGTTCGCTTTGGATGCGCGCTGACTAAACATCATTTTTGTATTTTAATTATCAAAGAAAATAACTCCCCTTCTTACTTTGCGTAGTCGAGTAATGAAAAACACGAACTTGAGTCGGCTATCGCCTGCACTTGGAAATGACAGTCGCAAGTCTGGTCTCAAGTAGGTGAACTCACGTAAGATTGTGTCTATTAATATGCCAGCGACTCCGGTCTCAAGTAAGTGATCTTACAGCTTCTTAACATTTTATGCATGCCTAGTACTCTAAACCACGTTGTATTGAAATTGAGACGTCACGGACTGTCAAAAGATGAATGACTCACTCAATTCCGAGCTCAAGTCGGCTCTATTAATATGGCGTCGACTCAAGTAAGTCGACTCACTCAAGTAAGTCGGCTAATGTCAATGTCAATCTCAAGATCGTGTCTATTAATAAGCAAACAGCTACTCAAGTTTGACATTACCCAAGGCTTGACATTTACCTCCTTGAGATCGATCTCAAGTAGGTGAACTCAGACGACTATTAATACCACCCTTTAATCTTCTTGGCTGGCACGCAAGTTGTTTCGCGTTATTGATGTTTGACGCAGTCGTTTTGGGTTTGGGTTTGTGTATTGCATTTTACTTTAAGAATAATATATTGTTGATCGTAATTTTAATTAATTTCGTATTCGAATTTCACTTTTAAACTTCTATTTCTAATTAGATAGCCATTTCAGTGCAATACAAATCCATTCAATCTCTATCGTATTTTGGTAAATAACTGACTGCTTCGCATACCTAGTCGAGTAAACTTTAGATACGTAAGTACATTAAGGTCCGCTTGCGCCACCCTGGGTTAGCCAGTTAACTCTGAGTTAAAGTCAAAAATTGTATGGAAATGTCAAGTTAACTCAGAGTTAGTTTGCTAACCCTGAGTGACGCAAGTCCGCCTAAGGGTGGCATTAATAGTCGTCAGCTCAGGCTCGAGGTCAATTAGGTGGTCTCAGAAAACAAAATCACCGACTTGAGACCTTGGCTAATGTCGATGTCAAGCTAAAGCTAGAGTCTATTAATATGCCGAGCTTTTGTTCAGTGATTTTGTTTTCTGAGATCACCTACTTGAGCTTGAGCTGACGACTATTAATGCCACCCTTAGTGTAAAGGATGTCAGCCTGGTTTAATAGCCGCAGTCATATTTCCATTCCACAGAAGCCAAACCAACTTCTAGACAATAAAGCAGCAATTTGAGTAGAGGCATGGCAGTCGGTCCCTAATGCTGAAGCCGACGGCGGCGTAATAAAACTTAATTTCGTGGGCGTCCATCAAAAGTCGCAGCGAATGGTCCGGGCGGAGCGCACCGATCATTTATCAACTCTATCTAGATTCCGTTCAGCGCCGCGTCATTTTCATCCCCAAGAATTTCGCCTCTACTAGTACAGTCGCCCGTAACTTTTTAATTCACTTAAAAGGTTACCGTCTGCCCTTTTGATACGTTATAAAGTACGTAATTCTGAATATAGATAAATAAGTCTTGCAATTCCTAACCCGCCGCAAACATTGCAAGCATTTTTATATGCAGAATTACGTACTTTATAATGTATCAAAAGGGCAGCCGGTAACCTTTTACGTGAATAAAATGGTTACGGGCGACTGTACTACACAGATACTGTCAAAATACTGTGGAACATCCGTTCGTCGCAAACTCGCAACACAGACAATGCAGTAACATTGTTGCTGGTAATCCCCACTACTGAGCTCTGCCATTCTTTCAAAGAGAGACTTCAGTTAACCTATCAGAAACATATTCTGTATGGAAAATGTACCATATTATTATGTCCTTCGCTGTAAATAGTTAGTGGTAAAGTTTTGTGTTACAGACAGATGGGTCGGTAAGAATTTATGACATTTGTCGGACATTTATTTGAAATACCTACTAGTTCTGTTAGCGATTGTGGTTTGAATCACGATCCTAAACACAACACCACAGGGTAGTGATAGTCGTTACAGTTACATACAGAGTGAAGTCCCAGTTCTAGGAAATAAAGTAGCTTACCCTGGGTAAATGTTAATACTTACCTACAGCCCAGTGTGCATTATTTTTATCCCCCTGTAACTGCTGCGGTCCAAAAGACAATGCCACTGCTTTTCTTGCTTGGTTTTAGACAGTAAAGCAGTGTATTAGCAAAGCAGTGGCATTGTGGTAGACGTTAATAACTTATTAATGAAAGAAAAACGCGCTGCTCTCAAACTAAACTGGTTTAAAAATGTATAAGGTTGGTTAAGCCTTGACCTAGTGGCCGGGCGCCGAGAGTTATAGCATAATTTGTTCACAGGGTGAAAAAGGAAGTAATTAACGACGTTCTTCTAAAAGTAAATTAATACATTCAAAGAGACGGTGTCACCTAGGACTTAAGAATACCACCACGTTTGTGATCACGACCAATTAAAAAATATATAGTTTTTTTTGTCTCCCGGAAACCCGCTTAAGGCATAGATATTACGGACTATGTATATTGAATAATTTTATTGTGATGTGATGAGATGGGATCGTGGTCTGCCCTTGATGCTATTTATTTGTTGTTATAATATACTTTGTAACGTTTATTCAAATAGGTAAGTATCCTTATAATAAAAACATAATTACAATGCATCTTAATTACACTGGTTGCCTTGAAGAAATTGCTATTAGCAATAAGTACCTTATTGAGTTTAGTTCTATTTTTATGTATTGATATTGGTGGACTATAAATAATATTTTATCTTAATCCTATTTCCTGAAATATTGAGTTTTGAAAATTATTGACAAACAACGACATGAATAGTACAGGGGCTGGTTGTTGTTTCCGCAAGCCGAGATCTACCTATTTCGGCTCGCTGGGCCAGCGACAGTGAGTGACTGCACTACGTAGTGACTACGTGGATCAACGCACGGCGGCGAGCGGGCTAGATAAAGGCTTATTTTGCACTCAGAAACCGAGACCAATCATCACCTGCGGGTATGGGTCCTGTGTCGGGAAGTAAGCTTTGCACCAAAGCCGGTTGTAAATCTAGTCGAAACTGCCACCTCTCCTCATAAGTCACGATTAACGAAACTAAGCTATCACCAAACTCCTTTGGAGTAAACTCGTTTAGAGATCGTAGGTTTGTGCTCGATTTAGCTCGCGTTATCGTCCGCGTGAAAAATTAACGGAAATTGGGCAAAAATTAATTAGCTGTTCCTTACATTACATGTAGTACTGCCACCACCTCATTGTCATACCTCATATGCCTAATTTCATTCGATTCGTAAGCAATCCTTTTTGCGTCATGATGGCTTTTGAGACAAGAATTGGAGTTTATAAAACTTACAAAAATAATCATAGCTCCTAATCTACACAATTTGGTAGAGCAACATTTTATTCGAAATGATCAGTAACGATGCCCCAAGTAAAAAATATATTTTTGGACAACAAAAAATGGGCCACCCTGTATTATAAAAAAAACTAGTAACTTCATAAAAAAGCCCTAAGCTACCAGAAGGCACACGAGGGCTGATGATGATGATGAAACGTATTGACACGTCGCATTCAGTGGTACCCCTTAGAGTTAGATATTTGTTCTAAACATTTTTTTGTTATTTTTACGGAATTCTTAATTCTCGATTATCTTACCATTATGTACCTACACTAACACTGAAGAAAGGGAGACTACGGTTTCACTGCCAACCGCAGCCTTATTTTCGGATAGACTCAGCGAATAGCCGAGACAGGCGTTAATTCCAATTTCGTATCTAGGTGGGTGGTTTCGACACACAAACATAACAACAATGTTTCGACCCAGTTTAATTCAATCGAAAATCAAAGCGCCTATCTACCTACATTATCCTTTTTAACCGACTTCAAAACGGAGGAGGTACACCCATTGCGTGATATAGGCAGGTGAATGGAGACATCTAGCGTTGCGCAATATTAAACTGCAGTTCGCGGTAATCTCAAACTGTAAAATCAACTGTTCCAGTCACGGGTGGAAATATTTAGTTTTGCTGGTTCAGTTTTCTGAATATTAACATGAATCACTTTTTTTTGTTAACAGTTGTACGACTACAACCAAGTTTTAAAACCCAGTTGGCCTCGAAACCGCTAAAATGGCACTACGTTCAACTGGCCAGTTGGACTCGCTAGCCGTAGCAAGATAAAAACAACACGAAAAAGTTGCGGAGACGTCGGCAGGCAAGTTGTGGGAACTGGGACAGTGGCTGCACCGGCCGAGCGCCACGCCCGCGGCCGCACACACGGGCGACTGAAAAAATTTACAAGGGTTTTTTAACCTACTAGTGACGCCCCGGCTTTGCACGGGTGCAAAAAGGTACTACAACAATGCGTGAAAAAATATCTAAGTGACGGTGAAAATCGCATAAAATCTTTAGCGGATATATAGACAGACGCGGAAAATTACTTTTCATCTTTCAGTCCCGAAAAGTATGCTTGGTGCACTCTAAGCCGATAGCGGAACTTTAAGTAGGCTGTCTACTGATCAATACAAACAACTTGTACTAGGTGGCGACAAAAATGGAGCGAAAAAAATATCAGTTGTTTAATACATTTGGCGCAGTACTGAGTCGACCTTTTGTATGGAACAGCTGATATTTTTTTCACTCCATTTTTTTCACCACCTAGTACAAGTTGTTGGTATGGATCAGTAGAAAGCCTACTTAAAGTTTCGCTATCGACTTAGAGTGCACCCTGTAGTTACATACGATCGTGGAAAAGCTTCTAAAGAACGCGACGCCTCCTTGCATATGGTGTATAAAATTAACTAGTGGTTCGCCCCAAACTTTAAACTCGCGACCCCGTATCTCAGCAACCCCTCGACCGATTTGGCTCATGTTTGAACTTAAAAATTCTCTTTACCTTATTTACCTGCCCACCAAATTTCGACGATCCGACTAAATTTACTCAAGTTATCGTCGAACGAACATTCATACATACATACAAATGCCGGATCGTTCCAGTAGACTCGGAGAACTTCGCTCGCTTTGCTCGCTCGTTCAATAAAGGAACTCCCTTGACTTCAATTACTTGTGTCGTTGCCTTCCCCGGGTTGTTGATTTTATGACACTTCAAGACGACACGATTTGTTACATATTTAGTTTCGCTGTTATTTCGACATGATTGTATTATAGGTTTCCTGCAAATACAGAGTGTCCCAAAAATTGTGTCAAGCGGTAGTCCAGAGATAGAGCGCCCCTACCCGAATCACCCCCATGTATGTTCAGCGATTTTTTGGCGTTTAGAAGTTACTAGTTGTGCCCGCGACTTCGTATGCTTTTTTACACATTTGACATTTAATTTAAATTCGACTGTGGAGGAAAACTCAAATGGAAGGTTTTTTTTAACCCTCGACCAAAAAAGAGGGGTGTTATAAGTTTGACAGCTTTGTGAGTGTGTCTGTATAAGTGTTTATGAGGGTGTGTCTGTCTGTGGCACCGTAGCTCTTAAATGGGTGAACGATTTGGAAGCTTTAGGTTTTTTTTTTAATTTGAAAGCAGGTTTTCTAGCGAATGTTCTTAGTTATGTTTTGTCAAAATTGGTTCAGCTATTTATTAAATATGCTTATTCGAAGCTAAAATGTCGGGGGTATTTTAATAGTTATTATTTCTTAACTTGCGGTAGCAGGGCTCAAATGAAAGCAATATAATAAAATATAATAAAAACCCTAATCTAAACAATACATTTATAAATTTAATAATAAATATGTATTGTTTACATTAAGGTATCGCCCGTAATAAGATACCAGGAAGCTTAGCATAAAAATTGCTTAGGAAGTAAAAGGGTTTATATGTATCTCCCTCGACGTAGAGTGGGATAGATAAAGTTATAAGCCCATAGATAAGGTTTTACTCATTCTCATGCTAAGCCAGCAAGCAAAGCATACGGTTAATAACTCTGACTATCCAGCTCATCGGTAAACAATAGTTATTTGTCATGCAAGATTGCAAAATTATTGTTTGCGGCGAGTGCTTGTATTGAATACCGAGCGGTGTTAAAAGACCGCCATCAAAGTGGGAGACCACATACAGGGTGTTAAAAGACCGCCAACAAAGCGGGAAACCACGTATTGTCCTCAACAGAAGGAACATTTTTGCCCAAGGAACTATGCCTGGGAAATCAACGGTTTCCGAGATAATGAGGTTCAAAGTCGGATTTTTCAAAACTTTTTTTTGCAGAAATTTATTCACTATCTAGTTCTTAAGAATCCCCTGAAGCTCTGCAGCCCTCTCGCTTGCACTTTTCAACATTTTAATTGATTGTAAGAGAATGATTAAACTTTGGACGATAAAATATAGTTGCAGACATCTATATCTATACTTATAATAAAACTCTAGCGAAGTCAATTCTGTACATTGAATATTTAAAAAAAAAACTAGCAGGGGTTACTAAGTAAACTATACTGAATACAAAAATGCAAAAGAATCGGTCTATGTCTGTCTGTCTGTCTGTCTGTCTGTGTGTTACCTCATCACGCGAATACCGCTGAATAGTTTTCAGTCAAATTTGGGACCGTGATAAGTCCTGGTTCTGGGCACAATCTAGGCTATCCAATGTTCAGAATACATTGCGGCTTGCAATTTTAACTTAATTTATTGTAAGAAATATTCATAATTTTGATATAGCTTCTTGAGAAGATATGTTAATAAAGTGATACTGAACACATTTAAAAAAAAAAAAAAAAATCCGGAAAAAAAAATCCGACTTGGAACCTCATTATCTCGGAAACCGTTGATTTCCTAGGCATAGTTTCTTGGGCAAAAATGTTCGTTATGATGAGGACTATACAGGGTGTTAAAAGACCGCCAACAGACCCGAAAGCCATTAGACACCAAAACAAAGTACTTTTTCGATAAATTATTGTTGGGAAATGATTTTGGTTTTTTAGGTTATAATTTTGAAAAATATTTTTTCACGCAATGGACGTGTAACGCACAGAAGTCATATTGCGCAAGCGTAGGTATCAGATTATGTTACTTAAGCTTGAAGTGCCGTTGTTTAGAATACATTGCGGGTTGCAACTTTAACGTCGTTTTTTGTAAGAAATATTCATAATTTTGATATGGCTTCTTGAAAATGTATGTTAAGAATCCCCTGAAGCTCTGCAGCCCTCTCGCTTGCACTTTTCAACATTTTAATTTATTATAAGAGAATGATTCAACTTTGGACGATAAAATATAGTTGCAGACATAGATAATAAAGCTATCGACATGTAGACATACTTTAAATTTCACATTTATAGTTTAAAAAAATAATATTACTGAACTACTACTTTTAACCGAAGTTCTGTGATATTTTGTTTATTAGTAGGAATATGGAATCAAAAGTGTGTCCACATGTCGATAGCTTTATGAGTGGTTTTGACCTTTTTTAAAATTGAAGTTTTCTAATATTTTTTTTCCATATTGGGATTTTAAATAACTAGGTAGTATTTTTTTGTAGTATCACAAAAAATACGATCAGCTTAAAACTTGTAGAAGATACCGCAATTTTGATCCAAAGTTCAAAAATGCCGTTTTAGAGAAAACATCACCGAATAAGTGAAAAGAAAAAAAATATTAGGGTAGGGGTCTGAAGGATTTTTTATTGATTTCAAAAACTTTTCTAAAACCTAAATTTTTAGAATAGCACATAAAATCTGTCACTTTATGGGCCTTTTATTCGAGTATTAAACAGTCAAACAAAGCACTTCGAAGTTATAGACTTGAGAAAGCAGACATTTTGGCACTCACACAGGTAATATGCCATTTCTGATAAAGCTAGAGCCATGAAACGTGGTGCATATGGAGTGTACTGAGAAATGAGAAATCGTAAACCGGATCAAGTTTGAGTGTGATGTTGAGTAAGTGCGTTGAATTCTCACTACGCTGCTACAAGAAAGGTAGTACTTAAACCACAGCAAAAATAAAAACTGTACATTGTACATAGCTTTGTACTAATATAGATCATCTGTCCTAGATTCAAAGGCCTAAGTAATTGTGGTACCATCACATTAGCATTTTCTAGAGTGGCAGGTTCCACTCAAATTTGCAAATTTTCCGCTACCCTGTGACACCATTATTATCTCCTTCACTCGTACTTCTATAAGCATCAGGCACTGGAATCTTCTAAAGCAAGAGGGATTTCAAAATTATGGTTTTATCTAATAGAGAAAGCGATGCACTTCTAGACGACGACGGAGCTATTACGGTTACTCGTATGCTACAAGTGCTACGAGTCTCGTAGACGCTTTACGTGTGCTACGAATAATCGTAGAGGGGCTACGAGCTAGAATATTAATTACTTATTTTGTGTTTCGGTTAGATTTTCCTATATGAAGAAAAGCAATTTGTTACTTTCCAGCCCAAGAGATGATTAAATTTTTGCGTGCAAAACGTCTGTCTGTGTCAGATAGTTAGAAAGCTTTTAGCATGAAACCGTTTCTCTTTTAAACTGTGCATTACACAAACATAAAACATTAATGGTCAGTTAAATGGGATTACTTTTATTCGTTTGCAAAGTATACATACCAACACTTGATCAGTGAACATTCTGATACAGCCCCTGTATTATCTAAAATATCCACCGTGAAAATAACGGTTTTTAAATGTCAAAAAAAGGATTGTTCATTTCAATAAGGGCTATTTTCGAGTGTTTTGACGCTCGGAAGTTGAGTGGAATTTTTAGATAATAGCGGCGCAGAGCAGCTACCACGAGTGCTTACTGTCACTGTCACTGAAAGTGATAAGTTGGATAAACAACCTTACTACTATAGTATTAGGATACATGACAGACGACCGGCAGACGTCCGGCACAGCTTTTTCGCACTCGTGGTAGGTATTCTGACTAATTATTTTATTTTGAGGACAAAAAATGGCACTAAATTTTAAAATATAATTTCCTTACAATACATAGCCGATTGACTCGCCATCTATAATCAGATGGAGTTTTGTCAGCCTTCTTGATTTGGGGCCACCCTTTTAAGATTTACCGAGTGACTGGCTTCGATAATAGATCATGACTGAAGCGAAGCAATCAATCACCACTGACTGGGGCCTAAATGGGGGCCCATCGGCGGGCGCGTCAATTTTGTGAATATAAAATTGGGCATGTGAAGCCCGACGTCAGAGGCGTGGCGATAATAAAGTATGGGCCAAGTATGAGTCGAACTAGAGCGTCAAATTGTTCCATACGATACTATTTTGTGACTTTGTGGTGGTCCACAACCTTACCGTCAAATTTATGGTTCAAGTAACTAGAGATGTTAGAGGCCGAATGTCTTCGAAAGTTGTCTGCGGAAAAAATATCGTGTCGAAAAAAAGATTCACAATGGCTCCTCTATTTATATTGTGGAAAATTATACCTTCTTACCTATCATAAACTTTCCTTTCCACCGATCAACCCCCAAAAATTTTTCCCTTAGCGCTAGTTCGACTTGTGCTTGATTATTTTACTTTATTATTTAACATCTATCATACGTTTTTTAGAAATAAATTAAGTTGAGCTTCTCAGAAAAGCATAAGAAAAAGCGTCTCACTGATTTAATATTATTATTGTTGTAGCTAACAGCAGAAATAAATGTTGGTGAACAGAACAACTCGAACGATGTGAAATAAAATCCTGCGCGCTGGGTGACAACAATTTTATTCTCACTTATCTAAATTGTTTCAGACAATTTATCCCATTTAAATGACTGGTTTTTATTGCCTGCTGCGCCACGGATAGAACGCCCAGGAGCCTACAAGTCCTTTATGTATTTTCACAATGTTAGTACATACCTATATACCTGTCATACCTGTCTATAAAAATAGCAGGCCTTTTCAAGACCATCATAGTTTTTAACCCTGTTTTGTGGCCAATTGAAAATCTCCAATCGACAGTGACAACGCGAGCCTGAACTCTCTCTCTCCCTGAGAAAAAGCATTTATTTGGCCTGCAAGTAAGCGTGTACTGTATAGGCTACCATCTTACCCTCGCTTACCGAAATTGCAATAATACTAATAAAATATTAAAAGTTATCATTGTGAATAAAACTTTTGCATACCTACTAACTTACTTACCTTGACTCGTGTGCGGAAAGTTGTAGTCGTACCACGGGTCGGGAAACCGATTGATCACCGATCTACGACCACAGCAGCATTACTTAAGTATTTATTTTTCGTTCCTTAAGGTGCCGTGCATAGTGAATAGTGGCTGTGTTAGATAGGTCTCACCTAATTCTAGTGTTTGAAATGTGAACATTTTCGATTTGTTTAGTGGATGAATGGATTTTGTGCATTTTTCTTTGCGCGCGGGCTTTACGATCACGATACGAGTAGGTTTTTTTGCACTACTTCTGTGGGCTAAGATGGATCTATTGCGAGTAGGTTCGCACTATTCGCGGGTGCAATCAAATTAAATTTCTACTTATCAATACAAACTGTTACGGAGTGCGGCCGGTACGGCAATTATTATAAGTTATTTGGAAAAATTGGACATGGAGGCGGTGCAGTATGCCTCTTTTTATGTGTGTCCTAACTACTGCAAGCGGGTCAACATGCCATGCCAACTACTGCCTTACGCGCTATTTTCATGCCTTATGCACTAAGTTTTATAAGCAAGCCCTTTTGCGTTTCTTAAGTTCTAACATGCATTTTTTGGTAGGCTTCTTATAACTAAGGCGCGCGCAAAGCAAGCAAGCAGGAAGGCAGGGATAGGAAAAGGGTACCTTGGCATATTGACTCGTCTTTATAGAAACTTTGATTATTGACGCTCGTCTTCAAAGAAACGTAGACTTTCGTCTATGAAACGTTCGCCCAAGAAACAGTGATGGTCGAAATAGAAACAGTATGGTAGTCTTGAAAAAGACTGTTCTTCTGCCATCTGGCGCTAGAACTTTCGTGCTAGCGCGGCAGGGTCTCTCAACGCGCGCGCGGGCGGGGGGCGCGGGGAGGCGTGGCTTTTTCCGGAATGGCGCTGCGATCCCTCTTCTCGGGATGTCTTCTCGCTCGGCGTGTTGATCGGTGAATGGCGTGCGCGCAGCACTACCGGACCTTATATTTATACTCCCGCGCACTATCACAGAAAGTTCCTTTGTTCGCGCCACCGTTTCTATGAAGAGTATGACATCACTGATTCTTGGGTGCGCCGCTTAGTTGGTTTCACGTTTTGGAATGTTTAACTTTTCTGGATTTTTCTCTGTTGGTATAATTTCGTTTCCAGAAAAGTAATATTTTGTATGGATAATGTTTTAATAACTTTTGGAATTATATAGTAAAAAGTAGAGTCAATAGAAAACTGGTAAATTCAAGTTCCAAGTATTATTTTTCACGTAGTAAATGTCAACTTTATAGTAAATCTCAAGTCAATCTTTTCAAGTTGTATACCTAGCAATAGATGGTCTATTTTTGCCCTTTTTTAATGTTGTTAACTACATAATGTTAGTACTTACTCATTATTAGGTGTTTAGTTTTGATATACCGACTTTGGTTCATAAACACTTAATAATGAAGGTGAAAATAGTTGCTAGTAATAAAAGATTGTCAGTTTTAGTGTTTGTAAATAGTTTAAAGTTGATTAGTTTATGTTTTTAGTAGTTTTTGAGTCTTTTTGTTATAATTAGGTACTAATGGCCTCTTGTTGGTATTTTTAAGGCCTTAGTTTCTATTTTTAAGTTTTAATGAGCGCATATTAGTATTTCATGTTAATTTCAGTCTGGTTATGTTCTGGTTTCATTTCAAGTTTTATAATTTCTCGTCGTTTCTATTTTGGTATTTTGACAACACGACAAAGGTTAATGTAACAACATTGTATGGCCGACCAATGGCGTCCAAGTATTTCACCCATTGTTATTCCACGTACCCATTGTGTCTAGCCGCTTTTGAATATAAACCCGAATTTTTGGCATTGTAAATCAGTTCTCGCCGCGCTCTTCTACTGTACACAAGTCTTTCAAGAAATATACAAGTCAAGTTGGTTCCTGCTCTACATTGGTGTTTTCTTCTGGCTGCCTACAACCTACCCCGCCCTGAATCCTGCACTACAAGCTGGTCCTTCGAGCCGGATCATCGGGAAGCAGCCACTACAAGTGAACATGAAGAAAACAAGAAGCCAGGCCCAGCAGAAGAGCGCGGCGGACTCCGGCGTCACCATGGCTCACTCTGGACAGCCGACGTCGTTAACCCACGTCGGGTCCACGCCCGCCGCCGCTGCAGCTGCCGATGCCACGACAAATCGCCCTACTCTGCCCGCGGCCGACTCTGGCGTTTTCGTGGACCCCTATGGACCGTTGCCGCCTTCAACCCACGTCACGTCCACGCCCGCCGCCGCCGCAGCTGCCGATGTATTCACGAAGCATCGCCCTCCGCTGCCCGAGGCTGAAGTTGCTGCGGCAACTACACGTCGTGCAGGCAGCATAGTCTCGCGCTCCAGCCGTACGAGCCCGACACTGCGCCTGCAGTACGAGAGCCAGGCACAAGACGACCCCGCACACATCCAAGGGGCCACTATACAAGATAAAGCCCGTGCAAAGGACCTGCGCCTGGCCATTGAAGAAGACGACGAGATAGCCGCCACCGTCCCGACGCCTTTGGAACGCGTCGCGGATCGGCCCACGACCTCGAGCCAGCGGGAAAGACGTCGCGTTCGCCGTCTACGAGTCAGCGACGCCCCTACGACGCCAGTCCCTCGCCCGTCGACGAGATACGCCCAGTCTGGAGAGCCGCTGGACTGGCAGGCGCCGCCACCTCGCGCGTTAGTTCGCGCGGACCCCATGACTCATCGTGGCGCGGATTGTACGGATTGTGAAAAAGGACACGTGGTGTTTTTAAGTGAGAGCCGTGACCTCGTTAAGTGCGTTTCTACAAAGTGTGTTTTAGTTGCGATTCGCAAAGGAAACGGACTCTATTACAAAGTGAATGTGCGGACAATGAAGGGCCTCGAGTTGCCCACACGGACTTTTCCATGGACTGTTAGTGCACTCAGTGGGAATGTGCACCACGGTCAACTGGATTGCGAGGATGTGACGGACACGAGACGCATGCTGTTGCTGAGCCAGGACAGCTGGGAGCTCATCGTCAGCGAGGAGACCGACAGGGGTGAGTCCGGGCAACCGGTTACTTCTCTTTTAAAGTTAGGCTGGTTTGTGCATGGACCCATAGTTCCCCCTTCTGGTACCGAGTCCGTCAGTCTCGTTTTAGTATCGCAGTCTGATCTTCATGATCTCATTATTGAGCAGTTCGAGATACAGGGTATTGGTGTTTTTAGACTGTCACGTAAAACTGAAAAATCTGAACGCGCGCTACATATTTTGGAAAGTTCTAGTAGGCGTGTTGAAGGAGCCTGGGAAGCGTGACATCGTTGATTTGCCCAATAGTCCTTGTTAAGTTAAATTCTCGACTGCGTAGCATGAAGAAAAGGTGCGACCGTGATCCAGACTACAAGGCTAGTTAGTATTTTGGCTAAGATTTATCGTTTAGTGTCGGAGTAATATCTACGTAGAGAAAATGACTCAGCAGCTGCAGTAAAGTTTGATTCAGTTTTTGGTATTTTGGTATTTGTCTATTTTTGGTCCTGAATCCTAGTAAACTGCAATTGTTATTTGATGCTGCCTCTCCAGTTAATATTTTTCTCTTTCGGTTATTAATATCTTTTCACAGACCCTGACTTAAGTTTATTGCTCGGCGTTGTTATTAGTTTTCGGCCAAGTCCAACTTCTTTCACTGGGGACAGTCGAAATTTTATGCAAGTCAACATCCAGCCGGCAGATCAGGATGCTCAGTTTTTCTTTTAGCGAGCAGATAGAGATTGTGAACCCGACACTTACGTGAAATCTCTAATTTTTGTAGCCATTTCTTCGCCGACTACGGCAATTTACAAGATCATGACTTTTTGTATAGCGTAGGATCCGTAGAGCGAGCGAACAAGTTGGTACATGTTGTGAGTCACAGCCACAAAGCCGCTAGCTTTCATATCAGGGGGTGGGTGACTCATTCGCCTGCTCTACGCGAGTTCCTACTATGTTAGTTTTGGTATATTCTTTGGATTCGACCTTTCTTCTAAGAGATTGTCTAGCCTTTTGGTATATAGGTCAGCTGTTCCTACAGAGCTACAATCTCCTAGCTTCATTATAAGCATTTTTGACCCCAATTGTTTTCTATAGCCTTGCATTATTGTTGGTATTTTTGTATTGTATTATTGGTATTATAATGCAACGTTTCTGGCTCTCAAGTATAGGATAGGGTCAAACATGGATATAAGCTGAAGCTAGTTCGAATGGTCAAGTCAAGTAAAGTAAATATTGTCTAAGTTCCTCGTTTTTAGTTTAGTTCAGTTTAATGTTGTAAGTTTAGATAATCAAGTCGTTGGTAGTTAAATGTTCAAGTTTTCAAGTCCATTTTGGTAAATTTTCAAGTCCTCTGTTGTTAGTCTAAATTTGTTAAAACTGTCCAGGGTCCCCGTTGCGAGTTTATTTCAGTAATAAGTTCAAGTTTTTCGTTGTTGGTATAATTTAGTCTAATATTCAAGTTTCCTGTGGCTAGTTTGGTTTGTTTTAAGTAGTTTGTTTTCAAGTTCTCCGTTGTTAGTTTCTAGTCCGATTGAGCTACATGTCTTTGGCGAGTACGCTGCCGTGGCCTACATTATTTGTATAGGTTCAGATAGGAATTGTCACGCCACTATCGTTATTGGTAAAGCACGTAGAGGCCATTTGAAGGTGACATCGATTCCTCGTCTCGAGCTGCAGGCTGCGGTACTAGCGTGTAGATTGGCTCGGACTATGAGGAGGGAGCTGGGACTGGAGGTCGCAAGTGTCCACATGTAGTGTCAGTTTCTTTTACTGTCCATAAGGACAGCTGCGGACGTTTGCGACTACCAGATACATGTAGAAACCAGACTAGCTGAGATTCCCGAGATCTCAAGGAGAAGTGACCGGTGCTGGGACCCCTCTGACGAAAACCCGCAGACGAGGCCACCAAGTTGTTCTGGTCTCATTGGCAAACTAGCACGTGGTTTTCGGGTCCGTCACTTCTCAGTAATTTCAGTGACCGATGGTCAACATCTCACTGGGGCACTACATGGACAGTTTTAGAGTAACTAGCATTAAGTATGTTAATTGTTTTAGTTTGGTAATTGGTAGCCATATTGGCCGCACTCCCAACAGATTTTAGTTTACGGTTGAAGCCTCAACTAGGGGGTGGAATGTTACGGAGTGCGGCCGGTACGGCAATTATTATAAGTTATTTGGAAAAATTGGACATGGAGGCGGTGCAGTATGCCTCTTTTTATGTGTGTCCTAACTACTGCAAGCGGGTCAACATGCCATGCCAACTACTGCCTTACGCGCTATTTTCATGCCTTATGCACTAAGTTTTATAAGCAAGCCCTTTTGCGTTTCTTAAGTTCTAACATGCATTTTTTGGTAGGCTTCTTATAACTAAGGCGCGCGCAAAGCAAGCAAGCAGGAAGGCAGGGATAGGAAAAGGGTACCTTGGCATATTGACTCGTCTTTATAGAAACTTTGATTATTGACGCTCGTCTTCAAAGAAACGTAGACTTTCGTCTATGAAACGTTCGCCCAAGAAACAGTGATGGTCGAAATAGAAACAGTATGGTAGTCTTGAAAAAGACTGTTCTTCTGCCATCTGGCGCTAGAACTTTCGTGCTAGCGCGGCAGGGTCTCTCAACGCGCGCGCGGGCGGGGGGCGCGGGGAGGCGTGGCTTTTTCCGGAATGGCGCTGCGATCCCTCTTCTCGGGATGTCTTCTCGCTCGGCGTGTTGATCGGTGAATGGCGTGCGCGCAGCACTACCGGACCTTATATTTATACTCCCGCGCACTATCACAGAAAGTTCCTTTGTTCGCGCCACCGTTTCTATGAAGAGTATGACATCACTGATTCTTGGGTGCGCCGCTTAGTTGGTTTCACGTTTTGGAATGTTTAACTTTTCTGGATTTTTCTCTGTTGGTATAATTTCGTTTCCAGAAAAGTAATATTTTGTATGGATAATGTTTTAATAACTTTTGGAATTATATAGTAAAAAGTAGAGTCAATAGAAAACTGGTAAATTCAAGTTCCAAGTATTATTTTTCACGTAGTAAATGTCAACTTTATAGTAAATCTCAAGTCAATCTTTTCAAGTTGTATACCTAGCAATAGATGGTCTATTTTTGCCCTTTTTTAATGTTGTTAACTACATAATGTTAGTACTTACTCATTATTAGGTGTTTAGTTTTGATATACCGACTTTGGTTCATAAACACTTAATAATGAAGGTGAAAATAGTTGCTAGTAATAAAAGATTGTCAGTTTTAGTGTTTGTAAATAGTTTAAAGTTGATTAGTTTATGTTTTTAGTAGTTTTTGAGTCTTTTTGTTATAATTAGGTACTAATGGCCTCTTGTTGGTATTTTTAAGGCCTTAGTTTCTATTTTTAAGTTTTAATGAGCGCATATTAGTATTTCATGTTAATTTCAGTCTGGTTATGTTCTGGTTTCATTTCAAGTTTTATAATTTCTCGTCGTTTCTATTTTGGTATTTTGACAACACGACAAAGGTTAATGTAACAACATTGTATGGCCGACCAATGGCGTCCAAGTATTTCACCCATTGTTATTCCACGTACCCATTGTGTCTAGCCGCTTTTGAATATAAACCCGAATTTTTGGCATTGTAAATCAGTTCTCGCCGCGCTCTTCTACTGTACACAAGTCTTTCAAGAAATATACAAGTCAAGTTGGTTCCTGCTCTACATTGGTGTTTTCTTCTGGCTGCCTACAACCTACCCCGCCCTGAATCCTGCACTACACAAACCACTTTTACTATGGGACCAAAAATGTGGTGAAAAAATCTGTTATATAAGTACATAAGTCAGACGCAATACAAATAGCTGAACCAACCAGTTGGCCCGTTTAGTTGGTCGGAATGGAAGAAGGTATTTTGCCCCCATATTAAAAGTTGTTGTTTGAATAATAATAAAATTGATGAATATCAAATTCGATGCACTCTGTAGTTCATATTAATTAGTTCAATGAGCTGGAGCATTTTATGGCTTATTTAGCTAAGCAAAAATATAAATTGTGCTAAAACATAATAAGAGATGAATATTTCAGGCTCTCTGACTGGATTTGTATGTACAAGGTAGAGCGCTCGCGATGCATTTCAGCCAATTATCGGATATCGAGAATGAAGTAATATTTCTTGTAAAACGGAGCTTTTATGATCCGCTTTGTACAGTATACTACTGTTAATGCCGGCAAGGCGGTAAAAATTAAATTCGTTTGAATAAATTTCAAGTGATATAAAATAAGTTAACTATTTGTAGAGTAGTAGTCGATTTAGGTATGTTGATAGTCGTTATCAGTATCTCATTTGCGTTGTTTTTACTGTTACTTTTAACTTACTTTTATAACTGATAAAATCTGTGATTTTTTCAGGGAAAATTTTATTTAAGGACGCTGAACGAGATTGTAAATAATATTGAGACACCTAAAGATCAGCGACAACTGCAGACTTCGTGAAGCCCGGCGGCACTACGGTTTGTATGTATTTCTATGCGGAGTCTGCAGTTGTCGCTGTGGTCGAGATCCAACCGGTATCAACAAATTATTTCAAAGCTAAAGCTAAAACGTCCGGCGTAGGTGGCCCATATTAAAAATATGCGCTGAGCTAAAAGTTCATGAAACTTTAAAACCATTTTTTATCACGAGAACAGCAAGTTGCTTTATACATTTCTCCAGCGGGACCTATTTTGTGTCGAAATGGCGAAATAAATTGCGACAATGTATATTTTTTGTTGAAAACTGGGCAAAGTTAGTGGTGGCATTTATTTTTCAACATATTCCAGGTCCAGGTGTCTGTGCGGTCACTTCACTTTTATGATGTTTAGACGGGAGGTAGATACTCGTACATTAGATCATCTTCTTATAAATTTTGTTAACACTTATACGTTGTTATTCTTCAGTTCACTGTTCATGGCGCTGCTCATTTTCGCCTCTGAAAATTAATACAGTAAAATTGATTTTCCGTAAATTCGGGACACGTTTGATTATAGTGTAGCTTCCAGAATGTTTCACATAATTATATGAAGCAGAACACGCAATTTATGATATTTTAAAGATGCTACAGTGATCGTTGTTATGACAATCAAAGGAGAACTCACAAAAACATCGACTAAGGGTGGCAGTGTGAGCATCAAACTCGTGAACCGAGGGTCCCGTGATACCGCACAAGCAAGACACGGACAGCGTGATACAATAAGGTCTTGAAAACATATAAGTGTAAAGAATGGGACAGTTTTATTCGGACATCTTCTAATATCACCCAGAATGGTCCCCTGCTCCGGTAATTTTCGAGTATCGGCCAGCTGCATATACCTAATGCGTGTCTACTTAGCCCCTTAGGCCTTTGCGACTACGTAATGGGAGAGCGTCTAGTGGTACTTTCACTCACACTAGATAGGTGAAGTGACTCGGACGCTGCATTACCTGGGACATTGATGGAGTAGGCTTGCCCGGCACCTTTACCATCCTCCCAGGCGCTACGCAGCCGCTAACTACCTACTTAAGGGTAGACGATAGCAAGGTGGCGGGAAATTCAAAATTTTCACAGACTTTTACCTTTTGTAGCTAAATTGAACTATTTTTGTTCAGCGATTTTTCGTTCGCGAGAATAAAACCGTATTCTTTTCATTATTGTAAACAACAGAACAACAATAATTCAGCCGATTATGGTTTCTGGTCTACGACAAGTTTTTTGGGCAGTACCACTGCTTCGTAGACCAGAACACATAATCGGCTGAATTATTGTTGTTCTGTTGTTTACAATAATGAAAAGAATACGGTTTTATTCTAGCGAACGAAAAATCGCTGAACAAAAATAGTTCAGTTTAGCTACAAAAGGTAAAAGTCTGTGAAAATTTTGAATTTCCCGCCACCTTGCTATCGTCTACCCTTAAGTATCTCCAAAGCGCGTCGTTTAAAGACACTCTTTTTTCTCTTTTGTGCAAGTTTCTTTCGTTATCTTATCTCTATTCGTTTCTCGCCGTTTACGAGCTAGGGGTGTGCTTCGAGAGACGGTAGATAAATTATCACAATATGTTACGCGTATAATGTTGCGGTCGTGCATGTTATAACTGCCCAAGTGTTGACATTAAATATTTACATGTTATGTACCTACCGTTATGTTATGGAAGATCGAACAAATTGATTGAGAGTATAGGTTGAAATAAAGTGAAGGCACACCAGGGGTGGCCACTACCTCATACGATTACCTACCTACCCTAAGTGAAGGCACATAATTATGGTGTTGTCCAAAATGCACTCTCTCTCTTTCTCCCTCTGAGAGAAGGCCTGACCTACGCCAACGTATGCTCCATTGGTAAACTTTATATGTATAAGTAACTCAATTTCCATCGAAATTCCATCACCAATGTTCAATCGACGGTATTGTTCCATTGAATGGCTGCAAAAACATTGATTTATTCGTTCGAATCGAATCCAATTCATCAGCCTACCTACATTCGTTCACTGTTGATTGCATGCCTCTCTAAGGCTGGTATTAATAAAGCGCTCTTAACTATGAAGATTGATTTAGAGTAACAGGCCGCGAAGCTCTTTTTATACCTACAGTAATAAGGTCTATCGCAGAGTTGACACTTCCAAATATTTTTAGGGTTCCGTTAAAAGGAAAAAACGGAACCAATATAGGATTACTCTTGTATCTGTCTGTATATCTGCCTGCCTGATTTGGATGCGGTCTTGTGATATTTGAAAGCAGGTTTTCTAGCGAGTGCTCTTAGATGTTTTATCATAATCGATTCAGCTGTTTATGAGATATGCTAATTTGAAGCTAAAATATTTTATATTTTTATTTAGTAGTTATCATGGTTCTAACCTATATGGTTTGTGACTCTGTGAATATTTTTATTCTTGCGGTCACTAAACATTTTTCCCGTCGGAACCAACAGGAACAAGTACAGTCGGCCAAAGTCTCAGATACCCCTTTTTGTTCGATTGGCGCCCTTATGCCGCGCGCGATAAGAGCTGCCTTGGGGTATCTGAGATTGTGGCCGACCTTTCTTATTTAACTGCACCGTGAAATTAACTGATTTATTTTTTATAAATCGGATGTCGATTACACCCAAAGGTAGGAAATGTATGGCGTGGGGAAGACAAAATGCCACGCTGCAAAAGCAAGTCTTAATGGAATTCCCACCACGAGGAGGCATTAGGGGTCATCTATCGGTGTCTAATCTTGTAGAATGCTTGCGCTACTTACAGCCGAGGCAAGTGATTTTCCTTTCGCCATTAAGCACTTAGAAACTACCCTGGCACTCGCTCTGTGAAGGAAAACTTTGGTTTCGGAGGATTTGTTTAGTGTCACGTTATTTATTCGTCAATAAGTAGGTACTTAATGCTTCAAACTTATTTCATCGGTGAATTACTCAACTTATTCGAAATCATTTCAATATTAGGCTTAAAAAAATAACGTTATGACCTGCATGGGCATTATTAGACCCACTGACAGTTGACACTTTTTTACATTGTCCGACTGGTATCAAATAAAAGCTCTTTTCATCTCCCACGCTTGGAAAGTTTGCTGTTACTAGTAACTTACGATCGTGTAAAGGCCGGATTTAAACTATCTGCATTTTTGTGCGCTTCGAAATTTGAACGCGACGCCGGGACAGTCTTTCCCGCGCCCTATGGTGTTGAAAAAGAAAAAACACTGGCCGTTTAAGTTGATGCCACTTCCCGACTGAAAAAAGAGCCTCATTCATAGTTCGTTTACACGCGTATTTCAGCGAAAGTGATTGTTCGTGCCCATTCTCTATACAAAACTGTGAATGTAAATGGGGCAGAGGCATCTTTTAAAAAGGTTAAGTCACGGAATAGAACATTCAGAAACGCAGTTTCTTCTTTCAGGTTTTTTCAATATTTTGTACACATATTTATTTTATAATACCAGTAAATAAAAAAAATGCTTCGTTTCTGTTTTATCTATATATATGTTACCGGCCAAACCCGATTTATGGATAAACTAGTTTCGCCTAGGCCAAACCAGTTTAACCTAAGCTCGTATGGACCAACCGGTATAGCCTAGGCCAAACTAGTTTATCCGAACGACGTATGGATAAACCGGTATGTCCTAGGCCAAACTAGTCTGGCCTAGCAAGAATATGTAAGCTTCAGGATAAACTAGTATGGCCTAGCCCGAGCTGATATTGACGAATGATTAGGTATGAATGTTACCATATATCGTAAACTAAGAGGTTTAGCGCAAAAATAACGAAATTTTCGAACCCCTTAATAGCCCCGGAACCAAGCCTTTTACTTCGATACGTGTTCTAAAAACCGACATACAGGGTGTTAAACATACAGGGTATACCTGAAAGTGTGACAGGCAGTCGAAAAAGATTTAAAACAAAGGTTAGGTCAGTAGGTTTGGTTGGCGACACACTGACACACCTCTTTTTGTTTACGAATGGTCCTTCAAACCGGACAAAACCGGACCTAGGTACCGTAGACTTTTTGGATGTAGACTTTTATTTCAAATTCGGCCTCTAAATGCGTCCCCTACTGTTCAGATAATTACGGCGGGTTTGTGAATTTTAAGAAAAAGTACTAGGCTAGCATAAATAAGTTGAATCTGTATTACTCAAATAGGACTAGACTAGTTTGGCCTAGGCTAAACTTGTTTCTCCATACGAGCTTCGGCTAAACTAGTTTGGCCTAGGACATACCGGTTTATCCATACGTCGTTCGGATAAACTAGTTTGGCCTAGGCTATACCGGTTTGTCCATACGAGCTTAGGTTAGACTGGTTTGGCCTAGGCGAAACTAGTTTATCCTTAAATCGGGTTTGGCCGGTAACATATATAAAAGGCTTAGGTTGACTGACTCATCACGCTACAGCCCAAACGGCTGAACCTATAAGTATGAAATTTGGACAAAAGTTGCGTTATATGGTGGAGGGTTCATTTAAGAAGCGATTTTTTTTTATTTAACCCTTAAGTGGGTCAAAATCGGGTTGAAAGTGTGTAAGGGAAAAAAATTTTTTTTGGTCTTTTGTAGTTTAATCTTAGTTTTTCGTACTTTTATTTAAAAATGATTCGACACCTATTTCAGATTTTTTCTCATTTCTATGCACTTAAGGGTTAAAATGGGTGCTAAAGTTTTTCGATTTTTTTCACCAGTTACGATCAATGCTGGAACAAAACCGCTAATGCCATCACAGTGATAATTTGACAATAGTTGTAATTTGTGGACACGCTACGGGTTAGGATAGATTTACTTCAAGTTTAACCCTTAAAGCGGTAAAAATAGGGTTCAAAGTTTGTATGAAAAAAAAAATCATTTTGGCCGGATTTACTTGCAACTAAGAATTCGTATATTAAATCTGAAATAATTAAACACCTGTTTCAGCTTTTTTCTAATTTTAGCCGTTTAAGGGTTAAACGAGGTTGAAATGTATGAATATTTTTCCTGATGTAGTGTCAACGTCGGGCCCAAACCGTTTAAGCTACAACTATGAAATTGAAACTGCAGTAGCGTTTTGTAGCAAAACTACCCACCATGAAGAAAAAAATATAATTTTAACCCTTCAAATGCCCAAACCGGGGTTCAAAGTTTGTATGAAATAAAATTTTTTTTCGGTTAGATTTACTTGAAACTTAGTATTTGTATATTAAATAAGAAACAATTAAATACGTGTTTCAGCGTTTTTCTAAATTCTGCCCACTAACGGGTTAAATGGGGTAGAAAAGTTTTAAGATTTTTCCTTTTGTAGTATCAATGCCAGGCCTAAACCATTAAAGCTACAACCTTGAAATTGAATGTGCAGTAGCGTTTTGTGGAAAAACTACCCAACATGAAGAAAAACATATAATTTTAACACTTCAAATGCCCAAACCGGGGTTTGTATGAAATAAAATTTTCTTTTGGTCGGATTTACTTGAAACTTAGTACCTATTTGTACATGAAAAAAGAAAAAATTAAACACCTGTTTCAGCTTTTTTCTAATTTTAGCCGTTTAAGGGTTAAACGAGGTTGAAATGTATGAATATTTTTCCTGATGTAGTGTCAACGTCGGGCCCAAACCGTTTAAGCTACAACTATGAAATTGAAACTGCAGTAGCGTTTTGTAGCAAAACTACCCACCATGAAGAAAAAAATATAATTTTAACCCTTCAAATGCCCAAACCGGGGTTCAAAGTTTGTATGAAATAAAATTTTTTTTCGGTCCGATTTACTTGAAACTTAGTATTTGTATACCCTTTACCGCATGATTTTTTATTTTTCGCTAAAAAAAATGTATGTAATAGGGCATTAAAAATAAAAAGACCCGTATTTTTTTGTTTTTCCATATTTATTATTATATTCGAAAAAAACACAAAAAACCACTTTGGTTCAAATTGTGCACACTATGCAGAAATGACAGATTTCATATTTGGACCATTATGCGATAAAGGAACAATTCACGTCGCTTTTGCTGCATACGACGTGTGAGCGTCCATTGCAATTCGGCATTTTGCATCTTTGGCGGATGCCCTTTTGTGGTATATGGTCATATCTGTCCAGCCACCATAAAATATTTTTCTACCCAGCCTAAAAAAAAAAAAGATAAAAGGATGCGAAGAAAACCAGCCAAGTTTGAGGCGGACTAGCGCATTGAAGGTTCATATAAATTATATAGGCAATTCAAATTCCTTTTAAAGTAAGATAGACAAATGGACAGACGGGGTAGGCTTAGTAATAGTGTATCGATTCGTTGGGCACCATATTACTTACGGAACCAAAAAAAGTAGTAAGAAGAAAATGTTTGTGCAACGCAAGGTAATAAAATATTCGTTCGCTAGTAAGACTTCAGTTTATGCATTTTGGCTCATCAAAAGACCACACCCGTAAATGCATATTCTGCATGCCGTGTCAGATTAAGGCCAGACCGACGCAAGTATGTTCTGCATTTTTGCATGTTGTTCCAAATGAGGTACAGACAGAAAAATCAAGTTTGTGATGAAATTTAGTACTAAAAAGTTAAAAAACTTACCTGTACGTAGTTTGTAAGGTATTCATCTCGCTAATCAACTACAATATTTGTAAAGAAACGCAGTAAAACTATTTTATTTTCATTTTTCAAGTAAGGCAATCGTCACTCGGACATATTTTGCTCCACAGTAAACTTTGAGGTTCCATAAGTTCCAAACGTTTGACAACAGATGTCGTTGGTAGTATCGAAATGAAGGGGTGTACGGTACTAATTCGGACTAGTATGCAGTGGGATCAAAATATTTAAGTTTTTAAAGAGTTTTTGAGCAAAAACCAGTTTGGTTCGCACTAAGACCACGATGCGGTAAAGGGTTAAATAAGAAACAATTAAATACGTGTTTCAGCGTTTTTCTAAATTCTGCCCACTAACGGGTTAAATGGGGTAGAAAAGTTTTAAGATTTTTCCTTTTGTAGTATCAATGCCAGGCCTAAACCATTAAAGCTACAACCTTGAAATTGAATGTGCAGTAGCGTTTTGAGGAAAAACTACCCAACATGAAGAAAAACATATAATTTTAACACTTCAAATGCCCAAACCGGGGTTCAAAGATTGTATGAAATAAAATTTTTTTTTGGTCGGATTTACTTGAAACTTAGCATTTGTACATGAAATAAGAAAAAAATAAACACGTGTTTCAGCGTTTTTCAAATTTCTGCCCACTAACGGGTTAAAAGGGGTAGAAAAGTTTTAAGATTTTTTCAGATGTAGTATCAATGCCAGGCCTAAACCATTAAAGACACAACTTTGAAATTGAATGTGCAGTTGCATTTCATAGCAAAACTACCCACCATGAAGAAAAAATATATAATTTTAACCCTTTAAATGCCCAAATCGGGGTTCAAAGTTTGTATTAAATAAAAAAAAATTGGTCCGATTTACTTGAAAGTAAGCATTTGTATACTAAATTAGAAATAATCAAACACGTGTTTCAGCATTTTTCTCATTTCAGCCAATAAAGGGTTAAAATGGGTGGAAACTTTGAAGATTTTTTCCCTGATGTAGTAGCAATGCTGGGCCCAACCCATTTAAGTTACAACTTTGAAAAACTACAGTTGCGTTTTATAGCAAAACTACCAACCATGAATAAAAAAGTAGGTAATAATGTTAACTCTAAAACGGCCAAAACGGGGTTCAAAATTATCATTTTATTGGATCAGATTAACTTCAAACTAAGTAGTCGTATATTTAATCAGAAATAATAATTAAACACATGTTTCAGCATCAAGGGTGGAAACATTTAAAGAGTTTTCCTGATGTAGTATCAGTAACAATGCCGGAACCATTAAAGCTACAACTATTCAATGAACATTTAACTACAGTTGCGTTTTATAGCAAAACTACTAAGCATGAAGAAAACAATAATAATGATAAACCTAAAACGGCCAAAAAGGTTCAAAGTTTGTATTTATTTTTGCTGGATTTACCAATTTGGTCACACACACACAATACATACACTTCCACGCTGAAACTGCTCGACGGATTTGTATGACATTTGGAATAGAGATAGCTTACACAAATACACACCCATGACTCTATTCATGCTAATTTGATAATGGTGAAAGATGTACCCAGGCAACTTCTTATAAGTCTTCGCGGACGAAGTCGCGGGCGAAAAGCTAGTCAATTATATAATTACGTTTTGGTTTATTAAATACATTTTTTCAAACGATATTACTAATTTATTTTTTTATCTCCTAGATTTTTTTTATTTATATGGTAGAAGTTCAGAATGCACCCGGAAAAAAAACATTCTTTTATTTACGTTATTTTTGTGTCTGGATAAATAAACTTCAGGAAATCTATACTTATAATAAAACTCTAGCGAAGTCAATTCTGTACATTGAATATTTTAGAAAAAAACTAGCAGGGGTTACTAAGTAAACTATACTGAATACAAAAATGCAAAAAAATCGGTCTATGTCTGTCTGTCTGTCCGTCTGTCTGTCTGTCTGTCTGTCTGTCTGTCTGTCTGTGTGTTACCTCATCACGCGAATACCGCTGAATAGTTTTCAGTCAAATTTAGGACCGTGATAAGTCCTGGTTCTGGGAACAATCTAGGCTATCCGATGTTCAGAATACATTGCGGGTTGCAATTTTAACTTCGTTTTTTGTAAGGAATATTCATAATTTTGATATAGCTTCTTAAGAAGATATGTTAATAACGTGATACTGACCACATTTCTGAAAAAAAAAAACGAAATAAAAAACCGACTTGGAACCTCATTATCTCGGAAACCGTTGATTTCCTAGGCATAGTTCCTTGGAAAAAAATGTTCGTTATGATGAGGACTCTAAGTGGTCTCCCACTTTGTTGGCGGTCTTTTAACACCGCTCGGTATTCAATACAAGCACTCGCCGCAAACAATAATTTTGCATTCTTGCATAACAAATAACTATTGTTTACCGTTGAGCGGGATAGACAGAGTTATGAGCCGTATGCTTTGCTTGCTGGCTTAGCATGAGAATGAGTAAGACCTTATCTATGGGCTTATAACTTTATCTATCCCACTCGACGTCGAGGGAGATACATATAAACCCCTTTACTTCCTAAGCAATTCTTATGCTAAGCTTCCTGGTATCTTAACACGGGTGATACCTTAATGTAAACAATACATATTTATTATTAAATTTATAAATGTATTGTTTAGATTAGGGTTTTTATTCTATTTTATTCTATTGCTTTCTCTTCAGCCCTGCTACCGCAAGTTAAGAAAGAATAACCATTAAATTAAAATATCCCCGACATTTTAGCTTCAAATAAGCATATTTAATAAATAGCTGAACCAATTTTGATAAAACATAACTAAGAACATTCGCTAGAAAACCTACTTTCAAATGAAAAAAACCTAATTAAAGCTTCCAAATCGTGCACCCATTTAAGAGCTACGGTGCCACAGACAGACACATCCTCATAAACACATAACTATACAGACACACTCACTAAGCTGTCAAACTTATAACACCCCTCTTTTTTGGTCGGGGGTTAAAAAAAACCTTCCTTTTGAGTTTTCCTCCACAGTCGAATTTAAATTAAATGTGTAAAAGTCAAATGTGTAAAAACGCATACGAAGTCGCGGGCACAACTAGTTATGAATAAAACGAATGGTTTTAATACCAACGAAGCTCAAAACTTTAGTGCGGCAGCCGTAACTACAGTAAAATATGCTTTTAAAAGGAACCTATTTGACTCACCTGTTTTGCCTGTAAGTAGTTGTCTATAGAGTTTTTCTCGCTACGCTCGTGGCTCAATTTTTTAGAAACCTTCGCTAGCTCGGTTTTCAATACAAGCACTCGCCGCAAACAATAATTTTGCATTCTTGCATAACAAATAACTATTATTTCATTATTTGACAGCTTAGTCAAAATTTAGCGCTAAAATCGTAAAAGTGGTAATTTTCGCGCTCGATTTTCAGAATATAATAAATATTCTCAAAATCGCTGCCATAGAATAAAATAAAGTATTTACTGTCCAAGATTGATAGATTGGTTGATTTGAAAATATCTTTATTTATAAATGAATTATTATTTACAATGAGCAATACAAAAAGATCTTATCTAGCTTGCAGCATACTGTTACTCAGGTTGAGGCGCCTTTTTGAACATTTATCTACGATGGGAAAATAATACTTAAGTTATACATGGCTTTAGGTAATACAATTGAGGATATACATTATTTTCGTGTAGGTTTAGAGGAAAACCAAACACTTATAATAATAACTCTCCAAGAGCTTTTATTTGACATAAGATTAATGTGTTTGGCAGGACAGATAAATAGGCAGACTTTGAGATTTGCTACCTTACTATACTTACTTCTTTTTTTTTACCTATACCTTATTTTGTGAAATTTTCAGCTGGCTACTTATTACGGCTCAAAAGATGTAGCAATTAAAAAAAAAGAAATCAGACGGAAGGATGGACAGGGCACTGTTGGCACGATCGGGTACGGGAGCCCTAAAAAAATATCTTCTTAAAGTGTTTAAAGTGCTTTGATCTAAAATCATATTTATAAAGGCTCTACTTTGAAGAGTAAAATTAATGAGCAAGATTGGTAAATTAAAAAGCGAAAATATTTATCTCAACACGAAACGTAAATTTGACCACAGATTATAAGTTTTCAGTATTAAGTATGCAGGACAGAGCAGAAATTGTCATTTATCGCCATCCCACCTAACTAAAGATCTGTCTACATGCACCTTTTTCGATTTATATTCTGAATGAAGTTTTCATCCATCAATCACAGATTATACGGAAAAATAAGCGGTCATGTGATCTTGTCATGTATCTTGGTGGCACATAGCAGAATAGCCAATATCCACATTACAAACGCGCATATTGTATCGGTGATTTTTAAATATTATGTTGTTAGGACCCCTAAGAGTAGGTAGGTACTATGTACCCACATTCGCAACTCTGACGGTATAAACTACTTTTCCTCGCTTCTGTGAGATGAAAAGTTTTGTGTTTCGCACGAATGCAATATTATTTGCGTCTCGTGCTTTTGAATACCTCGCTACGCTCAGGTTTATTTTTTTGAACCACTCGCTACGCTCGTGGCTCAATTTTAGAAACCTACGCTAGCTCCGTTTTCAATACAAGCACTCGCCGCAAACAACATTTTGCATTTTTGCATAGCAAAAACTATTAGGGATCCTAACAACATATTATTAATTTAAACAAAAAAATATAGACACATGCGCGTTTGCGATCTTTGATGTTGAAATTGACTGGCCTATAAGTACCCATTATTATATTACTAGCTTTTGCCCGCGACTTCGTCCGCGCAGACTTTTTTTTTCTTGTGAGTTTTTCCGTTGTTTTCATGTTTATTCTGCTATTCGGGGCGGAGAGAAATCCAACAAATCAAAAATCATAAAAATCGGTCCACTCGTTCTCGAGTTATAAATGGTGTGACTAACACGACTTTGTGTTATATGTATATTAAGATTTGTATATTTTCTTAATTATGCACTTTTTTCCCCTCCCACTATCATAATATGCCATTTCACCAAAATACCAAGGGTTGACTGGAAGATATTTCTACAGAAATAAGTTCGCCGTGTACACTAGACACTAATTTCCTAAAAAAACATTTTTCTTGTGTGCAAAGCGAAAAAATGAGTTTCTAATTCCATGTAGTGGAGCCAGCGAAACCAGCTAAGTTAAATAGGTAATTGGATTCTAAGCACAGTTATTTACTCTACTATTAATCTTGTTGCCTCTTCCCAAGGTGACAAGGAATGAGAGCGTAGGTGCGTGTTTTTAATTCAACACCCATCTCGGTGGCAGAGCGTATTTGCAGTGCAAATTACTCATTACGGATACATTTTAGGCCTCCACCTAGAAATTGTAAAAGACTATCTGCCGGAGAAATTCGCTGAGCAGGCACTTAAATATCGTTCTGCCTCTGCGGATTTCTCACAAAAGAACGTGACAGAACGATAGTTAAGTGTTTGCTTAGTAAAATTCTCAATTCAGAAACCGGGCCTAAGAGTCTGAGATCACCTACTTGAGCTCGATCTCAAGGAGGTGAACTAACCTCTTACTAGACACTATACAAATTGCTATAGATGATACACAATTTCATTACACGTCCGCAAAGAAAGGCAGTTCCAGCCTCGGTTGAATAAAATCTCGCAAATACCTACACTACACATTACTCATATTCGCACAGTCTGGCGGGCCGCCTGCCCTTGCCCAGTGCCCAAATCAATATCTCAGCGTCATTTCTGTAGCAGAATCTTGTTTTACTAATACAAGAAACAAAAGACGGCGTGAAGAAAAAAAATAAAAGTTTCCCGCACTCAGTCACATATGGCAAAAAGTTTCCGCTCCGGCATTTTTCTTAATATCGGCGAAGGAGGTCGTCCTATATGTAACGGCGTCAAACAAAGCGGTAAGATCATTATCGACATCTGTTTACTTCGGGATTTGCTTAATTTTGTCGAGGTTACATCATGGCTCTACTGTACTTTTGCCTCGCTGTGCTCATCCGCTAGACAAATACTATGTTAACCCGACACGCCTGATGAAGAATTTATAAAAAAAAGAATCTGAAAAAGTGTGTCGCAGTAATCTTTGACTTTTAGCAAGCGCCAATTAATTCTAGGTATTTTTGTGTGCTTTTCTCGTTGAATTTTCCCATGAAAACTGTCGTAAAACTTTAATCATGTCGTAAACACTATACCCGTTCATTGGTGCAATTTCGTGCTTTCTTTTAGGGATATTAAGACGCATGAGGTCTCACAACTAGCGCAGCCAATGAAAAAAAATCTTCTTTTTGGATGTGTTTTGTTTTTAAATAGCAAAAAATGCTCCTGCGATGTCTCAACGCGAGGCTAAACTATTTTTATTTAGGACCTAAGGTTTGGATTCCAGATCCTATCACTATCAGATCGATTCACGCCAAAAGTGGTACGGAACCCTAAAAACGTAATAAATAATTTTATTACACAATATCGCTGCTCTTTCAAAGCGTTAATTATTATGCCGCGGGCGCTCTGAAAAAAGATAAATAATTAATTTATTAAAATTTAACATCGTGGTTACACTTTGCCCTGCGGTGTTCTTTCCTTTTGCGTACTGAAAATTTTCCGCGTATATCTAGGTAATTATTTACACTTACTTATACGGCCTCATTCATCATCTGATGAAGAACTTCGGCGATGAAGAACGGAACTCCTCAACGGACAGCAGAAAACCACTCGGAATCAGTGCAAAAGCAGTGTACCTTTCACCAGTGAAGTTGTTAATTTTTTTATTTTGTTAATTTAGTATTACTTATAGCAGGTTGTTTTGCATATTATGCTACATCTTTCTGCATCTGCATTAATTTTGACAGCTGAAGCCGGGAATCAAACCTGGTTCTATCGCTTCCAAGTCAATTTTTCTACCCAATAGGCTACCACCGCTTAGCCAGCTCCTTAACAGCCTGCTAAATATAAGTCGGAACATCCAATGTATCATGTATGCCACTTTGCTATTAAATTCCATTTGGCAGTTGGAGCATGCTAACATGTTGAGAAAATACTCTTTCAACTCCGATATTCGTATAGTCGGCCACACGCTAGAATACCCCTTTTTGTTCGATTGGCGCCCTTATGCCGCGCGCGGTAAGAGCTGCCTTGAAGTATTTGTGACTGTGACCGACCGTACGATGTTCTTTCGATCCGACTGAGCTGTTTTTGCGGTGTGGTGTTAGATATGTGTCTTTGTACCCAGCGAACCCTTGACGCAAAAGTTCGACTCATAATTGGCCGGTGTAAACTCTAATTTTTAAATCGAGTCCACGGAATGACAGTTGATACAAAGGCTTTATCTGTCGGTAGCATACTAGCAACTGTCATTCCGTGGACTCGATTTAAAAATTAGAGTTTAGGTACCAATTCACTTTGACCAACTAAAATAAAATAATTCCTTTAGGTAAGTTTTAAAAAACTAGTCCATCGTCACAATATTGTGAGGCGGCGGATTATTCAGAGCAACGTGGCGCCAGCATAAATTTTAATGCACGCCAGAAAAACGTGCACAATTTGACTTCATGTTCATAACGTAACGAACAACGGGAAATATAAGAAAAGACCGACATACCGTAAATAAATACATGCTTTAGATAGAGGCAAAATCCATCCCTCGAAGACCTTAGGGTTTGCTCACAAAATTGTGCAAATTGAAGTACTACGTAGCTAGACAACAAATTACTACGTTACATTATAAAGTTTTCACAGTGCTTTGTGTAATGCAAGACTTCGCGATTCGATAGACTCACGCGAGGATATTCCATTTGTTAGAGAGCGTCTGCAACACCGCCTGGCTTCAGCTTTTACAGCGCAAAGCTCGGAGTAATCTTGAAACTGTATCTTCAAACCGGTACACCGACGCTACGCAATTCGACTAATTCGTGAAGCAAAGCGAAGCTAGGCAATAACGTCTCAAAAGAGTGGAGTGGGCTGACCCGGCGAGATCTCGGTTGAAGCTAATTGTGTTTGTTGAACGCGCGATACTCTTTGCTCTGCACCTCCCCGCGCCCCGTCGGCTCTCCGGCTCCTGACGGTCCCGCCCGTGACCGCTTCGTTTCGTTTGCGGCAATCTCTCTTAATTCGACGTAAGCCTCAAATCCTACGAGGGATTATCCGACGCGACATCCTCTCGGCATCACGATTGTCAGTCGCAAACTCGCGGGCAGTCGGGCAGAAGTGAGGGAGTGTCAAATTCTCAGATGTAAACTGGAACATATACTCCTGCCGAAACGCGCGAGGCAAACGCGGGAAAATACAATCAATGTCAAATATTGTATCGCTCCAACACTATCAGTCCTGTATTTTCTATAATATCCACCGAAAAAATTACCGTTTTTAAATTCCATAAAATATATTGATAATTTCGCTAAGGGCTATTTTTGAGTGTTTTGACGCTTAACGGTTGAGTAGATTTTTTAGAAAATAGAGGTGCGGTAATTTTAAGGATCATTTAGAAAGAATACTTATTTGGATAATTCTGACATACATGGTGTTAAAAGACCGTCAACAAAGCGGGAAACCACGTATTGTCCTCATCATAAGGAACATTTTTGCCCACGGAACTATGCCTGGAAAATCAACAGTTTCCGAGATTATGAGGTTCAAAGTCGGACTTTTCAAAACTTTTTTTTGCAGAATTGTATTCAGTATCTAGTTCTTAACATACCTTCTCAAGAAGCCGTATGAAAATTATGAATATTTCTTACAAAAAACGACGTTAAAATTGCAACCCGCAATGTATTCTAAACATCGGCACTTCAAGCTACACTTAGTATGTTACATAAACTTATACCTACACTTGCGTAATATGACTTCTGTGCGTTACACTTCCATTGCGTGATAAAATACTTTTCAAAATTATAATCTAAAAAACCAAATTCATTTCCCAGCAATAATTTATCGAAAAAGTACTTTGTTTTGGTGTCTAGTATGTGTGGCTTTCGGGTCTGTTGGCGATCTTTTAACACGCTGTATAATCCGCGCGCAATGAGAATGGGATGGAGTCAATCGAAAATATACTTTATTTTACTTTGACAAGGTTGCTTCGACGCAAGTTTGCTTACCACGCGCGTCTCAGTTCCAAAAGGTCGCATGATCGCATCGCATTCTCATCACGCGCGTATTATACCTATCTATCTCACTCACTGACTACTCACTGACGTACCAAATGAAAGGTAATAGGGCCCATGTTGGGGGATTTTCTGACAGCTAAAAATAAATAAAAAATTGATCTAAAAGCTGTGACAGATGGCATTGACCCGACATGTGGGGACTATCACAGAGTAAATTAGTGCTTTAAAAGAGAAAAGTCTTCTTCACTTCATTGCTCTGTGACTTCATATTTCATCTTCGTAGACGTCATTCCATTTTGGTACACACGACATAACGTCGACCTTTACACGCTAGCACTCTACTCGGTTACGTTACGGGCGACTTTACAACAAAAGTGTACAGTCTGACGTGCTGTCGTGTGTACATGAAAAAGTGCACGACTTTGTTATAGTTTTTATAACGAAAAAAAAAGTGCAATGCTTACGAAAGTTAAAGTTTTTTAAAATTTGTAATTGTTCTTGTATGAGTGAATGGTAAAACCGGAAACACTTCATTTTGCTCCACCACTAACACCTAAATGTATTTGGACGTATCTACGAAGGCCAACGAGCGCGTTCTGGCATAAAAAAAGAACATGTCTCGTCAGCGACATCTAGATACAAATTTGGAACTACAACTTATGAGCTGTCAGAAAATCCCCCCATTGTCTACGACTGCATCCAAGTTTCCACAGACACACACACACAAACAGACAGACACACACACGCATAGCGATCAAAATGTTTGGGCCGAGGGTAAAAATAGCTTGTTCAGATCTCTTTGTTATTAGCTAAAATGCGAAACTAACGCTAGCAATCGGCAAGCGCGCCTAGCAAAGCTTATAAGGGACGTTTGAGGAGACACCACTAACCCTATTAGCCTCGTTCGACCCTTTGTCAAATCAACCGCCAGCTGAGGCCCACTACACCCGTAGTGCCCACAAAAGTAAAGCTCCTTTGACGCGACACAACACCCTTCCAAAGAGGGCTACCGCGCTCAGATTTGCCGCTAGAGGCGCTGGTGTAGCCCGAGGTCCAAAATGTTGATGTTCGTATGGGCTACGCGGGTTTTTTTAAAATTAGAATAATGTTGGGAATATTTTGCAATACCTGAGATTAATTCGTAACGCAAAGTTTTTTGTTCGAAAGTCCGTTATTGGCATATCGCACTGCTAATACAATAGTGTCGTAACTCAAAATGTGTCGAATTCGATTTAAAATCATCAAAATATACAGATTTTTTTTGTCTATCCGCCAATAAGACCGCCGTAAAAATAGTGCAAGAAATGACTCCGATATGGCCTTGTAAGTCACTACCGATGGTTGACCGGTAGGAATAGCCCCGTCTCCAACACCGCGCCATTTTTAGTTGCCTCCATGACTCGGCAAGTACGGCAATCCTTGGACCGCACAAAGTCTAATTGTGGCGGTATAGCAGACTCAGGTATGTTAATTTTGTTTTTGCTATTTAGAGTTAATACATTATAGGTGGCTTAATTGTTGAAAAAAATATTAAAGCGTACGCGTTATTTTAAGTTACTTCATTATTATTGATTCATACTTTCGAAAGTTCTAAGAATAATTTAAACTTAGAACGTTCTTGTTGGTTTATTTAATACTTTTAGACATAATACATTATTGGTGGTTCAAAGCTTTTATTACATTTTATTGGTGTATAATCTTTAAATTATAGGTATTTCATGTGTATAGCCTACTTAGTTGAATATAATGATTAATTAGATTAACAGTAGTAGATCAAAAATCAATTATTTTTTGTGTAAATGTATTTTTTTAGTTAATACACTACAGGTGATTTTTTAGATTACTTATTTTCTATTCAGAAAAACAATCGTTTTCATTTTGGATAATCATACAGCAAGGTCGATTATTGGTAATGATGGCGAAGAAGTCAGCGTTTGTTGTGCAGCCTGATAAGGAGAACAAGATGGTAAGCAAAGAGGAACTTACATCTTCAACTTGTACTTCTTTGGAACCGTCAACTTCAACCTCATTCAAAGTCAACGGAACGTGATTTTAATCTATGATTATATTTTGTTTTGATGATGATGATGATGACATCCTTTTATCCCTTATCAGGGACATAGAGCTCGAAGAAGAGATCTCAATTTTTGGCGGTCTTGCGCGGCAGTCTCCAGCTCCTTCCAGCCGAGTCCAGTTGATGCAGCCTCTTTCTCAACTGAGCGCCTTCAGGTAGTGCGGGGACGTCCCGGCTGTCTTTTGCCATTAGCTTGCCACGTCAGTCCTTGTTTGAACAGGTGACAGTCTGGTCTCCGCAACGCGTGTCCGGTCCATCACCATTTTCTTTCAAGGATTTCCTTGTGTAATGGCTTTTGGTCAGTCAGCTCCCAATATCTTACATTGGATATGGTTCGTGGCCAGTAGATCCTCAGTATGCGCCGTAAACATTGGTTCACAAAGACCTGGACTCTACTAGTGACGTCATTTTCGATGAGCCACGTTTCACACCCGTACAGCAGAACTGATTTGACGTTGGAGTTGAATACGGTGATCTTGGTGCTTCGAGTTATTATTGAGGACGTCCACATATTTAGTTTTGTATGTGCCATATTATGTTAAGGTACAGTTTTTTAAGCTCATGTTGAGTTTAGATCTCATTACGTTTTTCATTAATTGTGTATAATTATTATGTTTAGATTCCGCCTTTTTATGAAGACTGCATTTAATTAAGGATTTACATTTCTTAACTTAGGTAAGCTTAGTGTATGATCCTTCCCACGGTTATTGTACGGTTAAATATTATGTGTAGCTCAAAACTACTGATATTCTTTGTTAACTAACTATAACTATAATAAGTATAAGTTCAGATTTTTCGTGTTTTTGAGTAAAATTAATAGCGTGTCTTTAATATTTTGTTTTATTTTGTAACTACCTGAATAAAGTGATCAGTTAAACTATGTTTATGCTAGCAAATAAAGTTAAGGCAAAATAAAAAAAATACACATTTTTTTTTTACAGAAATATACGCCTTTCTAATGACGCAATTTCAAATTAGTTTTTAAAACTTAAATCTAACAAATCATCAAAACTTGTAGTAACAAAAAATTTTTCTTCAATAAGTACTCAATAAAAAAAGATTCAGCGTTTTAGCATACTTTTTCAGAACAATACTGTGTCAACTCAAAAATCCTCATTTTCTCGTTAACCGTAACTTATTTTTATTATTTGTAAGAATTAATGGGCTTAGGATCAAATAAGAAAAGGTTGAGTACCTTTAATTTCTGAAAAACTTCAATAGAAAGTCTGAAATCGGTTTTTTGCTGTTTCTGAAAAATTACACTTTTTGACTTACGACACTATTGTACTAGCAGTGCGATATTGAGAAACTAATTTAATTTTTTTTTTTTATTTTGGTTCAGTATTTTTGTTTTTATTCGCTAAAATGTTTTGTTTCTATGACCGCCAACAGTATGCAGACCGTCGCGTGACGTCATAAAACCGTATCTTTGAAACGAAAAATCCAAACTACTGAACCAAAATAAAAAATATTGAAATGAGTTTCTCAATATTGTCTAAAGATAAGATTAAGCCAATAACGGACTTTCGAACAAAAAAACTTTGCGTTCCGAATTGTAGCAAATAGATGTTGCCCGCTACTAACTACCGCTTTGAAACAGTTTTATCTTTCGGAAAACGGTGTTTTATTTTTGTTTTCGTACCAAACGGGGCTTGAATGATTTTAATGTAAGTTAACTTTTAAGTTAACATTAAATATGATTTTAATGTAAGTTAACTTTTTTACGTAAATAGTACTTACTATCTCGAGTTCATCGATGGCCTTCATCGACAGTGGCGCCAACTAGTAAGCACTAAAACTGCAGCCCTCATTTCAATCGTTGCAAATAAAACCCCCAAGTAAAGGTTTATGCGGGTTAGATGTGCCCACAGTCGGGACCTTACCCTGCCTGGCTTTATATTTATGCAATTGGATAATTAATTAAACTACACTTCTAAAGATCTTTAAATCACTCGGTTCATTAACTTTTAAAATGTTTGCAAACGTTTCAAGAAGTAGTTGCTTGGGGCTTGTAGTTGCGGCAGACTTGGTGACAGATCTTGATTGTTATTTGTAAAACTAAACTCGGCTCGTAATGATACAGCTTTATAAAAAAGTTTCTAACTAGGGGGCCGAGCTCCCAGTAACATGAATGAATAATAACATACGAGTACTTATCTGTATACAGTGTTGTTTCGACGTGCCTGCGATTCAAACAAGTTTATCGTTCGAGGTAGGTACTGGGGACACTAATTAAAATCAGCTTCATAAATACAGTTTAATTTTGAATCTTTCGTACTGTAATATTTTGTAATCCATTGTTACAGCTTCTTCGTCATCATCATGCTCAATTGCTCACCTCTGCCCACTGTTGGGTATGGCCTTTCCCCTCACGCCCTCTCACGGTCCCTCACCATATCCAATCCATCCATGGACCCTCCGCCGTATCTTCCATTAGGTAACGTTTCATTGAAACAAATTACTTAAGACGGCGAGAAAAAAACGTCCACTTTAACTTGTGCAAATATTCATTATGTTTTAGGATCTGGGATCTAGACATTAGGTTTTAAAATAGCAGTTAATCCTAGGGATTCTTATTTGACGGTTCGTTTTTAGCAAGAAACGCGTCCAAAAAGAAGATAATATGATTTGTGATTCATTGGCGGCACTGGTGTGCCTCGCGCGATTGCATTGGAACTTGCATTTGTTTATAATGTGATAGGCTATCATGTTTCGTGCAAACCGCTAGTTGAACTACTTATTTGGTCCAACTACAGCCACAGTTTTCGTCGTGCGGCCGCCCAACTTCGCCGTCGAGCAAGTTTCACACAATTTAACGCTCTTCCGTGTTAATTTAGGGCAGCAACTTGGATCCTGATAGGCTTTTAATGATAGCATGGTGGCACTATTATGGCGTAACTTGCGAGTCGCTATTTCAACTACTTAACTAGTTCTTAGATGGGACCTTAGCGGGCAGCGTGCTAGAGCAATCAAGTGTCGCGTCCATGATCGGTTTGGGACCAACTAAATTTTGCCAATTGTGAGTCCGATTCCCACATAAATTCATTTCTGTTGGAATACGTCATTCTTTATAGTGGGTTTTGATCCCATGACCTTCGAACCAGCGTTCCATACGAAAAAAACCTTTTCGCACTGGCGTGTTTGCGACAACATCATTCGAACCAGCGGTTTTCGATTCAATGAGTTTTCAAAACATTCAAAACTACGTATCAGACACTTGTAACTAAACGAGAAACCCAGGATTTATTTATACTTAGCTGAAGATACCGTACTCTTAAGTGTAAATCTACACAATGTAAGACCGCCCTACAAAATCCAGCCGCAAGTGAATCTTTCGGCGCCCCGAGCCGAGGGTGTCCACGGATGATTTAGGAATGAAAATGCTATGTATGGCCGGGGACACGTAAAAACTCGCGGATCTGCTTGACTAGGGTCGGAAAGGTTTCAGGTGAATCCTGGTGGCTGTGCCAGCTGGCTTTACATGAGGCGCCAAATCGAGGTTTCTTAGGTACCTTTTTATTACTCTATATTTTTGAACGAGCGAGCGAAGCGAGCGAAGTTCTACGAGTCTACTGGAACAATCCGGCGTTTGTATGTATGTATGTAAGTATGTATGTATGTATGAATGTTCGTTCGACGATAACTTGAGTAAAAGTAGTCGGATCGTCATGAAATTTGGTAGGCGGGTAAATAAGGCAAAGAGAATTTTTAAGTTCGAACATGAGCCAAATCGGTCGAGGGGTTACTTCTCGCGAGTTCAAAGTTCGGGGCGAACCACTAGTTATTACTTTTATTAACAACGCGGATAAAGAGTAGGATTTATCGTAAACAAGCTGCTCATCGGTAGGATTAGAAGGAAAGTAAGTGAATTGAAAAGTAAGTAAGTCTTGGCTTTTGTTATTATCATCTTAACAAGGAGTTTCATGTAGGTAAGAATGTAATTAATTTACGTTAGTTCAATAGATAACTGACAATTTAAACATTTTCACGCAATTCGGTACACAAAATTTTTTGTTCGAAAGTCTGTTATTGGCTTAAACTTATCTTTAGACAATATTGAGAAACTAATTTAAATAGTTTTTATTTTGTTCCAGTAGTTTTGTTTTTATGCGCTAAAATGTTTTGTTCCTATGACCGCCAACAGTATGCAGACCGTCGCGTGACGTCATAAAACCGTATCTTTGAAAAGTTGTAAAATCCAAACTACTGAACCAAAATAAAAAATATTGAAATGAGTTTCTCAATATTGTCTAAAGATAAGATTAAGCCAATAACGGACTTTCGAACAAAAAACTTTGTGTACCGAATTACCATATCGCGAAACCTAGCTTACCTAGATTACCTAGCTCTAGCTACCTTTTCACATTTGTCCCCCGTACTTTGTTTGCCCACCTCGCCTGCCCAACCTATCGGCCACGCAGCCCCGCGAAGGCTACAGCGCAAAATAAAATGTGATGTAAAGTGGCAGACACACGGACCGGGAGATAATGCGTTGCTCGGAGACAAATGTACAGCGCGTGAAGTTGACGCGCGGCGGCGGTAAAATAAATAAAAAGGGAAACCCGGACCTTGATGTGCTCCGACTAGAGATGGGTTAAGGACTCAGTATTTACTAAAAGGTGAGTAAATACTAATAAATTCCTGAATTCCGTATTCATCCGAAATAGATTATTATTTTAGGTAGGCAGTGAAAATTACAAATACCTACCTATATTTTCCTGATTTCGACATCAGTGATTGACTGGCTATACATGTTCTCGCCCAGATTGAAATAGTGAAATAGTTTACACATTTATCATTCTCGCCATTCCAAATAAATAATAATCATAAAAACTGATTCGTTTATTTATATTTATTGATATACCTTGTATTGTGTGATCGGCTCCAAACAATAATTCTAAAAACCCTTACTGTGAAACCGTAAGCCCTAACTTCACAAACTCTACACCTTAGTCAGAATATGTGGCTTGGCCATTTCGCTACCGTCATATGATAGTAAGGTAAAAAAATATTCACTTTTATTACTTTTCTGTTATTACAATGTTCTTTTACTAACGAAACGCCCAAGCCACATATTTTGACTAAGGTGTAGAGTTTGTGAAGTTAGGTCTTGTAGAGTTTAGGGCGTGTGGAGTTAGAAACTTGGCTCTACACGAGATCTGAAAGCTTTTTGACGGTGCGAGGTGAATGACAATTTCTCCATAAAAATGTTTTTGGTGGGTTTTAAATCTTCAAGAATAAGTTGACCTTTTTAAGTCATACTTATTGTTTGGATAAGTAATGACGATGACAAAAATTGTACGCCTTTGCATCCAATATGTTTGTTACATGGTGTAGGCAGGCATGCCCGACACGGTAGTGGGTAGAACGTTGGCCTCTAACGTGATTCCTAGGTTCAAGTCCCTGTGGAGGCATATACCTAGGGTAGATGCTATAGTAATTGGCCACGCGATAGTAATTGGCCCCTTCAACTTCAATAATTTAAAATAAGAAAACTACGACGTTCACAAGCGCGAGAGTGAGACGAGTGGATTCTTCGTATTTCGTTTATTCTAATAATTTTCAGTTCTTACACTAGGAGGCGTTAGTTTTTTTCCCGCCGAGCTAGTCCTAATGTTGGTGTAAAAAGTGATGATTTTGCCGGTGATTTTATCAGAAAATTAAGGTAAGACCTTCATGTAAATAATCATAAAGGCATTGTTTTTTGTCTTTTCTTTCATAACACATATTGAATATGTAGAACATAAGCTGCGCTATCGTTTTCCGGCAGTTTCAAGTCCAATATCTTGATGTAACCTCAAAATTACACCCTGGCTAATTACTACAACCGAAATGTATCAGTTTTAGTTATTGGCCTCCCTGGCCAATTACTGTGACATTTTTTTTTGTCATTTTCGTGCTGCTAACTTTATAGTCATCTTTGTTACGTGTGGAGGAGTTCATAAATTCGTTTAATAGTGTTCTATGACAAGTGGTTCAGTATTTGGCCGGGGGGCCAATTACTATTGCATGCCATGCCAATTACTATAACTGCCATGTCAATTACTATAACATGCCATGCCAAGTACTAGTACATGGCATGCCAACTACTAGATCATAATATAAAACAATTATTTTATTTTTAGACAATATTTCAACATGCCGAATTCCCAGTTTACTCAAAAGATATGCTTGAAAAAGCATTAGATGAAATAGCCAAGGTGCAGCTTCCAAGAACTATGCCACTTAAAGTTAATTTAGCCCTCAACCCTACCTCACAGAAAAAGAGGAACCAGATATAGAACACTTATTTTAATGCTATTGGCATGCGGTTTTCTTTATTTGAAAGCGGGTTTTCTAGCGAGTCTTCCTAGATATGTTTTATCAAAATCGGTTCAGCCGTTTATGAGATATGCTAATTTGAAGCTAAAATGTCGGTGGTATTTTTAATGTTTAATTTTGTAGTTATTCTGACGCAGTTATACTTTCCGAAAAACTTAGCAAAAATGAATCTGAAGATGTTTCTGTGGTTTAGAAAGCCATTAGATAAAGTAGAAGCATTGAAACATATTATAAGTATTGCTTTTCCGCTATAAAAAAAGGTGGCCAATAACTATAACAAGGCTATGCCAATAACTATGACAAGGGGGCCAATAACTGTATCTTCGCTCATTTTTTTATTATTATTTTCAAATAACTAGTAAACGTGCTACTAAATGATAGTTATTTTCATTTTTATAAATATTATTAAATGCTCTATTCACAAAAAAATCACTTATTTTTATGCGAGTGTTCAAAGTATTTTTTTTCTAATTTAGAAAATTTCTAAATCCTTAAGTGGCCAATTACTATAGCATCTACCCTACTTAATTGGGTACGCAAAGTTTTTTGTTCGAAAGTCCGTTAATGGCTTAAACTTATCTTTAGACAATATTGAGAAACTAATTTAAATATTTTTTAATAATAACGGACTTTCGAACGAAAAACTTTGCGTACCGAATTAATACCTACGACTTGACTTTATTTTAGTGTTTTATTTTGTTATGTATATTTGTAACTTGCAAAATTAAATGTCGTGAGGAAACCCGCGGCCTATTTGGCTCTACGATGACAATAATAATTATTATTGTGGGTCGCGCGCGGCGTGCGCCGAGCTTCATATCCCACACTGTGCTTCCGGGCAAGTTTAGACATGATTTATACATCCTGGATTCGCAAGACGACCCTGTATAAACACAAAGTTATTGCACAAGTCGTGGGCTTTTCAGCTGTATGTGTGCTCTTACAAAGACTTACGTGCCCCTCTACTTTTGACGCTGTTTGTCAATTTAGAACCATTTCAAAATAAACTACCTATTACAATTTCAGGAATTTAGATGCATCATATTATGTTGTGCACAATGACATTCCAAGTTCTACAAAATAGCCTTTGCTACAACTGTTTTCCATTTTGGCGCGGAGTTTGAGTTGCATCTGTCATTTAGATTAAATACAGTGCTGTTTTTAGGGTTCCGCACCCGAAGGGTGCCAAACAGGACCCTATTACTCTGCCTACGCTATCTGTCTGTCTGTCCTAACTTTAAAGGGCTGTATCTTTGGACCGTAATAGGTAGCCAGTTGAAATTTTCACAGATTATGTATACTTATGCGGATTAGGTACCTATGAAATAACAAAATAATTAAAAATAAGTGGGGTCCTTATACCACAAACGTATTTTTATACTTTTTGCTCTATCGCAAAAACGGTAAAACATTCAAACATCAAACGTGGTATGATTATAGGACTTTATACTATAACAACAAATAATAAAAAACGGTCAAGCACTAGTCGGACTCACGCACCGAAGGTCCGTACATACAGATTTTTATTTTATTGTATGGCGGTACGAAATCCACAGTGTGGAGTCTGACTCGCACTTGGCCGGTTTTGTTGGATCATCCCTAGCGTGTGTTGCGAATTTCATAATGGACAAAAGCATCGAACAAAAAGTTTGTCTCAAATTTTGCATCGCAAATGGAATTTCGTGTTCGGAGTCGCTGAAAATGAAGGCTTACGGTGAATCGTTTTTATCAAAAACACCTGCTTATGTGTGCTACAATAAGTTCGAAAGCGGTCGAGAACTGATGTCTTCAACTGAAGTTAACATCGCAAAAGTTAAGGAAATAGTGACCGAAGTGATTGTTGGTTGGTCTGAAAATGGTACGGATCGTCTGGTGGGACACAGAAAGTTCAGTGGTTATCTCTCCAAAACTTGAATGAGGATTTTCGGTCACTATTTCATTTTCCTTAACTTTTGCGATGTTAACTTCAGTTGAAGACCATCAGTTCTCGACCGCTTTCTAACTCATTGTAGCACACATAAGCAGGTGTTTTTGATAAAGTCGATTCACAGTAAGCCTTCATTGGGTATGAAACATGTTGCAGCTCGACTTGTCCCAAAAGACCTGAATTTTCTCTCCAAAAACTCAATCTCATAAGAGTCGCTGAGGACATGCTAGAACGAGTCAATGCCGACCCAACATTCATGAAACGCATTGTTACTGGTAACGAGACGTTCGACAGGCAAACCAGTCAACAAGCTTCGGAGTGGCGCCTTCCAACTGAATTTATATTTATTTATATTTTGTGTATTTTTGCCCTTTTCCCGGTACTTTCGTAACAGAGTATGTTACTAGTAACGGCTTACAGCTTAACACTTTCCAAGCTTGGGAGATGAAATAGTTATCTTTTTGTAATGCAAGAACGCAAAATTATTGTTTGCAGCGAGAGCTTCAAGTATTGAATACCGAGCTAGCGAAGGTCTCTAAAATTGAGCCACGGGTGTAGCGTTTAATTAAAAAAAAAACTGTCTGACCTAGAATGAAAAAATATGTATTTTATTGGTGGCGCTTCTGTGCTGTGATAAAGACGGTGGCGCCCTATACACCCGGATGATTATGTAGGTATTTTGGATTGCGTACCTAACAAGCGCAGGTTCCTATGAGCGCGTTTGTTCATGATGAGTAGGTGGGGTTAGGTAGGTATTACTAATTTGTAGTTGCGATGCCAAACAGGTTGACACGGTTTTCCCGGAGCAGCAGCTAGTAAGTTTCCTATCTAAGTTTGAGACGACGCGGCACACCTTTGATATTACGTTGTTGAATTTCACGCGGATTAAGCGCCCTAAGTCAATGAAAGTTACGGGTTTCTCCATTTTCTTCCACCAAATTTTGCACCACAGATATTTTTCCGATTTCTAGCACTCTCGACACATTTTTGATTTCTCCTCGGCTTGTAATAGTATCGACCACAATGCCATGAAAAATTTAAGTAGGTGCAAGTTGTGAGGTTTTATTTACTACCTTTATTTTGGTTATGTGTTCAATGAGCACCTTCAATGAGCTTTAGTCCACAGCAAGTAATAGGCACTTATTTTAGCTGTGCATGAGTTGGTGCATGATTTTAGTTATATTTTGTCAGAAAGTGATGCAAAGAGTGCCTTAATAAAGCCAAATATCCGTAGCCGGGGTAAAATTTTGTGGAAACTATACTTACCAATTTTATTTTTTATTTGAGGAAGATAGTGGAAGAGCCCGAAGTTACAAGCGACAACGCTAAACTTACTTATCTTATTCGCGAACACTCGACAAGTCGACACTCGACATCTACCTCTAGATAGCGCTTCTCTTCAACTTTTTGCTCAGATTTAATTTCTCAGACACGCGGAGAAACTATTTTTGAGCTGGCGAACAACTATAAGTGTTTTCTAAACGCTGAAACTGTCTCTAAACTCTTGATTTAGTGTGCATTGTCTTCGGTCTTATACAGGGTGGATTTTGACACCAAGCGATATGTTTTATCAAAAGCGGTTCATCCGTTTATGAGATATGCTAATTTGAAGCTAGAATGTCGGGGGTATTAATTTAGTATATTTAATTTAGTACTTATTCTGGAAATTTCTTTTAATACTTTTCCTGGTTACTATTTGGAAAAATAAACATGTTAAAGGTAAATCAATCCTACTCCATCTAAAACCATGTCCCAGGCACTGCAGCGCCGAGTGGTCTCTTCACCCATCTAGTGTGAGTGAAGGTGCCACTGGACGCTGTATAAATCATCTCATTACGTAGATGCAAAGGCCTTAGTTAAAGGTAAATAACATAAGTAACCAAATATTCCGGATGCACCGATTTCTACGCTGAAGGTCATCTGCATCATGTAAGTCAAATCCCTCAAGCGGCATCTTGACTCTTTCACTGGTTCGGATATTATTCGTTGAATAATCGACTTATTCCTTGAATGTGCTTTGGTGAGAAATTGTAAAGGATTGTCGCTACCGGTCGGTAACCCTACTGCACTCACTCGCCCTCGCCCTCACATTCGGCGAACTTTTCGACACGGAACACCGAGCGGAAGCGTTCAATTTGTACTTTGAATTAAAAATGATTGCCTTTTACAAATACTATGTTATAATATTACTGCATTCTGCGTAAGCTGTGCGGTGCAGGGGATCGAATTCTTCGACGAACTTTTCGCCACGGATCACCGAGTGAGGCTTCAATTTGTGCTTCAAATTAAAAACTATTGTTTTTTACAAATACTATGAATATGCATTATATTCTGCCTGAGCTGTGCAGTGCGTGGGATCGAATTCCTCGAAGCAGCTCGACTGCAAGTCCTCAAAGCAAGACTCGCCCCAAGCCCACCTTGGTAAACCCAGCAATACTCTTGTTGTTAGACGTCAGAGCTACCATCCGGTAGGTAAGGGTAGTATCTTAGTTTGTCGCTGAATGTAGGTAGGTACAAGCATAGACAAACGTATACAGGATGGATTTTTGAGACGGGGCACTAAGGGCAGCTACCTTAACCGTTATAGTTACAGAAAAACGTTCTTAGCAGACTTTCCATAACATTTTGAGATATTATGAACTGCATTCACAGATTCAATAGCAATTGCAATTCAACAGCTCAATAGCAATTTTTTTTATGCCAATCGATCCTCTTTCATTTAGAGATCAAAAGCCTTTAAGGAGCCAACTGAGGTTTGAGTACTGGAAAGTATTTTTTTGTATTTTTTTCTCCAACATTTTTTTTTTGTAACGTTTTGTCAATGAATTCGGTAACAAAATAACTTAAACAAAAATAATGAAAAAGAAACAAAAAAATTTTTTTTAATCAGGTGACTATAAAAAACCAAAATCTTGTATTTTTTTTCATGCAGTTCGTACTGACAGATGATTTTAAGCTTGTCTCCAATGTTTTTTGTCATAATCAACAAAAATAAAAGAAAAACGATCTAAATTACATTTCTCCCAATTCCAGTTTTTCAACTTTGACCGCTAATTACTCGAATAAAAAGCTCATAAAGTAACAGATTTTTTGTGCTTTCTGAAGGTTCAAGTTGTAGAAAAGTTTTAGAAGTCAATAAAAAGTTCTTCATACCATACCCCTACTTTTTTTCTCCCCATACTAACTTATTCTATGGTGTTTTCTCTAAAACGGCATTTTTTAACTTTGGATCGAAATTGCGGTATCTTTTACAATTTAAAGCTGATCATTATTTTATGATGATAGATTAGTTATCTAAGACACCAATAAAGAAAAAAATATATCTAAAAAGTTAAATAATAAAAACCAATGCTAGGCAATTCTTCCCAAAAAAAACTTAAAAGTCTCATAACTTCTAAACGTCAAAAATCGCTGAACATCCACGGGGGTGATTCGGGTACCCCTAGGGGTGTTCTATCTCTGTACTTCCGCTTGACACTATTTTTTGGGACACCCTGTATAGGAACGGAATTCCTAATTCTATACCGTGTCCAGAAAATAAAAAACTTGCTTCATACAACCCACTATTTAGCAAGTTTTTTTTCGCTGGCCAGGCTTTACAACTTTCTAATATGGCTAGGGATAGTGCTGGACAAGTGGGCAAGCCAAGATAGAGGTAATCCCTCCCAGGCACTGCATGCAGCGTCCGATTGGTCAGTCACTTCTTAGTGCCACTGGAAGTTCTATGAAAATCTAAACTGAATACGAGTATTGTAAAGGCTTAATAAAGGGTGGCCACTTTTATAGCGGACCAAAAATATTGTAACTGATCGTTAAAATATTTAGTTCGGTGGTTAAAATAAACTTATGTTCTACCAAAATGTATAGTTTAAGAACTATGAGTCCTGACCATTGTTTCTTCGAAATCGTAACAAACAGAACGATACCTAAAATTCTCAATTCAAAACCCGGCGGTATTTCTGTAGTTTCTAGGTAAACTCCGAAATTAAATTAGGTCTTGTCGGGGCTCGGTACTACTGCCGGTATTATGGCCATCTAAGTTAGCAACGTTGCCAACGACCGGCACATCACTGGTCGAGACTTAGGTAACTGGCATTTTGCCATACGCTATCTTTTACTTTTCGTTTCTGACCAGTCACTCGTGTGCTCATGTGGAACCTATCTACACCGACGAGAAAACAATGTCAAACTAGGTACCTAGATACTCAACTGGTGGATAGTTCGAATGTGAAGAATGTCCGTGGGTCTGTTAAATCACTTGAAACTTTATGACCGTGTAGCCTAAACATTTAGAAATACACCTGTTTTTGTTTCATTCAAATCGAGCCAGTAGTTTTAAAGTTACGACGGTTTTAGTTTCCGTCCTTTTGGAGTTTTTCGCGCGAGCGCGGCAAACTCGCGTGACGTCACAACTCAACACGCACCCGACACATACACCCTAACACTCATTCAAACGGCTGTATCTTTGGAACCGTACTAGGTAGCCAGTTGAAATTTTCAGAGATTATGTTTTATTATGGTGGATTACCCAAGAAATAATAAAAACAAAAAAATATTAAAAAATAAGAGGGGTCCCCATACAAAAAACGTTGTTTTATACTTTTTGCTCTATAGAAAAAACGGTAAGACATACAAGCATCAAACTTGGTATGATTATAGGAATTACACCATAGTATAACAAAAAAATATAAAAAACGGTCAAGCGCAACTCGGACTCACGCGCCGAGGGTCCGTATAACCAGTTTTTTTTGTATGGTGGTACGGAACTCTCAGTGCGCGAGTTCGACTCGCACTTGGCCAGTTTTTTTGTGTGTTTAGTCAGTGTTACAGTAGTGTTTTAATATAATATTACTTATTTATAACGTTAAAATTCGCTAGGGACAGGTTTTAAAGTCGCAAGCTCTGTTTAAAATATTCCCTAGCACGAGTTTGTACGGTCGGCCACAGTCACAGATACCCCATGGCAGCTCTTACCACGCGCGGCATAAGGGCGCTAATCGAACAAAAAGGGGTATCCTAGCGTGTGGCCGACTGTACTTTAAATAATATATTCTTACTTAGCTATGGATGACGGCTTTGAAAAATGAAAAATGACCTGACTAAACACACAAAAAAACTGGCCAAGTGCGAGTAGAACTCGCGCACTGAGAGTTCCCTACCGCCATACAATAAAATAAAACTGGTTATACGGACCCTCGGCGCGTATGTCCGAGTCGCGCTTGACCGTTTTTAGGGTTTCATACTCGAAGGGTTCCACACGGGACCCTATTACTAAGACTCCGCTGTCCGTCCGTCTGTCCGTCTGTCTGTCCGTCTGTCTGTCCGTCTGTCTGTCCGTCTGTCTGTCCGTCTGTCTGTCCGTCTGTCTGTCTGTCCGTCTGTCCGTCCGTCTGTCACGGCTGTATCTCATGAACAGTGATAGTTAGACAGTAGAAATTTTCATAGATGATGTATTTCTATTGCCGTTATAAAAACAAATACTAAAAACCAGAATCAAATAAACATTTAAGGGGGCTCCCATACAACAAACGGGATTTTTTTGCCGTTCTTACGGAACCCTTCGTGCGCGAGTCCGACTCGCACTTGGCCGGTTTTTATATTATTTTGTTATACTATGGAGTAAGCCCTATAATTATACCAAGTTTGTTGCTTGTATGTCTTACCGTTTTTTCTATAGAGCAAAAAGTATAAAACAACGTTTTTTGTATGGGGACCCCTCTTATTTTTTAATATTTTTTAATTGTTATTATGTCTTTGGTAATCAACCATAATAAAACATAATCTCTGAAAATTTCAACTGGCTACCTAGTACGGTTCCAAAGATATAGCCCTTTGAATGAGTGTTACGGTGTATGTGTCGGGTGCGTGTTGAGCTGTGACGTCACAGCAGCTGACGACCGCGCGCCCGTCGCACAGCTAGTTTAAAATTAAATATCTCGAGAACTATAAGAGGTATCAAAAAAAAAATTTCACCCAATGTTTCCATTTTTAATAGAGTGTATGGTAAGGTAAAAATCAAAAGTTGATGGTATTCTTCATTAAGCCTCTAGGGAATTATTTATAGCGAGCAGAATAATAATTACAACAAAGTCCTCTTTTCAAGATATCTACGTCCTTAGTGCAGGGGGTATAACCGTAGGTAGTAAAACTTATATTTTACTTTTGCACCATATTATATCACTATGCCAAATCTTCTTGTAAATACTAGTTGTTCAACAATTTCAAGGAAATACTTTATCTTTTTTTAAACTGCATGAAAAATTTTCAAAACGTGTTAAATATCAATTATTGTATATCAATAGTTTTATATGGGTATTTAATTGTTCATTCGAAACAAACCAACACAACCCTATGGAAAGGAACGCAGTCGTTTTCTACGAGTACTTTAGGGGGAATCCTGACATGATTCACCCTGAGGTATAATGGGTTTCCCAATTATATTATTTTTGTATTTAGAAGTTTATAAAGCATCTTATGACTGCTGGTAATTTTCGTTTGATCCGTTGAAGTAAACAATCCAAGCCCCAATAAATTATTTTTATATTTCAGTCGGATTTGTGCAGTTAACATTAATTATTAATAGCTTTGATTATTTATTGGCAGCGATTGCGTGATTCGTTGTACAGGGAAACTGCCAGCACAGAAGATATCAACCTTTGGGGTGGTTTTCTACGTCTTGCCATAGGTATCACGTCATCCCATAAAAATATAATTCATAAAACCGCATAATCTCGATCTCGTTGACACTTACAGAATCAGTCCGGTGTACAAGCGCCCTTGAGCAAATTATGTTGAGTTTATTTTTCTTAAATAATGAATCCCACCAAAAACATTTTCATGTAAAATGTTGCCTCACAATGTCAAAAACCTATCAGATCTCATGTAGAGGCAAGCTTCTAACTCTACAAGCCCTAACTTCACAAACTCTACAACTTAGTCAAAATATGTGGCTTTCTAATAGTCTATGCCCATTATTTAAATTTTATTTATTGTTCGACATTTAAAGAGTACGAAGAATTTAATCGACAAAAAAAAATCATATTTTTATCAAATCTGCTTAGAAGACGATACTTCACGAGAATCCGTTGAGAACTGGCTGAATATTATTTTTTTGACGTTTTCAATCACCATTATCTCCGACATTATGTTTTTTTTTCGACAAACTGAATCGAAAAAAAAACAGGTTAATTATCAAATCTGCTCACAAAACACAAGAATCGGTTGAGAAATGCGACCTGTAGAGGAGAACATACATACACACATCTGCCGGACACATGAAAGCATTTATTCCCAAGCTGACTCGGTCAATAAATCGGTCGATAAATGTAATATACAAAACACGTCTCTTTCTCTAATAAAGGCGGCCTAAAATCTCAAAGGTAGGTGAGGTCCATTCCTGAGGTTAGGTCCACCAATACCGCACTATAATTTTAGGTGAACAGTCATGGAATAAATAATAATTATTATTATTTTTGTTTTTATGTAATTTTTCACTCCTTTTAAAGAGGTACAGGGTGGCATGGGTCGAAGCCAAGTGCATGAATTTACCTACTATTTATCTAAGACCATGATGATGATGAAAGTAATGAGCTGTCAGAGCCACAGGTCAGAGCACATGGTCCTTGCCTAGAAACTTTCGGACGATGCGGCATGTGTTTAGTACCGTAGCTTTTTGTAGAAGCGTGTAAGTAATTCGATGTATGTCTAAAACTTTGAGGCTGGCGTGCAGTGTATACGGTATTACTCCTGTTGATGATATGATGATAGGTACCGTCTTAACGGTTAATACTTGCCACTGAGATTTTATTTCTATGGCAAGGTCAGTGTATTTAGTGGTTTTCTCAGTATGTGTTGTAGTGAGATTATGTGTGTTTGAGATTATTATTATACCCTATCTATTCCACGATCATAACACGACAGTTCTGTTGTCGTACTCGTATATCGACGTAGTTGGCTGCATCCTTTTGAATAATGTATGGCGAAGGTAGTTGAATCGATATTCTGTGGTAACAACAAGCATATTGTAATAACCGCGATAAGCTTGTGTATTAATGATTGGATAAATCAGCAGTAGCTTGAAATATGAACTAAAAATACCACATGCCTGAAAAACATTTCACTTCTTAAAATTATCCAAATTAATAGACCGATACCTACCTTATTTGTTTATCCGGCCATATTGGTACGGCTGAAATCTTTTATTAAACATTGTTTTTTTAATTACCTACTTCCCAAGTTGCATCTCGAGATTTTTTTTCTATCTACTTACATCTTTATTTGTACCTACACATGACAGCACGTCAGAGTGTACACTTTTGTTGTAAAGTCGCCCGTAACGTTACCGAATAGAGTGCTAGCGTGTAAGGGTCGACGGCACTTCCGCTCGCTGGTCGACGGGCTGTCGCCCCAATTATTAAAATATTCAATCATAAACATATAATCAAAATCATATACCTCGGGTGGGTTCAAAAGCACCTCCTTTGGTAAGAAGTCGGATAATAAAAAGGTGAGCTCTTCGATTTGTCGAGGTCGGTCGACAGGAGCGGGACCGAAGTGGCTCCAGATAAGAAATTGGCATAGAATTGCGAATTGACTTCACATATAAACGAGTTCGGGTGGTGTGTGGAGAATCTTTGTTCTAAAATATTTCTTTTCTTGATAGTGTGCGCTGTGCAATGCAATCTTGGAACACCAAGATACTTGCTTCACCTATTTCCTTCCAGTAAAATTGTGCTTTACATTATGTTAACAATTTAGTTTGTATGAATTACTACCTAAGTTTGTATGGATGTCATACAATACCAGATCAGAAAACATCTGTCATCATACTTAGTCCTCCTTGAAGTTTCAAGAAAAAGGTCTAGAACTCCTTTTTCAGTAATCATTGATTCTCCTTTGACCGTTCAGCTACCTCGTTTGACAGACAGACAGACCGATGGACAACAAAGTTATCCTACAATGGTTCCGTTTTTCCTTTTGAGGTTCAGAACCCTAAAAACGGGTCGAATTGAGCACCACCTCCTTTTTTGAAGTCGGTTAAAAATAAGTTACTTTCCTGAATGACGGAGGAGTAAATTAAATCCCTTGCACGATTGCTCTTGGCACTGTAAACTACGAACTGTAAAGCAATACTAATGACGCAGAGTTCAATTTGTCTAAAACACTCGAAGATCTTGCTGGAAACAATTCCCTAGTAAGTAATTAGCGTAGAGCCTTCTTGGACAGTCGCCAGAAGAAAACTTAAGTTTTTCGGCTAAAATTAAGAATCTAAATTACTACTGCAGGTGTAATTAAAATACGCTGCACTTTTGTTGGACGTAGTTGTAAAGCACTAGTTTACGAAATAAAAGCTAGAAACTAACACCAGACTACCTATCTACAAAGGGATTGTTGCAAGCTTTCATTCCCAGGCAGTTCCACTGGATAGTTCTACCTTTCTCTAAAAATATTTAATGTTTCGTAGTAGGAGGCTGACATGAGTCGCGAAAATGAAACCTAAATGAAAATTAAACTATTTCTAGGTACTTGCTCCTACTCCAAGCAATTCAAATTTTGACACTTTTATTCTATTTTTTATCAGCGAAATCAAGATAACTTACTACAAAAAAAGGCTGCCATTTTTTTCTGTGTTGCTCAGGTGGTGCAATTAATATATGTAGGTTAGACGTAGGTACCTACATAAAAACCAGAATAAGTCCAGAATCGATCTGGCAACTCAAATAAAGTGACGTAGCTAGGTAACTACCCTTTTTATCTTATCACAAATTGTCACGTAAACTCAAGCGCGGTTATTCTAATTTACGACTTATTGTTTTACAGTCGCGTGCAAGCAACCAACAATAACCTGTGACATTAATATAATTGCCTATGGTTTTCCGAATAATTGCTAAGCCTAGCCTATTTTCTTTGCTTTTGTGAGTAGGTAATCTTACCTTTGCTTTTGTAAAGTCACAGAAGCTTTCACTTTAGTTAGTAGCTAAAAACTGGTTATTTCCATGATTGACATGAATATGCAATCATTGGAATAATAAAAGGGTAAGTACATTTTGTTCTGTTTGTTTACCTAGCAAAACATTTCGACTATTGTTTTTATTTATTTCTGCAACCCGTATTTCTTTCATCATAGTGCCGTTTGTCTCGATTCTCGTGGAGATGTACAAGAGTAATTTAAAACATCTCGGCCTTAAAAGCATCGCTGCGGCTGGTCCAAAGGAAAAGGCTATCTTTTCTTAGAGAAATGTAAGTAGGCAACCATTTGTTATAGGTTGAACAAATAGGTCCATTTATGGGCTCGGGACTACTAGCTACGAATAATGCAGGGGCTCGTCTTTCAATGTTTATAAACGTTGACCCTGCGTTACGAATGAACGATAGAATATGATCGCCGTTTTATTGCAATTCCATCCTAATGTATGGCATTACAAATAAATCGTAAAGCATCTTGGTATATATCCCTACCTATATTACAAAATGTATTATTTTTTAAGCACGAGATCCTTGGAGTTTCTTCACCATGCTTCTTCTCCGATCAGATCAGAGCTTGGGAAGTTGGAGAAAAAAAAGTAGCTAGATAGTATTAGTATTAGATAATAATAAGTATTTGATTTATATATATTTTTTACTTTTGATAATATTTTGACGTTTAATGTAAATAATTTATGTATGGCACATTGAATAAAAATCTTTGACTTTGACTTTAAAAGATGTTGTAACTATATTATGTCGTCTGAACCTGCCTGCCAACGAATTCTCGCACATAACTGCTGATTATAAGAGTGTCAGGGCGCGCAGTATAACTCTACAATATCTTAGTGCCAACTTATACGAAGAAGTTTCACACAACGGTAGGTAGAAGACTTTCCAGTTGAATTCACGAGCACTAGAAAACTATACAACAGACATTGTACTCGTAAGTTACTCAAAGACTTACGAAAAGAACTTTGTCAAAATAAGCTCATACGCGGGGTGTGATGTGAAGGTACCTAAGCGCATGGATGTACGGTCGGCCACAATCTCAGATACCCCATAACAGCTATTACCGCGCGCGGCATAAGGGCGCCAATCGAACAAAAAGGGGTATCGGAGACTGTGGCCGACTGTACATTGTAAGTTTATAAAGTACTACGGGTATCTACCTTTTGTTTCTTTTAACCAATCGTAGCTACCTACGATGGGATATCTCAGCGTGTCGCTGACGGTACCACTATACGATGCATTGACGGGTTTTTAGGATTTCTAAGTGTGTCTGTGTAGGTAATACCGTATTATACAACGTGTTTCAAAACATCCTAACTCTTTTTACAGGGTGTAACCTACTGCTCAAAATTAAAAAACAAATCATAACTTTCTTGTCTTTGGTATTAGCTCAAATTTAAATGTTGTTTGTGGGTGTAGGTGCATTTGCATAGCTTTGAGTTGTTAAAACATTGTGAAAGTCAATGAAAACAATATTTCAAAAATACTTTTCTCCCGCCACAGCGTTCACATTTTATTAATTTAAAAATCAACGGAACGTCATAGAGCAATAAAAATATTTAGGTTATGATCCCTATCACCGGGTGCTATTACCCTGTAAAAAGAGTTAACATCTTTTGTAACACCTTGTATACCAACAACACAAGTAAGTATATTGTACAACAGAAAGCATTGTACAGATATTAAAAATAAAAGTAGGTACAATTAATGGCGTTCTTATCGCTCAAAGCGATTTCATCCAGACAACCTTTGGACAGGATTGAGAGCGAAAACACATTGGCAGCAGATGCACAATAAACATAATATGATAAGATAAAAGAATATAGGTACCTGAGCCTTATCCCAATCACCAAATTTTAATGTTCGTCTACGAATTCCTAGTGCTTACTTACATAGGTATTTGAAGACTTCAAGTGTTGTTAGCTTAGGAGCGATGTTGCCTCTATGCGGCGTTACTTTGACTATGTTACCCGTGTCGGCGAAGGCGAGCCGCCAACCGCCTCGAGAGAAATACTGTTTCCAACTTAGCACAACTCTTGTTCGAGAAACTAAGTTTTTCACACAATCTAATCACTGCCCGTCTACGAGCAGTTTCGGGCACAATACGCTGGAAATTTTGCCCGAATAAATTATGCAGCGGATTCGGACTTGTAAAGCTCTCAAAGTAAAGTGTTTTTGCCAAACAGATGAGACCGTTAGAGCCGTGACTAGTGCGGAGTTAAGTCTCAAGTTTTATGAGTTGGCCCCAATATTGGCCCACAGGCCGCGGCCCCCGTAACTCTTATGTGTCGGCCAAGAAAAGCTATCGGGGAGAATTGGAAAATCAAAGCTGCAAGAAATTCGTTTTAAGTCGAGAACAGGGTTTACGGTTTCACTTTCTTACTTTTTCAGATGTCGGGATAGTTAAGGTTTCAAAATTATATCTGGGTCATTCTTTGAGAGGTCGATTTTTTTGGTCACACCCTAGTATCTACTAAACTATACATCACACAGTACTAAATTAGCACTTAATCGTCTAATTAACTAACGGTCCATTGAGGCATATCAAATAAAATCAATATTTTATAGAGGAAATTGCCTAAATATCCCTTTGAGGGTCAAAAAATGGGTGATTTTGCGAGTATTTTGCATGTCACACGCGTGTGGGCCTGGTATGTTTTTGTTTCTGGTTTTACTCATGTGCCCACTACTATGCTAATTTATACCTTTGTAAATGCCTAATGAGTGCTTCTATCCAATCGTATATCCAGCATTCTAATAGAATGAAAACTCTTGTGTCTGTAGACATTCCTAGAAATATCACGCGGCAAGCAAAGTTTAAATCGAGCAACGAAAGTATGTTTTTATACAAGCTTAAATACGCGGCAAGTTTCTAGTTACTGGTGCAAAATATCGTCAAATGGTCCTTGTGAACTATTATGGTTCGTATGTGTCGCTATCTTTCATGCCTAAACTTTTACGTAAGTTCTTGACTTTTTTTAAACTTTGGTTCGGTAAGGTAGCTGAAAGTGGTGGCACGTTTTGCTAGTATAGTAAACAAGACTACACTAAACTGTCCTAAGTACATGAATGCGTATATCCCTGAGTAGGCATTGTCGTAAAAATAAATACGATTGCTTCTATAGTTTAAGAGAAATAGCTACATTTTAGTTATTTCTGAGATCGGTGGCACTGAGATCGGTGGATTTAAGCCACCGATCTCAGTTATTAGCCAAGGATCTCAAAGAAGTTTTCAACATATTGTATCAATTTCACAGATTCTTTAGATACCACACCGAACGAGATGCTATGACTAATTCAAAATGTATCAGTTTGTTTCTATGGACTAAAGTTTAGACTTCATTTAAGCTATTAAGGTACTGTTTTTTGCAAGGAAATGTAATTTCACGCAAATAAAAAGCAAAATCCGTATAGACAGACAATTTTAGTGTATAATTATTACAGTCACACATATAATAGAGCATTGGTCGCCGATGTGAGAGAACCAGGTTCGATTCCCAGCGCAGGCATATAACATGACTTTGTTTCTTTTCAAAGTTACATAAATTTGTAAATTTGAAGTAGCTAAACCTCTCCCTAATGTGAGGAAAAACATCGTGATGAAACCCGCAACTTCGTTGGCTCCACACGTAATGACTTCTCTGGTGGGCTAGCCCGACCAAGCTGTCAGGATTAGTGATGTACGCTTGGAAACATTGCCACTCCCGGCAATGTTTCCACTGGAAACATTGCCGGAAAGTTTCCGAAAGTTTCCCAATGTTCCCATAAATTCCCAGTAGTTTTTTTGTTTATAATTCATGCTTATTCTTGAAATATCGCGTTCGTTAATCACGTGACCATGCATAAGCGTCTTTCCTTACAGTGTTGCCATATAGAAACTGCATAAAATCGGTATTTTCTTTAAAAATTCCATGAAATCCCTACTTATTGCCAATAAAAGTGAATTATTCATATGATTTACATATATTAGTGAAGTCAATCATGCTGATTCTTGAAATATCGCGTTCTTTAATCACGTGACAATTCATAAGCGTCTTTCCTTACAGTGTTGCCATATAGAAACTGCATAAAATCGGTATTTTCTTTAAAAATTCCATGAAATCCCTACTTATTGCCAATAAAAGTGAATTATTCATATGATTTACATATATTAGTGAAGTCAATCTTCAATGAAACTCAGAGTTATTGTGTTTTTTTGTCTTCAACCATTGGCTACCGATGTTATGCTCCTTGACAATGGTCAACAGTGGGCTGAATTGATTGACTGATCGCGGGTTTCTATAATATTCCAAATTATTAATACTAGTAGTTCGCCCCGAACTGTAAATTCGGGATGTATAGGTACATTTTCCCAGGTAAGCCATGAAACTTGGTAGATGAATGAATTAGACGACGGGGTACTCTAAGAAAAAGGCTCGACGAGATCTACCTGATAAAAGTATCAAAACTTTAACTGTCCATATCTCCTCAACGGCTAATGCTAGACCCATGTTCATGGTACTCTAAGAAAAGGGCTCGACGAGATCTACCCGATAAAAGTATCAAAACTTTAAGTGCCCATATCTCCTAAACGGCTAATGCTAGACCCATGTTCATGGTACTCTAAGAAAAGGGCTTGACGAGATCTACCCAATATAAGTATCAAAACTTTAACTGCCCATATCTCCTAAACGGCTAATGCTAGACCCATGTTCATGGTACTCTAAAAAAAGGGCTCGACGAGATCTACCCGATAAAAGTATCAAAACTTTAACTGCCCATAGAGTACCATGAACATGGGTCTAGCATTAGCTGTTAAGGAGATATGGGCACTTAAAGTTTTGATACTTTTATCGAGTAGATCTCGTCGAGCCCTTTTCTTAGAGTACCATGAACATGGGTCTAGCATTAGCCGTTTAGGAGATATGGACAGTTAAAGTTTTGATACTTTTATCGGGTAGATCTCGTCAAGCCCTTTTCTTAGAGTACCATGAACATGGGTCTAGCATTAGCTGTTTAGGAGATATGGGCACTTAAAGTTTTGATACTTTTATTGGGTAGATCTCGTCAAGCCCTTTTCTTAGAGTACCATGAACATGGGTTTAGCATTAGCCGTTTAGGAGATATGGGCAGTTAAAGTTTTGATACTTTTATCGAGTAGATCTCGTCGAGCCCTTTTCTTAGTGTACCATGAACATGGGTCTAGCATTAGCCGTTTAGGAGATATGGACAGTTAAAGTTTTGATACTTTTATCGGGTAGATCTCGTCAAGCCCTTTTCTTAGAGTACCATGAACATGGGTCTAGCTTTAGCTGTTTAGGAGATATGGGCAGTTAAAGTTTTGATACTTTTATCGGGTAGATCTCGTCGAGCCCTTTTCTTAGAGTACCATGAACATGGGTCTAGCATTAGCTGTTTAAGAGATATGAGCAATTAAAGTTTTGATACTTTTATCGGGTAGATCTCATTGAGCGAGCATCATGATCACTGTCACTGATTTGATTAGCCTAATAAAGGAATCTCTAAGATTAATGAATAAGCTCTACTAAACTGTTAGTGAGAAGAGTTTAAACCATGTTTAAACTCCGACTGTGCGGGAAGAGTTTAAACTGTGTTATCAATGAGCGTTCTGTAATACCACCGTGAAACCCTCATTTCTTATAAACGACATAAAATGGCTGAACACACATGCTACCTGTATAATTTTCGATTTATGAGGAAAAATAAAAAATAAAACATTTTTTTTTCTTCTAAGTTCATGTTATGCATGTATGCTACGGAACCAACGCTGCGCAAATCCGACTCGACCTTGGCAGGTTATGGTAGTGTGTGGTTGGTTAGGACTTTAAGTTTTAGCTGTTTAAATCCAGAATTTCGTACTTTATGATGACATATCATAAAGGGAAACTGTAACCTTTTTAGTTGTTAAAACGTTGCGGGCGACTGTTCCATTATCTTTATCATAAAATTCATCACAGCACTATACAAAATCATCGATATTTGCATAAATAATGGTAAAGTTTACCAACAAATATCCCGAGAAAGATTGCTTGGAAACTTTGCCGGAAATAAACTGGAAACATTGCCAGGAACATTGCCGGGAACATTCCCAATGGGAAACATTGCCGGAAATAAACTGGAAACATTGCCGGAAACATTCCCAATGGGCTGGCAGTTTTCAAAGTTATGGGGTTTTTATTGATAATTCATTACCTGGTGTATAGAGAATCCAAAATCATGTACAATTCAGCAAACAAATATTGGAATATCTCAAGATTTGAGCAAAGTTCCCAGTAAATTCCCAGTTGGGGAACATTGCCGGCAATGTTGCCGGCAATGTTTCCAGCGATTGGCAATGTTCCCGGGAACGGTACATCAATAGTCAGGATGGTATAGGTGCTGGGCAAGCCTACTCCATCTAAAACAATGTCCCAGACACTGCAGCGCCGACTGGTCTCTTCACCCATCTAGTGTAAGTGAAGGTGCCACTGGACGCTGTATAAATAGATGCAAAGGCTTGTTGACTATAATTTTGCATGTTTAGCTTAGGAATTGATCTTTTACAATGATTTTATGAAAATAAAGATACGATTTTTTTGATAATTTTTATGATGTTTAATAGAAATGATTTGCTTAATTTAGCCCCCTTTTATCTGTGTCAGTTCATAAGTGACGTTTAAATTTAGAAAAAAACGTTTATTATTCACTGTAATTACTGTTTATAATAATTTTAGACACTATCTGAGATCGGTGGCCTTTTTGCTGAGATCGGTGGCTTGTCAAAAAAGAAGATTTTATTTTCATTAATCTATAAAGCCTACAGGTGTGCCTCATCGACATATTGACTAGTTTTTAAGCCATCTTTTACGGTGTATTTTTAGTTTTCACCTATCTTGAAAAAAAAAGCCACCGATCTCAGCGAAGAACGCTTTTCTCAGGAATGACCCATCTATCTATCCAGCCCATGAATTTCACCCACTGTTGGGAAAAGGGCTCTTTTTTGTCACGCCATCCTCCCCGGTCCTTTGCTACTCGTGTCCACTTCTTTCCATTTTCGAAGTATGATAATTTATGAACAAAGTGTGAAACACACAAAAAACCATTTGGGCTTCGTTACAGTCAGGTATTTGTAGGTGATTGTATCCCATCAAAAACATAAATGTGCGAAAAACCAAGTCAAGTCACTATTTATATTTTAGAAATAAATATGTTTAATATTGATACAGTCAGTAAATGTTGGTAGGTAACTAATTAGCAAACAATGTATGACAAAGTTGTTGAACAGGTGTTTTCACATTAAGGCGCTGGGCATAGTGAATTAGCCCGCGCGCATAAAAAATGCACAAAAACTATTCCTGTATCAAATACACTAAAAAAATCGAAAATGTTCACATATCAAACCCTAGAATTAGGTGAGAGCTATCTAAAACAGCCAGTTTTGTGTTGATATCCATAACAGATTGCAAGATATTTTGCTTGAAAAAATGTGCGCCGCCTATTTTTTTTCAAGCAAAATATCTTCAAAACGTTTATGAATGTCAACACGAAACTGACTGTTTTATCTAAGTCTCAACAAGTTCTAGGGTTTGATATGTGAACATTTTCGATTTTTTTGGTGTATTTGATACAGGAATCGATTTTGTGCATTTTTCGTTGCGCGCGGGCGATTCACTATGCACAGCGCCTTAACTGAAAAGAATACGTGCTTCAGTACTAAGTAAAATACCTAACTGACTTGGCTTTACATGGATATCTCACAACTTTTTACGGTGGAAGCGAGACTTGGTTTTTGTACATTTATGTTTTTGATGGGATTTCACTTATTTTTGGTAGGTAGTCCTCCGTTTTTTCTTCTCGGGTGATATTTCTTGCACATTAGCTACAGATTTTCTTAAAGCCCAATCCCTATCTCTCTTAGTTCGGGAGTAAGGGGGAAAACAGCTCTAAACATCTAGCTGGCCCCAATTGTCAACCTCACCTGCTCGCATCGGTATTCTCGTCGAATAACCGATGGCGGTGGCCAACAAGCCGCCGTGGTGCTCCCTGCTAGATAACGAACGAGGCACTGACGACCGAGCAATGGCGGTATAACCACACGCCCGGTCCCGCAAGTGGCCGGAAGGGGCTTTCAAAGGCCCAGGGGACTAAATAACTCCTAAAAGAATTGGTGCAGTAGGCAAGGGGAAACCACTGCAACTACCTTCCCAAGAAAGTCATCATGCCAGTACAACGAAATGAATTACGATCGCCATGCGAACCGCTTAGCAACCGGCGCCGCGCTGCGTCCGGGGCTCGCGGTGGGAAATTGGTTACCGGCCATAGAGATGTGGATGACCAGGCTCTCTGTGGAAACTCTGCTACTGGAACTAACGTTAAGTTGCGACAAATCCAGAAGATAGGGACGTGGAATGTGCGTGGCTTGCTAAAACCAGGTAAACTTACCATCCTAGAGAGAGAAATCACCAGATGCGAAATAAACATCTGTGGACTAAGTGAAACTCACTGGAAAGGAAGCGGACATTTCCTCACCGAAACACACGCCGTTTATTTCTCGGGCAAAGAAACATGCAGCCAGAATGGGGTAGCAGTTATTATTCCTTTACAACAAAGGAACTGCGTATTGGGTTACGAACCAGTCAGCGACCGAATAATGAGTATCAAACTAAAAGCGTCGCCAGTTAACCTAAACCTCATACAGATTTATGCTCCCACAAGCAAGGCAAGTGACGATATTGTTGAAGCCTTCTACACTGAACTATCAGCGACCATGGCAAAGATCCCCAACCGAGAGATGCTTATAGTATTGGGAGATCTAAACTCAAAAATTGGAACTGACTCTCACCTCCTCAGCAACTGCGTCGGGAGATTCGGACTAGGAGATCGCAACAAGAGAGGCGAACGGCTGATACAATTCGTCACTGAAAACAACCTTATTATAGCGAACAGTCATTTTCAACACCACCCACGTAGACTCTACACCTGGATAACACCAGACGGAAACTATCGAAACCAGATAGACTACATTATGACCAGGTCACGCTGGAGAACGTCAATCAGAAATGCCCACACCCTACCCGGTGCCGACTGCGGATCTGATCACCAACTGTTGATCGCCAAAATAAAGCTGAAACTGCGAGCGGCCAGGAAACTCGACAAACACAGACGGATCGAAGTAAAGGATAGCTCAAAGTTCATGGCAGCACTGGAACAGAACTGGTTGGAATGGGCTAATATAGACCACAACGCTGGGTCTGTCGATGAACTATGGAACAGGGCCAAGTCAATGATTGTTACTGCAGTCAATGAGTCCAACCCGAAAGTGACACCTCAAAAGCGTCAACTCTGGATGACCAACAAGACCTTTGCGATAGTCGAAGAGAGACGTAAAATGAAATCACAAGGTGCACAGATCAGGGACCTGAACCGAAAGAATGCCGAAGTTCAAGCCGCATGCAGAAAAGACCAAAATGATTACCTTCGCAGCATATGTGAAGAGATTGAAGTCCATGCAGAAAGGTGCCAATCCAAAGATCTATACCACAAGATACGTGTCCTCACAAAGTCACTATCTTCCAAAACGTGGGCAATTGAGAACAGTCAAGGTGAATTGGTAACGGAACTAGACCAGATATCCGAAACCTGGAGAAACTACTGTCAGTCACTGTTCAATGACCCCCAGGCGCAAAACTTTTCATCCACGGAACCAAATCTCGAAGAACTAGAGCCAACCATTTTGCATTCAGAAGTCAAGGCCGCAATAAAGTCTCTAAAGAATGGTAAAGCCACTGGTAGAGACGACATCCCAATAGAAGCAGTGAAAGCGTCAGGAGAACACGGCATCCATATTTTCCATACCATCTGCAACAAGATATGGCAGACAGGGACATGGCCTACGGAATGGGCTCACACGGTCTTTATACCCTTACACAAAAAGGGGTCAACCAAAACCTGCAGTAATTACCGTCTCATTGCACTAATATCACACGCGAGCAAAATTCTACTGCGTATTCTCAATGAAAGACTGAAGGCCTTTCTTTCCAAGGAAATCGCGCCAGAACAAGCTGGGTTTGTAAAGGGAAAGGGCACAAGAGAACAAATTTTATCAGTACGACAGATTATCGAGAAGGCTAGAGAATTCAATAAGCCGACCTTCATTTGCTTTGTTGATTTCTCAAAGGCGTTCGACTCGGTAAAATGGCCAGTGCTCTGGAGCACTCTACTGAAAATGGGAACCCCAAAACACCTCGTACACCTTCTCAGACGACTCTACGAAGAGGGAACTGCCTCAGTTCGGACGGACGAAGTACTGTCCAACGACTTCCATCCCAGTGCAGGCGTACGTCAGGGATGCATTATCTCACCTCTCCTTTTTAACACCTACACAGAGCTGATAATGCGGATAACTCTAGAAGACTGGACTGATGGCGTTACGGTTGGTGGACACACAATCGCAAACTTGCGCTATGCAGATGACACGACACTGTTTGCATCTAGCGCTAGCCGGATGGAAGAGTTACTTCTAAGGATGGAGCGCATTAGCCTACAATTCGGTCTAAAAATCAACCGTAGCAAGACCAAAGTGATGATTGTGGACCGAGCCAACAACAACTTGCCCGACGTCACTAAAATTGCAAACTGCGATGTGGTCCAATCATATATTTACTTGGGTGCACTGATCTCAAATAATGGGGGCTGCGTTGACGAAGTAAAGCGTCGAATGGCAATAACCAGATCGGCAATGGATAAGTTAAAGAAAATATGGAAGAACCGCAACATTACCAAAGCCACTAAGACCCGGCTCGTGTACACACTGGTGTTCCCCATTTTTCTCTACGCCGCGGAATCGTGGACACTCCGAGAAATCGAAAAGGGAAAAATAGACGCTCTGGAAATGTGGTGCTGGAGAAAAATGCTTGGAGTATCGTGGACAGAATTTAGGACCAACGACTCCATCCTTAGAGAACTCGGCATCAAGCAGCGCCTGTAAAGTACTGTACAAAGTCGCATCTTGAGATTTTTTGGCCATGTATCACGACAAGACAACAACTCCGTTGAGCGCATTGTAATGCAGGGAAGGGTCGAGGGCACTAGAACTCGGGGAAAACCACCGATGCGATGGACTGACCAAATCAAGACCACTGTGGGCAAAACACTGTGTGAATGCACCCGAGAAACCTCTGACCGAGAGAAATGGCGTGGCATCGTAAGGCGCGCAACATCAGCCACTGATGATGATACTACATGTCGACCACGACCGCTCTGACAAGAGTGCAACGATGAAGAAGATCTCTCTTAGTTTTTCTCAAGTGCCTCTAAGACTTAGAGTGAGAATACAAAGCGGCGGCCGTCATAAGTTCGGATAAGGAACCGTAGGTTGTAGTTTTCACCATTGCCGTCGAGTATAATAGGTCAGCATTTATGTAAGTGTAATTGATTCCTGCATGGAACCATCCATATCCATTGCAATATTCATTGTGTTACGGTGAGTGATGTGGCTTTTTTTTGCTAACGTAGTGACACTGTGAAATAGTGGACGAATTTGTTTTTTATATAAATTCGGAGGAAAACTGCGATGTAGGAACTTAGTGGCGCCATCTAGTTGGAAGTGGCAATATTAATACTTTTATTATTTACCGATCGGAAATAAATAAGTTCTGCGGGGTTACTCTAGACGCTATGTTTGTTCAAAGGTTAGGCTATGTTGAAAAATAAAAATGTAAAATGCGTCTTAATTCGTGAAGTATTGAATTTTATAAATTGCGCCATATTGAAACAATTGCGTCAAGGGTTGAGGGCCTGTACATTTTTTTATTGCATTAATTTAAACACTTAATAATAACAGCACGCTAACTTTACAACTTGTAGCGCCATCTAGTGGTGAAAAGCGATATTAATATATTTTTATCAATTTTGTATAGCAGTATAATTTTATTATTTACCAATCGGAAATAGTCATGAACATTTTTTATTGCATTAATATATAAATACTTTATGCTGACAGCAGGCAAAATTCAGGTAGTAGCGTCATGAAGGAGGAATATTTTTTTTTTATCGTCTTATATGGTTATTCGAAGGACGAGATAGCCAAATTGATCGCCAACCTCCGATAGGAGACGGCACGCAAAGAATAAGATGGGTTATAAGTTTTAGCTCACATTTGTCTTTTTAATCTCTAGTGAATTTAATCTGTTGTGTAAATATATTTTTATTTTGATGTCAAGACACAACCCTAGATGGCGCTAGTTGTTGCATAGACTGCATAAAATATTTTTTAAACTTTTTTATATATTATAATTTACTAATCGAGAATATGTTCATAGTGCATAATTCACTCAATAATAACCGCATGCAAAATTTCAACTCCGTAGGCCTACTAGAAGTACTTTAAAAATCATGATGATGAGTATGTCACCCACGTTTTGACCGAACTTTGACTTCCTATATTTCATTATTAAATATAGGTACAAACTTGTAATTTGGAGGTCGAGATAGGTTCCGTGAAAACTCTTAATAACCGAAATTTCAGCCTTCTAGCTTTACTCACAACGAAGATACAGGGGGGTCAAAAGTGCCGCGAGTTGCTTCGAGAAAAGTATGGTACGGGGTGCCTCTGCTTAGCTCGACTTGGCGGCGGCACTGATTTTGTATTTGTATTTTATTCGAGTCTATGAGGTTGATAATCATTATCATACAAATTTAAAGGTTGGACTCTAGTCAGTGTATTTGATAATACAGTCGTATCATAATGAATTACAATCGCGTTTCGCGGGCATGTGTAGAATCAGTGTTTCCATACAATTCTTATGATCGCATCGCTCGCACCGCTTATGCGCGTTAAATTATGACGAGGCCTAAGGTAGCTTTAGGTAAGGTGCATATAAATATAAGTAGGTACTTCAACAAAGCTTTTGGCACAATTCAGAGCGCCATGTGTATTCTGCACATACAGCGGATGTGTTACCTAATCAACGCGCCCGCGAACACAAAGTGAGATTTAATAGGCTCTAATTAGAGAGTGCAGTTGTGATTAATGCTGCCGACTTGACTTACCTACAAGCCAAACCTAATTACAGACGAAAGTACATAATAATGGATCACGTTTCATTGCTGAAATTATTTCATTAGCTGAAATTGGATATTGGTAATAAAGAGAAGATAAATTATTTATTTCACACTCATAGTTATAAAAAACTGGCTTATATCTAAGGGTCACTAAATTAAGACATGGCATCGGTCTGCGATAGCCCTAAAAAGAGCGTAATGTACAGCGTACGCAGAGCAAAAACATGCAATGTTATACGAGTATGTTCATTTCTCAATGCTGCTTCCGCGGCAACAACGTACTTCAATGAACTAAGAACTTCTAAGAACTTCAATGTACAGACCGTGTTTCCTTTTTTAAATATTATTATTTTAATTTTTACTTTTTACTTTTTTTTTTACTTTTGCGTATCGTTGCCTAAATCTTTCAACTTGCATGTTAGTTCTGAGATACCAGAGTCGAACGTAAAGTATTTTTTGCAGTTGAGGCAAAAATAATATTCGAAATACTTCTCTTCCGCTTCCGCATGATTGAGTCTATATGCATAAAATTTATTGAGGCGGTTGCGACATGTCCCCGTTCTATCAAATAATACAGCCATTTTGTTCTTTAGGAAACCTGTGTCGAAGTTGTCGAAGTGGTCTTTGGGGAGTTGTATCCACCGATCCCGGGATCAGATGGATGTCTCCACGGATCCCGCCGAGTTGTCTCCACCGATCCCGGGATCAGTGGAAACATCAAAATTAAGTTAATGTTTGTATCCTGTGATCCCGGGATGGGTGGAGACAACAAAATAAAAATATTTTTGTGGAAACTGATCACGCTGTACAGAAAGAAAAAAGATCACTGATGGACAAATTTTCTTTCGCGAGTTTTTCCGGAGTTTTGCAAGAAAAGATATTTGATGGAAAAGTACACACGACAGCACGTCGGGACATACACTTTGATTGTAAAGTCGCCCGTAACGTAACCGATACTAAGTCTACATAAAGTCGTAGGTGCCTTAGGCTCAATGCCTTAGGGTTCACAGGTTGCCTTGCTTTGCCAATAATGGTGCCGAACTGCACACCGAGTCCTCAGCACTCAGCGTGAGTACTCAGCGGCGCGGCGACCTACGGCGCGTGCCGTGCGCGTGCTGGACGCGGGTGAGGCGGTCGCCGAAAATGACAGCTGAACCTTCTTCTTTTGTTTTTTTGCCGAACCTTCTTCTGTTTTTTTCTTAACTTTCCAAGATAAAGAAATACATCGAACCAATAGTTATTTTGTTATACAAGAATGCAAAATTATTGTTTGCGGCGAGTGCTTGTGTTGAATACCGAGCTAGCGAAGGTTTCCAAAATTAAGACAAGCCAAAAAAGAAACCTGTACGTAGCGAGGTATTCAGAAGCAGGAGACGCAAATAATATTGCATTCGTGCGAAACACAAAACTTTTCATCTCACAGAAGCGAGTAAATGATTTTGTTAGCCATGCGAGACAAATAATAGACATCGGTACCTACATAGAGGATAGTGAAATGAGTTTCCTTCTTCTTTGCTTCTTCACAAAGGAGTATGTGGCGTTACCTAGCAACGGGTTGTTGATTACAAATCGTGTCTTCTTGAAGTGTCATAAAATCAACAACCCGTTGCTATGCAACGCTACAAGTTGAAGGAGTTCCTTATATTTCTTTTTATTAGGGCGTCGAGTTCAAATTTCAAAGCGCACAAAAATGAAAAATGGTTTAAAAAAGGATTTTCTACGATCGCATGTTTAAAATAACAGCGTACTTTCCGAGCATGGGAGATGAAAAATATATTTCTCGTGTCAGATGGATATCATGCGTGCTACATGAGTTAGAAAATAATACTATCACTGTTGGACGCTGCCTCGAAAAATTTAGAAAATAAGTAGTTAGATTATGTACACACGACAGCACGCCGACGCTTACATGCTAGCACTCTACTCGGTTACGTTAGGGGCGACTTTACAACAAAAGTGTACAGTCTGACGTGCTGTCGTGTGTACACGATCTGGATGAAGTTATGTTTTAATTTTAATTTTGTATGTAATTTTTGTTCGCCTACCTATAAATCTTCGATTCCCATGGTCCACACTTAATTTTTATATTAAGTTGTAAAGTACAAGGCCTACCTACATAAAGACGTAGGTGCCTACCCTGCTCACATCATACGAATGATGATGTGAAATGTAAGAGACTTAAACGCCTACAACTTTATGCAAACCTAGTACTTTTCCATCAAATATATTATTTTCTTGCAAAACTCGGGAAAAAACTCGCGGAAGAAAATTAGTTCATCCCTGATTTTTTTTTCTTTCTGTACAGCGTGATCAGTTTCCACAAAAATATATTTATTTTGTTGTCTCCACCGATCCCGGGATCACAGGATACAAACATTAATTTAATTTTGATGTTTCCACTGATCCCGGGATCGGTGGAGACAACTCGGCGGGATCCGTGGAGACATCCATCTGATCCCGGGATCGGTGGATACAACTCCGTCTTTGGGGCTCCAATGGTAGCTTCTCTTTGTTCTGCCGGCTGGGTTTGGCTGAAATTATAAATGATTAAATACAAACTGGCTTTAAAAGACGCTTAGCCGAGCCAAATCATCCCAGAAAAAAACATCGATGGGTGTTTTTTTATCCTCACGATATTTTCAGCTGCCTGCCGCCTGGTGCGGAGTAAAAGTTGGTGTGTTGAAAAAAATAAAACAATTGTTTTCATTTTATTTTTATTAACTTTTCTATTGAAACATTTAAGCTTAAGATCGAAATATTTTAGGTTAAAAAAAAAACTAATTAACGGGGGTTACTTTGCTACTCCCCAGACCAGTCCTATAAAGGTTATGATAGGGGTTGTACGAGTTCAGCTGAGACAGCTGCTTGAGAGTTATGAGTCTGTCCTTGTTCAGCTTTAACACATTGTCGAGCATCGAGAGGTAGGACTTTTGATAGGGATCAGGAGCGGCGTATCGTCGAAGACTGTCTGATGATGATTCCTGTAACGGACACCTGCTAACAATGGCCCGTTTTCAGAAAAAAAAACGTAGTTCTTTTTTTCTCCACTGATGGCGCTCATAATACGGCAATATAACGGCAGTCAGTTGAAATTTCATCAGTGTTGCCAACGGTAAGACAAATTACCGTAAACTGTAATAATCATAACCAGAAACAATTTATTGCTTGCAAATTTTATCGCATCACGTAGTTGATGTCAGTATCCCACCTACCTATTCTACATTTATCCAGTTTTTGCTTTCAAGAATAAAAATTACAAATATATGACACGGCATTTTTACCGATTGAACATGGCAAGCCTGATTTTTATCTGTGGTGTTTGTTTATCTTTAGTATTAGTACTTTCTAATCTGTGAATCTGTGGGGAAAAGCGTTATTTGACTGCCGTTATGTAGCCGTATTTTCTGCGCCATCTAGCAAGCATTTTAAAATCAGCTTTTAACTGTCAGTTGAAAACGGCTCATTACTAGGTCTAATGGTGCAACCATGCAGCAGGTACTTTTTATTGAAGCAACATTTTGCAACATGATATAACACTAAGGCCCGTAATATCAATCACAGTTTAAACCAAAAAGGCTAGTTTTAACCCTATCTGTCGATTAATTTTCATACAAAATGCGAAGTTTAATCTATGGTCCGAGTTTAAACTGTGATTGATATTACGGGCCTAAGTTATTATGATAGTTACCAAACGTTGTCTTGCTTCACAAACAGTAACAGCGGTGTGGATGCGGACCATAAAAAAAGCTGTCAGAATGGTATAGGTGCCAGGCAAGCCTACTCCATCTAAACCATGTCCCAGGCACTGCAGTGTCCAAGTGGTCACTTCACTCATCTGGGGGGTTACCCTTGACGCTATTGATATCTTTAAAAAAGTTTTATATTAATTTCTCTTTGAATTCGCATAGTAATGCTTTGATTTTAAATACTTTGTAATTTTTATTCAAAGGTAAGGCTGTTTTATTCAATAAAAACACAAAATGCGTCTTAATTTGTAAAATATTAAATTTTGTAAATTGCGCCATATTGCGGCCGTATTGGAAAAATGCGTCAAGGGTAGAGGGGCTGGAGTGAGCTAAGGTGCCATTGGACGCTGTATAAAATCATCTCATTACGTAGATGCACAGGCCTAAGTTTTTTATTTATAGTAATATTATACGTCAGTAACGTAAACGAATTTCTCCTACCTACATGTAGCTTCGCATCCCTCTTGCTTACATACAACGTGTTACAAAAGATCCTAACTCTTTTTTCAGGGTGTAACCTCAACAGGATCACATTTCTGTATTTCTCTGATTTTTTTTTTGTTTTTCTGTGACTTTTATTTGAAAAATTTGAGTTATCTTAAAAAAATATATTTTAGTTCAAATTCAAACTCATTATAGTGTGCGTAAGTGCATTGGTATAGTATTTAAGCTGATAAAACGTGGTGGAAATGAATGAAAACCATATTTGAAAAATAGTTTTCTCCTGCCACAGCGTATGAAAAAATGAAAATGAAAATGAAAATAGCCTTTATTTGCCAATAATTTAAAATAACATAATAAATATTTAATAAATATTTGCATGCATTAAATTATATTATTTGAATTAATTATTTAATTTACTTTGTTGATTTAAAAACAGATAATTGAAATCGTTTTGAGTTTGATATAAATTAAAAAGATTTTATTATATAATTGTTATTTCAATTACTATTACTATAAAATATTTATTTTTTAATTGGCTGCCCATTTCTGAGCGAAGGCCTCCCCCAGGTATTCCCATTCTACTCCTTGTGACGTTATTCTTGGCCATGTACATCCTGCTTCTTTTTCTATGTCATCTGACCATCTCCTTTTAGGTCTCCCTTTATTTCTTTTTCCATCTTTTGGATGCCATTCGGTTGTGCGTTTCGTCCATCTGTCATCTTTCGTCCGCATTATGTGACCTGCCCACCGCCATATATGTTTTTGGATAAATTCTGCACAGTCTATTAGTTTTGTTTCGTTTCTGATCGTCTCATTTCTAATTTTGTCGCTTCTTTTAATATTGATCATGCTTCTTTCGATTGCCCTCTGGCAGACTTTTAATTTCTTTATGTGATGCTGGTTTAGAGACCATGTTTGGCATCCATAAGTTAGGCACGGCAAGAGAACAGTGTCGGCAATTTTCTTTTTGAGTTCGATTGGTATCTCTTTGTTTTTGAAAATACCTTTTAGACTCCAGTATCGGTTCCAGGTTTTTGTTATTCTTCGATCAATTTCTTTTGTGGTTTTGTTATTGAATGATATATGTTGGCCCAGGTAGATGTACTCTTTAACATATTCAATTGTGCATCCTTCTATAGTTATTGGCGTTTCTTCTGAGTTAGTCATAAGTTTGGTTTTCTGTTCGTTTATTTCTAGACCTACTTTCTTGCTTTCTATTTTCAGGTTTTTTAGCATTTCTTTCATTTCTGCTGCTGTTTCGCTGAATAGTAGTATGTCATCAGCAAACCTTAGGTGGCTGAGTAGTTTTCCGTTAATGTTGATTCCCGTTTGATGCCAATCGATTTTATTCATTACACTTTCTAGGATTGATATGAATAGTTTAGCTGAAATTGGGTCTCCTTGGCGTACGCCTTTTTCTATATTGAAGTGGTTTCCTGTGCGCTCTAGTTTTATTGCCGCTGTGCTATTGTGGTATATGCTTTTTAATATTTCAATGTAAGGTTTTTCAATTCCTTGTTCGTTGAGGGCTTTCCATATGGCGTCATGTTGCACTGAATCGAAAGCCTTTTTGTAGTCTATGAAGCAAAGATATAGATTTTTGTTAAACTCACAGTATTTTTCTATTATTTGGTTTGTTGTATGTAGGTGGTCTATTGTTGAAAAGCCACTTCTAAATCCAGCCTGTTCTAGTGGCTGATTTTCGTCTATCTTTTTAGTTATTCTGTCGAGTAGGATTTTTGCAAAGATTTTATAGATATTAGACATGAGACTAATTGGCCTATAGTTGCCAATGTCTTTTTTATCCCCCTTCTTGTAAAGTATAGTTATCTCTGAGTGAGCCCATTGTGTTGGTATTTCTTTGTGATTTATGATATAGTTGAATAGTAGTGTTAACCTTGGGGTCACTAGATCTTTGATAGCTTTTATGATTTCGTTGGATATTCCATCTTTTCCGGGACTTTTATCACTTTGCAAGCTTTTTATTGCTTTCAACACTTCGTCTGTTAGTATTGCTGGTATTTCTTCATTATTTCTGTATGTTTGTTGGTTAAATTCATCTTTATTTATGTCTCTTTCTGATGCGTAAAGCTCTCTGTAGAATTTTGTCGCAGCCTCGATTAGATCTGTCCGGTTCTTTATTTCGGTGCCTTCTGTGTTGTATAGTTTTTGTATCCACTTTTTGGGATGATTTAAGTGCTTTTCTCCTTTTTTTAGACCGCCGGTTTGCATTATGGATTTTTTATAAATATTAGTTTTGTAATTCTTAATATCTATGTTCATTGCTCTCTTGGCCCGTCGGTATAATTCTGTAAGTTTATTTTTTTGTTCTTTGGTCTTTCCATCCATACTGTTCAGTTTGTTTCTCTCTTCTAGTAGATTAAGTGTTTTTTCTGTAAAGATATTTGATTTTCTGGTTCGTTTTGTTTCTTTTGTTATTTGTTCTACAGTTTTTTGGAGTGTTGTTTCGAATTTATCATATTGTCTCTGGACGATTTCGTGTATTTCTTCTGCTTCTTCATTGGTGTTTGCTTCGTAGATATCTCTTAGTCTTTGTCTTCATGTGGTACATTTCTTGTCATTGGCATTTTGTATCTTGTTCTTTTAGTCTTCGGACTATCCAGCCATATTTCGCAGCGTACTAGCCTATGATCCGTATTGAACTTAGATTGGACTAGGACTTCTGTGGTTTTAATCAGTTCTATTTTGTTAGTGAGAATGAAATCTATTTCGTTTTTATTTCCACATGGAGACATCCAAGTCCATCTATTTTTGTGTTTGTGCATAAAGTATGTATTTGTTATATGGAGTCCATGTTGAAGGGCCATATTAACTAATAGTTTTCCTCTCTCATTTCGTTCTCCGTAGTGATGCTTTCCCATTATTCTTTCTTCTCCTGGTTCTCTTTTACCAACTTTAGCGTTAAAGTCACCAATGAGATATATTTCTTTGTTTGCTGATTGGATAGCTTTTTCTATATCTGTGTAAAAAAGTTCAATTTCTTCTTGGGATTTATCTTTGGTCGGGGCGTATGCCTGTATGACGGAAAATTTTCGAGTTTCAGATATTTTTATGTTTAGTGTGGCTACTCTCTTTGATCCGGAGTGGATGTCTTCTATGTAGTTTTTCCATTTCTTCTTTATTGCAAAGCCAATTCCATGTTTGCCGTTGTTTTCTCCTGTATGGTAAAGTATGTATCCTTCCCGTTCTTCTATATCTTCGCCTGGTATTCTTACTTCAGATAAACCTATTATATCCCATCTTATGTCTTGGAGTGCATGTTCGAATTCCATTACTTTGCTCTCTGTTCTGAGCGATCGTATGTTAAGGGCGCATATTGAGATAGTTTCTTTTCTTGGGGGGTGTTGGTCATTTTCTTCCGCGGGGACCAGCCGTACTGGAAGAGTAGTTTTGTGGGTTCTAGTTTTGTTTATTTTGTTCTTGTTTCCAGGGGGAGGTGTTGCTGTCTGCTACAGTGAGTTTTGTTTTTTAGTTGAGTCTATATAGGCTCTAGCACGGAGGACTTCAAATGCGTTAGTTTTGTTCATTTTTGCTTGTTGCTCGTTAGGATGTTCTTCTGTTGGTTTATTTGGGTTCTTTGGAGATAATGGCCTTTTTGTACCGCGGCTTGTACCCGGTTTTTCTGTTGATGGCTCTAATTCTGCATATTGTTTATTTTCTTTATTGTTCTTCCTCTCTCTTACTATTAGTTTATCATATTTTATGAATGCATCATTTCCTTTCTCCTTCTCTATTTTTACTGCTTGTTTAAGTTGTTTTCTTATTTCAAGTATTTCTTTAGGATAGTCTTCATCTACTATGATATTTTTCATTGAGCGCTTTTTCTTTAAAATATCAATTTTTGTGTGTTTGTTGACCAAGCGGATGAGTATTGGTCTGGTCTTATCGCCTTTTCCTTTCCGCCGCGCGAAATCTATGTCTCTTTTGGAGATTTCCATGTCTGCACTGGTTTTTAAAATATCTATGACCTTGTCCAGTAGATTTTCAGGTTTTTCTTCATGAATACCATACAGGATGATATTGTTTTCTTTATTCGTTCTTGTTTGGGCTTTGACTTTATTTTCCAAGTCGTTTAGTTGGGTTTTTAGCATTTGGTTTTCTGATTCTAGGTCGCTCATTCGCCTGCCGTATGTTTCTTCCATCAGACATTTTATGTTAGCGGTTATTACTTCAGTTTGTTTGTGCATTTTTTCGTCCAATTTTTCGAAAAGAAGCTGCATCTGTGTGTCCATTTTTCAGGTTTTTTTTTTTATGGCAACACTTGAGTTTTTAACGATTGGTAGAAATCGTAATGTTTATATGGCAACACTGTTTAATCAGTCTCGATGACAGTGACAGTGACAGATAGTTCTTGTGAAATGAGGGTTATTTACATCTAAAGTATTTATCAGTTTACCTTCACTTTGGAAAAAACAATTTAGCCTGAACTTATTTCACTGTTTTTAGCTGTTTTGCACACTATTTCGACCAAGTTTCAACCTTTTTCACAGACACTAGATGTTTTCCTTGATGTTTCACAAACTTTTCACTCCTATAAGTTGTTATTTTGCGAGTTTTGGTTTTTTGTTTCGGGGACGTAACGATCGCGATGTTTTCGGTTTGACGTTTTTGACAGCTCCACAGCGTATACATTTTATTAATTTAAAAATCAACGTGAAATCATGGAGCAAAAAAAAAAATCGGGGTGTGATCCCTATCACCGGGTGCTATTACCCTGTAAAAAGAGTGAGGATCTTTTGTAACACCTTGTATAATCATTAGCATTTGTGTATTTTTTTTACAATAAATGTGTTCAGAAAATCTAAAGCGGCACATGCTCTCACCAAATACGGCTAGGTAGGGAGAGGAGCCCGAAAAGCAAAAGTGAATTGAAAGCGTGTCGTCCCGGGGCCTCGTGAAACTGCATCTGGGTCGCAAATCCCTGGCGCTGCTCCGGACTCCCCTCCCTGAAACGCATTGGACCCGGCACCCACATAATTTGTCAAAAGAATACTAACTCATACAGGCATGCAAGCGAAAAGCCCGAAAAGTAAAAAAAATAAACGGTTTAATTAGGTAATTAACTATACCAATAACAGTAAAAAGGTAAGGTATCGCATGAGGTATACTAATGTGTCACTGCTTCTACCTAAGTACGCATAATAAATTATGAAATGACTCACCAATTGACCGAACTGAAAAGACAACGCCAGGATAACAACACAGACAGCAAGCATAGCTACTAAATAGATATATCGTGCGTAGATATCACTTGATTCTGTCTATAAACTATCAAAACAAGCGAGGCAAGGTCCCCTGTAACGGTCTCATCTGAAACGAATTAGTTATTGATTTGATACATGACGCGCATACGAATCTTTTATCTTTTAATTATGTTCGATTTTACGGTCATAATACTAGACTGAAGACAATGGAACAGTCGGCTCCCAAATAGCAACCCACAAAAACATTTTAGTACCTCGTACTTCAGTGGTTTTAACGCATCTATCAGGGCCAAAGAAAATCCGGCCAAGTGCGAGCTGTATATAAATTATCTACTATTGTAGATGCAGAGAGTATTTTTATAAGTTACTAAGACGTAGTAATATGAAAATGTATTTCCACTAGTGAATGGAAAAGCAGATTTCCACAGACTGCAGTTTCACATAAGTTTCACATTCGGCCACGCTAGATGTCTCCATGCACCTCCCTGCATCGCGTAATAGTTCTGTCAAGGGCGGGCATATAATGTCGCCAGTTAAATGTCTGTCAGCAAAAAATCAGAACTACCCGATTTAACGCAAGTTCCGAAGTTAATTTTATTTTACTGTATCATTCCTGCCATGATAATAAAAACCGCCGACTGACACACGAAAATATCTGATTATTCACCGATTAAATACATTTGTTTCAAGAATTCTCATACTAAGAAGGTATTCAAAATATGATTTTGGCGGGAGGTAAAATAACTGTGAACGGAGTGTATCGTTCTACGATGCCTACGACGTTCGTAGCCGCTGCTACGATGCACCTACGGCGCTACGCCGCCTGGACGTATTGTATTTTTAACCCCCGACATAGAAATGGGTAGTATAAGTTTGACTGTCATGTGTGTCTGTATGTTTTTGTGTGTGTCTGTGTATCTGTCTGTGGCACCGTAGCTCTTAAAAGGGTCAACAGATTTGGATGCGCTTATTTAAAAAGTTTAATATGTTATATCAAAATCGGTTCAGCCGCGTACGCTAACCGCCATATTGTTGGTCAAAATATAATATGACAACCTAGACATACAAAAATTACCTACTTACTAAGATTTGAAGTGAGTTGGTGTAAAACGCCATTTTGCAGTTTCTTTGGAAATTAAAATACCGCATCTACTTTGGCCGTGAGTACATTCATCCGACACTTCATTGTAGCCATCTGATTATTATACCTGCAATCCTGGTTCGTATTATTTGTACGCACCTGACATGCTATCGTCATGAACATCGTGCATGACTAACAAATCCCGTATTCATGTCATGGCTTCCATCTAATTTTTTCGCCGACTTTCCCGTTCCATCAAGAAGATTTTTTGCAATGTTTTGTGCTCATCCATACATCCTTTGCCGAAATATTATGTTTGAAATAGTAAGTAAACATTAGCTTCTTCTTTTTTCCGAAAATCAGTTTTCCTTAGAAAACGAAAATAATTTTCTAATTTTGAACACGACATGTCCGATCACATGCTAGCGCCGCCGGACACACGAAAGCATTTTTGCCCAAGCTGAAACGGAGACACTATAGCTCACTTCGTTCGCTCGTTCAATAATTAGATGTCGTAAACCATACAAAAAAAAAATATATGTACTAGTACATCACTTCTCAGCAACAAAGCTATACCTACCTGTCCAACTCTACTTTATAATGGCGGTGGAGAAAGGCAGGCAAGATTTAGGCGGCATCCTTAAACGAAGGGCCATCGATCGTGTCGTTTAGACGCTTAGACGGACCATTACGGGGGCAATCACCTCATCGATATGTAGGTTCAGGCATCAGATGTTCAATAGTAGAGCGTTAACTCAGTAACCCATCATCTAGGATCGGAATTTTGGAGGTCAACACTGCGTAGCGCATCGACGAGCGTTTTTGACACGCGTCGAGTTACGCTGTCTTGCTCTTCGCAATGAAATAAAGCAAGACGCTACGCGACGTTGGGTAAAAGAGCGCTCGTCGATACGTTGTGCTGACGAGACCCAATCGCAATTATTGCAATTTCCCATCCCAAGTTATTATTCAGAGACGCGTGGGCCTATCTGTGGAAGCCCACAGAAGATGTCATCAAAGTCCACGACTAATCCAAAACAATCTAGAACCAACGACACAAAACGCGTGAACAGCAAGCAGATGAAGTGACGACTTAAACCTGCCAAGATTCCATGTCAACAACATCAATTATTTCATCATCTGCATGAAATTAATCCAAAAAGATCTACGACTTCGTTTTGGTAGATTTACGGGCCTTATGACCCCGCAACATGTCAAATTGACAGTATTTTTTTAGCATCGAATAAAAAAACAGACTTTAAATATGAGTTCCTTTCTAACGTGTCGAAAGCGTCGATGTCATCATACGTCGTGCTACCAAAAGCGCACCACCTTGATTGCGAAGATTTTGCCATCTGCACTATGGAGCATCAGGACAGGCAGATATTTGTGCAGCTCCACATCGGCACGAAACTTGCGCCTTCCGGAAGTACTGAGTTAAACTTCTGATTGTGCATCGAGCTGTTCGGGTGAATTGAATTATCGCCGCTGTCAGTGAGTTGATAAGTGAGAGCAGAGGACGCGGGTCCACCGTGCCTGATAATGGACTGCGAGGGGAAAAAATCATTCAAAATACATTCAGTATTTAGCATACGGGGTACGAAAACACAGTCAAAACTAAATATCTGTGATTTGGTTCTTTATTGTCACGGTGTTATTGCTCGAAAAATAAATAGCGTTCATCCATTGGGAATAAGGTCTAGGTCTCGTTCTTGTTGTAGTGCCGTCTCCTATCGGAGGTTGGCATCAGTTCAGTTATTTCTCCCTTTCCTCCACCATCGTTCAAAACCAGTTTCGCTTGCCAGAGTAGAGTGAGTAGAACAACGAGTCAAAAAGTTGGACCTAATTAACAAAAAAAATGTGACCCACAGTTTGAGAAATGCTGCGGAGGTAAGGCTCGCGAGATGCTAGAGTAGAGTGCTGACGTGTAACAATTAATTATTGAGAGGCATAATAATACGACGAAGAAACATCAAAATACAAGCCAAGGTTACTAGAGTGGTATAAAAGCGTACATAAGTCTTTTGCTTCAAAGCATCTACTTACTGAGTGTATTTTTCCTTTCATTTAATGTCGCACATTAAATTTTCCTTTGGAACTTACGTACGAAGCTGAAACGGAGGTAATTCAGATTTAATTCTGTTAATCGAGGTCATTAGGTAGCGTCGGGCACGCTGGACGCGGATTTTGGACCCGTAAGACCTTAGTCGAGTACCTAAACCTTCTACAATTTAAATCTGTTGCTTCAAATCACCGCCAGGCTTTTAACGTTGAATAACGAGCTGGTTGTCAGTTGTCAGGCACTAAACCAGTTCAGCGCACGATCACCACACTTACCAATGTGTTATTTTTTAAGTACCTACCTGCATTACAAAATGTATTATTTTTTTAAGCACGAGATCCTTGGAGTTTCTTTACCATGCTTCTTCTCCAAGAACGATCAGAGCTAGTGAAGCTGGAGAAAAAAAAGTAGCTAGATACTTAGTATTAGATAGTAATAAGTATCTGATTTATATACATTTTTACTGTAGATAATATTTTGACGTTCAATGTAAATAATTTATTTATTGCATATTGAATAAAAAATTTGAATCTGAATCTGAATCTGTTTGACATTTTGGCATAGAAAAATTAATTGATAACCGTTATCGGGCAACTTGTAGATGACAAACAAGTTGTTAAATTGTACGGGAGACATGGATAAGTGATCGGGTTGATCTAGCCTGACTTGATCTGCGTCTGTAGGAACAAGTACATCAGATACCAAAAACCACATACCGTAGCACGAGTAGGTAGATCGGACGAGATGTAGTTCCTTTGGCAATAAGGAACGACGACTTTTTTCGCTTTTTATGGTTTCGTACCCAAAGGTTGCAAAACGGGACCCTATTACACTGCCTCCACTGTCTGTTTGTCCGTCTGCCTGTCTGTCTGTCCTACCTTTAAAGGGTTGTATCTTTGATGGAACCGTAATAGGTAGCTTGTTGAAAATTTCACAGAATATGTGTTATTATGAAGTACAAAACAACAAATTATAAAAAAAAGTACAATAAACGTGTTTTTATACTTTTTGCTCTATTGCAATAATACATACAAGTACATACAAGTATGAAGCTTTGTATTCTTATAGGGCTTACTTTACAGTATAACAACAAGTAACCAAAAACTGCCAAGTGCGAGTTGGACTCACGCACCGAGGGTCCGTACCACCAGATTGAAATTTATTTCGGTACGTAACCCTTGGTGCGCCAGTCCTACTCGCACTTGACCGGTGTATGAACTGAAATAACTAAAGCGAAAAACAACTTTTAGCGTTAGAAAAGCAAAAGGAGCTACTGCGAGTAATAACATTAAACAGACTTAAAGCCGCTGGGAAAATTAGGGACCAAATTAACTTATTTAATTACAGGAATATGGTCCATAAGTGCATGGTTCAGTCAAGATACAAAAGGGACGAATAATTGGGGTCTAACTGGTCCAGCGCCCCCGAGCCCTCTTAACGACGCTTTAAACGTTTAGTCTCGATTGCTTTAGAGAGCGGGAGCGGGACGCGAGGAAGGATTTATTTCATCGCAGTCACCGCCGCCGTGGAATACACTCTAACTAGTTCCATTGAGAAGTCCCTGCATTGAGGTGCATACAGGGTGTTAAAAGACCGCCAACAAAGCGGGAAACCACGCATTGTCCTCATCATACTGAACATTTTTGCCCAAGGAACTATACTTGGGAAATCAACGGTTTCCGAGATAATGAGGTTCAAAGTCAGACTTTTCAAACTTTTTTTATTGCAGAAGTACTTAACATTTCTTCTCAAGAAGCCATATCAAAATTTTGAATATTTATTGCATAAAATGACGTTAAAATCGCAACCCGCAATGTATTCTAAACATCGGCACTTTGAGGATAAGTAACACAACAATGGAAGTGTAATGCAGAGAAGTCATACTGCACAAGCGTTGACATTAACGCTTGTGCAGTATGACTTCTCTGCATTACACTTCCATTACGTGATACAATATTTTCCAAAATTATAACCTAAAAAACCAAAATCATTTCCCAGCAACAATTTATCGAAAAAGTACTTTGTTTTGGTGTCTAGTATGCGTACCTTTCGGGTCTGTTGGCGGTCTTTTAACACCCTGTATACAGGGTGGCCCAAACATAGACGTCAAGCGAGAAAATCTAGATAGCTGACAAAGAGGGCTACCCGAATCCGTGAATTTATTTTTCCGTGAATTTCGAATGCAGGCCATGCTGACAGGCGATATTAAGTCTACCTGCAATGATTTTTGTCCAAATAAACTAAAATAAATAAAAATCTATTGAAATAAAATCTCTTTCAACTCCAGTTTTTCGAGTTCGATCGCGAATTACTAAATAAGTCCCATAAAGTGACAGGTTTTTTGTAATATTCTGAGCACTAAGGCTTTGGGGAAGTATTTGGAATTAAAAGAAAGTCCTTCAGACCTCTACTAAATTTTTTCTCCATACTAAGAATTTCAGTGACGATTTCTCGAAAACAAAATTTTTGGACTTTGGATCAAAATTGCGGTAACTTCTAGAAGTCCATAGCTGATCATTATTTTTTTGGTAATAGATAAATTATTTGAAACCCTAAAGAATAAAAAATATCTTTGAAAAGTCAAAAGAAAAAAAAGTTACAAAATAAAATCCAATGCTAGGTAATATAATTTAAAGGCTCATAACTTCTAAACGACAAAAAATGGCTGAACATACATGGGGGTTATTCGGGTAGCCCTTGGTGTCAGCTATCTAGATTTTCTCGCTTGACGTCTATGTTTGGGCTACCCTGTATTTTATCGAGTCCGAGACCCGAACAGACCGCTACAGTAGCTCGAATCACGTTGGCTCGAATGAACGATAGGTCGAAAAACGCATGCCCAAATGAATGTGCAAGTGCTGGCGCATCCTTTTGAGGAGTATTTTTTGTTTGAATCTGTGCTAACGACATTCGACAGCCGTATTCCGGTTCTTCTATGGCCACGCCCGTAGGCGCCATCTATAAAATGCTTTGTGAATTTGTCCTGAAAACGGCATTATGTAAAGTGCTCGTGAAAACCTAAGAAGACACAACTTTTACCTAATGACCTAAGTAAGTAAGTGCTTCCACCAAAAGTTTCTCTATCGAAGGTTAGGTTAGGTTAGGATACTTACTTAACCTCTATAAATTTTTAATTGTAAGGATGGATGTCTACTACTGTAATCCTATTTCGAATTAAATAAATTAAACAATCCAACTTCAAGAGACAAAAGTTTATTCGTATTTCACAAGTCGTAAACCCTCCTTTGGTTCTATTTGTGTAAGTTAAATTGTGGTTAGCTAAAGCTCTGCAGACTTACCTTAGAAACTGGAGCTAAATGTTCGGTATTTCAAGTGCATAAATTGTGGTGTGGGTGCTTTTTAATCACCAACTTAAAAGACGGGTGTTATAAGATTGAGAAGAAAGGGATTTATGTGAGTCCGCTACTGAAGCTCGAAAAACGGAAGCTCGCATAAACTGAAGCTCGAATGAGCCGAAGCTCGAATGAGCCGAAGCTCGAATGAGCCGAAGCTCGAATGAGCCGAAGCTCGAATAACGCTAGCTCGAATGAACTGAAGCTCCAATAACGGAAGCTCGAATGAACTGAAGCTCGACAACAGTATTGGGAAAAAAGTTGTGGGGGTCATGTCAGGGGGTCATAGGGGCGGCCAATGTTGGGGAGTCATAGGGAGACCCATGTAAAGATAAAAGATAAAATATTCTATAGTGTAAACCAATATAAATACAGGCAAGGAAAAAAACTTAACTAAACAAGGTACAATTGGCGGCCTTATTGCTAACAGAAATTTCTTCCAGGCAACCACTGATGGAAAAAAGTGCTAGGGAATTGAGAGACGGGTAGTTGGTGCAATTATTAATAAAAACCGATGATATAAACTACTTAAAAGTAATCATAAACTTACATAGATCATACATAAATACCAATTTAAAATACACATACATAAACATAAATATGTTATAATTCAACACGAGAAGGATAATATGAGTTGGATATACCTACAATAAATAAAGGAGAAAAATACACTCTACATAACATACTTAACAGAATTATAGAGTTAGGTAATACGCTTTTAATTTACTTTTAAAAATTGTTTTTTTTTTTTTTTTAAATTTATTTACTCAAAAGTTTTACAAACTTAAATAGCAAAAAATTCGCCAAACTGCTGCTGTTGGGGTCGGGGAGCGCCTTATAGATAACGGCAGATTATTCCACAGCCGGACAGCAGTAGTAGCGTAGGAGTTGTTGTAAAAGCTTTTTGTATGGATTGGTATCGACAGTGTCATGCTCTGTGCTGATCGCAGTGTTCGGCTGGAGTCATCACTGAGAAATACAAAGCGCTCTTTGAGATAGGCCGGGGTGGCAGGATTGAACAATACCGAGTAAAGAAGGCATATAAGCCGTGCCAATAGAGAAACGATATGAAAATGGCGGCGGGTACCTATGGTAAGGTCTGAAAAAGAGGTTACGAAAATACGATTTCGGTTCATACCTAAAACTTTCTTACATTTTTGGTTAGGAAATATTGTTTTACGATGCTTTCTTTATTGATTAGGTAATTGTTCTACGTTGAGTTTGTGATTAAACAACAATCTTTATGAAAATAAGATAAAAAATATTAAAACGTAGTGAATAATACAAACCTCAAGAAATAACAACACTTAACGCAAACTACAATATTGAAATAACTCGACAAACATTAACAAATATATTAGAGGCGAACGTATTTTTGCGTGTTTTATTAGCCAAGCGTAGGTGACTAATCAGGACTGCCTAAAATGACTTTGCTAACGTTACGTGTGAGTATAGACGGAGATATGATTAAAGCAAGAGGGCGCGAGAGTGTCCGCCATTTATATATCGTTTCTTTATAGGGCACGGGTTTTACGTGAGCATTTCTGCGGAAGCGGATGGGGAGCCACTTGAGCTTAGCGCGATATTCGGAAACATGTTCAGCAGTATCTATCTGTGTAAGCAATGTCATTGGTGTAAGCCGTCACTTTTATTGTATTAATTAGAGAGAGAGGGCGAGTCTTTGAAGTTCATCCTAAATGTTTTCTTAAATGACACATGTTATACAGGTCGCGTCATGTAAAAAGAACGCTAGAAAAGGTACAGGGGGTGTGTTTGCGCATGGGTACACTCGCGCACGAAAGCACTAGGCCTATTGTTTTATTTTCGAACTAGCTATTTAGCTACTAGCTAGTATACTAGCTATAGCTACCAGCTATACTAGTAAGATTAGCTGTATAGACCGATAAATCGTCTAATGCGGAGCTTGACCGGTAGCGTTATTTTTGCATGACGCGACCTATACTTTTTTTTTTAACCCTTGGCAATGCACTGGACTGTGCTTAATACTTAGCAACGTAGCACTCTAATCAATTTTTTTTTAGGTTGACTAGAACAAAGGTGTTTTTTCTAGATTTCATCGAGATTTCACCCAAATCGGTTAAATGAAAAAAAATCGGTTTAAAAATGTTTGTTGGTTACTGTTAGAGGTAAGCTGAATTGGGGGTACAGTGGGTACCCTAAGGTAGTCCCACCAATTGCTCAAAGCGGGGATCCTCCCTGCTGGCCTACTGTCGTTTATCTGTAAAGGTAGTTATCCCTTATGCTGGCAGCGAGCTCAGGCTCCCATCTGTCCCCGTTAGAGAGTAGCTTCTCCTTGTTGTAGAGGAGCTCTTCATGAGTCTCGGTGCAGTACTCAAAGTTGGGGCCTTCGACGATGGCATCCACTGGGCAGGCTTCTTGGCAGTTGCCGCAGAATATGCACTAAGGATAGAACACATTTGGCTGTTACAAAAGTTAGGTATATTAAACACTAAGACAAGTATTGTGCCATTTCATGAAACTACATGATTTTTCCATTTAATATGACAAAGTCGATGTATATTGCCTAGCAGACTAAACGTAAGCCACTGACACGAAAAGATGAAGGTAGGCTACGCAATTTACATCGAATTGTTGTAATTAATAGGAATATGAAATCAAAAGTGTGTCCACATGTCGATAGCTTTATTATCTATATCTGCAACTATATTGTATCGTCCATAGTTGAATAAGTTTCTTATAATAAATGAAAATGTTGAGAAGGGCGAGCGAGAGGCTGCAGTCAACCAGGGCATTCTAAGTTAGATCCCACAGAACAGTATTGTTTTGGAATGAGTTCAAAACCTATGACAATTTTATAGTACCTTTGCCCGATTAAGGATAAAGAGGCCAAAGCCCCACCCACCTTGGTCATGTCAATGTCGTAACGGATGGCGCGGCGCGAGCCGTCGCAGCGCTCCTCGGCCTCTATAGTGATGGCCAGCGATGGGCAGATGGCCTCGCAGAGCTTGCAGGCTATGCAGCGTTCCTCCCCTGAGGGGTACCGCCGCAGTGCATGCTCCCCCTTGAACCGAGGTGAGAGGGGCCCCTTCTCGAAGGGGTAGTTGATCGTCGCCGGCTCCTTGAATACGTGGCCCAGAGTCACGGCGAAGCCTGGGTAAAGGGCCTCGGTTTTAGGGGTACAAATTATAGTTCTCGCCAAACATCTAGTCCACTCTGAAGTTGGCGCGCCGCGAGGTGCATGTTTTTAATTATAGCCGCCATACATTGAAAACCTGCGCAATGCGTAGCGCAGCAACATCAAAGCGGACTAGATGTTTGGCGAGAACTAGGTATACCAAATATATTTCAGACGAGCTTTTGTCTGCGACGTCTTCCGCGTGGACTAAAAAAAACGAATAATAGGTACCTACTTATTATTATAATACTTAGTACAGTTCGCGCCAAACATAGATAGGTACATAATACTCCGTGCAATTTTAGTGGTTTTAAAGCCGAAGGTATTTTGTTGCACGGGTGATTCTGAGCCAAATTACAAATTTTCATTCGAAAACGCGAGAAAAAAAAAATCACTTCTCCATACATATTATGGTGTTGATTGGCGATAGCCGTTTGTATTGGGAAGTGTTTTTTTTTTCGTTCGCTTCGTTACGTTATAATATCACTTTATAAATGTGGCATAAATATGGCAGTAATTCGCTTCGTTACGTTATAATATCACTTTATTGCTTCGGTAATTAAGACGCCATACGTCTCACAACTAGCGCCGCCAATGGAAAAAAAATCATATCTTTTTTTTGGATGCGTTTTTAGCAAAAAACGCTCCTGCGATTCCTCAACGCGAGGCTTAACTATTTTTAGGACCTAAGATTTGGATTCCAGATCCTAGAACTTAAGAATGCAATCGATTCTCGCCAAAAGTGGCCACTTTTGGCGAGAATCGATTGCATTCGTAGGAAATCCAATCCTGGAATCCAAATCTTAGGTCCTAAAAATAGTTAAGCCTCGCGTTGAGGAATCGCAGGAGCGTTTTTAGCTAAAAACGCATCCAAAAAAAAGATATGATTTTTTTTCCATTGGCGGCGCTAGTTGTGAGACGTATTTCACCTTAATGAGTTGAATGACCAAAGCACCAAAGACCCCCTGTTTTCGGGAATTTTATGCTCATAAAAAAAATTAAGTCGTTGTACCTTCATCAATGGAAAATAATAAAGCTTCCGAAAGACAAACGAACTCCACAGTATAGAGCAGCAGGTCCCTAAATTAGTAAAAAAATATATGTATAAAAATAACTGTGTGATAAACTAGAAGAGGAAAAAAAAAACATAAATGTTAGTTAAGGCGCCGTTCATAGTGAATAGCCCGCGCGCAAAAAAGTGCGCCGCCTAATTTTTTTCAAGCAAAATATCTTCAAATCGTGTATGAATGTCAACACGAAACTGGCTGTTTTAGATAGGTCTCACCTAATTCTAGGGTTTGATAGGTGAAAATTTTCGATTTTTTTGTGTATTTGTTACAGGAATCGATTTTGTGCATTTTTCTTTGCGCGCGGGCTAATTTACTATGCCCAGCGCCTTAAGTTGTGGCTCTAAATAATAAAGCTGTGGTGGTGGCACAGATAAATCCCAGTTTCCTCATTTGAACCTATCAAAAAACGACTGCCTTCCAGACTAAGCGCCCTGCCTGGTTCATATGCCTCATAAGTCGACGCTTCGTGAACGAGTGAGTGAACACTCGGGAATCAGGAACATACAAAGTAGGTATGACAAAGGGGCTTAATTTCCATCCCACCGCAGCTTGTCATGTTGAGGTACACAACAAAATCATCCCCACTCGATCGATGTCTCCGAAAAGCTAAGACCCAAGCAATGTCATGCGTGTCATACTGCACGTAAGCTGAGGGGATGATAAGGTTCTGATCTAGCCTACTCTGTTTTAAGGTTCAACGAAAGTAGCGTGGCGGTAAAATACATCACAGTTTTTTTCAAATATTTATTTTCTGATCTAGCCTACTCAGTGTAGTGAGATAGTTTTGTTCTCAGCGATTTTTGTTTCACGACAATAAAATTAGCTGATTATAAAATTGTCCATTTCACTCTACGCTACTTTCATTGACCCTTAAATCGTGCCCCCCTTCTTGAGTGAGTGGGGGTTCCAGTTGACGCTGCATCATCATCATAAGCAGCCTTTATTGGTCCATTTCTGGACATTTTTCTGAAATTTCCTGTGTTCACAGTTTGCTGCCTTTCTCATCCAGTCATAGCCCGCCTGTTCGCGGATGTCATCCGCTCAGCGCATGGGTAAGCGGCCTCGTAGCCTAGTTATTTTGCCACGGTCTCCATTCTATTCACATCCATATCCATTTAGATGCACAAAATGCCTAAGCTTCATACCTCTTGCTATTTCCGTCCAGAAGCAGATTTGGGCTGCTCTATCGAAGAAGTCTCTAACGGCCGTACGGGGTGGTTTGTCGTTTACATAGATGAATTTTACATCGTACGGAGTTCGAGGACAGCAGTAGAAGGGCGGGTACTGCGGGCACGGACAGTTGGCCGGCGGGAGTGGCGAACAGGTGGCCGCCACCGCCACCGGCACAGACGTTGGGGGGGTCGGATTTGGGGCCGTCGGATCGGGCAACGTAGCCGGGGGCGGCACCGTGCATCCCCGCGACATTGGTGGGCCACGGCACACGGGCCACTTCAATATTTTACTAAACATTTAACCGCACAAAAGACATAGGTACGTCACTAAAATGGCAAAGGCACTCGCTAAGACGTCACTCGCAAATCGATTTATAGATTGACGTGAACTCTGCTCGCCGAAATAGGAAATTCAAATGTTCGCACCTCTTTCGAATGTCCTATAGCTATCGGGCCGGGTTTTACAAAATGATAATGTTAAAAAACAATGCTGGTCGAGGTCCTGAACGACAGATTCCTTTCCTACCTGGCAGAAGGTCTGAAACATGGCACGAACGTAGCTTTCTTAATAAAATGACTTTCCAATATACGCTTCGAACTAGAAGTACCTAGAACTTCTTTTCTCCCCTTTTTCTGTCTCGTCGAGGTTTTTTTTTTTAATTTTTCGCGAGAACGGCTACAGTTACGGTAGAACTGTCAATGGTTAAAATGTTCTTCATTAGATTACCTACAATATCGTCTTTAAAAGTATATTAAGTAATCCCTCAGGTATGGAGAGACCACCTCGAATATGCCTAATTTTTCTCTCATCTCTATTTCTTTATAAAAAAATCTGAGCGTTCATTAATTAAGCATGTTTCGCCGCTTTGAATCCACTCTACATAACAACTCAGACAGCTTCCTTCATTTAAGAGTAGGGAAGCATTTTATTCGCTTACAATAACTTCGTGTAACTACTAAACTGAATCCGGCCGGTAACTTCGCAATAGTTAACTTCAGAATTCCCTCATTGTGCCGTACTAACGCACGCATTCAGTTCCAGTTCGCTAACTCCATAATACTCGTACTAGCTAATAGAGGTTTTAAACCATTCTCAGTTTGCAGGTTTAACATAAAAAGCGGCCAAGTGCTAGTCAGGCAGCGCACCGAGGGTTCCGTGGAAATAACCAATCTATGCATGTTTTTGGAAGAAGAAAAACCTGACTATAAATTGTGAACCTCAAGTGCGTGAGCCGGACACGCGCTTGGACATTTTTTCGTTTGGGGTGTATTTAATCTGCCGTATTCAGTGAAATTCAACTGGCTATAATCCGAGCGGGATGAGAATGGGATGCGACCTTTTGGAACTGAGACGCGCGCGGTAATCTAACTCGCATCGAAGCAACCTTGTCAAAGTAAAATAAAGTATTATTTTCGATTGACTTCGACAAGGTTCCGTCCCATTCTCATCGCGCGCGGATTATACCTATCAGGGTTCCAAAGACGCAGGAGAGGACAGACGGGCAGGCAGCGTAGGCAGAGTAATTACTTAATAGGGTCCCGCTTAGAAAACTTCGGGTGCGGAACCATTAAAAAGTTTTTAAGGTACATGTTACTAGAAGCTTGTTTTTTGTGCAGATGGGGAAATACACCACAAAAACCGGCCAAGCCCCCTAAGCTTGAGGAAGGCTTTATTAGTCTACGCTGAAATATCAGCGTCTCGAGTGGCTTTCAGAAAATATTTTCTCAAAAAAGGCCTTTCTCGACCTTTCGCATGATAAGACTCGAGAAATTAAACTTATTTTGTGAATTTTTATTTTGCATTTAGATACATAGGTACCATTCTGGGTAGTCGTCCGGGTGGGGTTATAAATGAAAAAAAAAAAAACTTATTAAATGCCCACTGATGTCTCTTTATTGAATTGTGCGATACAAACAGTTAATGAAGTCGTATTATACATCCGGGTTTTTTAAAGGTTTATAGTCAATTAGCTCTAAATTCGCGTAGAAACTGGTTCAGGCAAAAAAATTACAATAAATATGTCAAATTAAACATCTAAAGGTGGGTCAGTATAATATACATAGTTAGTTTTATAGTAGGTATAGTTATAATGATAGTAATGATGATGAAGGAATATTTAATTTATAAAAATTACAAATCATCACTTAGGTACAAGTGCGTTTCACAAAAGAATTCCCTTGGGTTGAACAAAAATAGTCCCTATTACATTGTAATAAGCGTTTTGTCAAGAGAACTCTTTCGTGAAACGCACTATAGGTACTTTCCTCCTGTCAAATGTCAAGTTGTCAAGTCAAACGTTGGAAACTGTAAAAAGTTAATAAAACGAGTGTTAAATCCGTTAAAATCTGTGTTTAAATTAAATGTCAAGTTGTTTATTTTTTCTGTTTTAGATATGTTTTCCTCATGTATCCATTTCAATTTGTCCCTCCTACTATCTTGTCGCTGTTTCTAAGCGAATCTTTGATTAAATATATTTTAGGACCATGACTTATTTTGAAACATTCAGATTAAAATTAAATCCGAGGGACAACCACAAGATTGTTAGAACTGTTAATTTATAACGTAAGAAAAAAAGTTTTGTAATCAATCATAATCGTTATAAAAAAATAAATGAGGTGATTATTATTTCGTTTATCTATTAATTATTATCAATAATAAAAAAGGGTCTGCTAAAATTAACAGTTAGTACGTCATTTTATTGTATTAAAAAAATTAATTCATGAAAGATAATTATATACAATGTGTAAATAAAGGTCTTTTTGCAGGGCAGGTAGGTCACTGGTCTAGTACTGGTCAGTAGGAAAAAAGATCATTGAGCACATTTGTATTGTAAACATACCCAGGTAAGTATATGGGAACCCGGGTACATAAATAAAATAGGTAGAATGTATACGTCTAGATATGTATACATAAAATTTACGATAGTATGGGTCATGGAGAAAAAAAGTGGTCCATATCACCGGGTGCTATTTCTTGGCTATTGCCCTGTTAAAAGTGAAAGGACTTTTTATAACAACTTGTACTCGTAGTGAGAGATTGGGCGCGTAACGTTTTTAAGACCTGTGGTCGTCCCTCCGGTAATTGTGCACATAATTATTACAACTTATAGGTACACCTAACACTGACTTTACAGATGTACATGTTTTTGGATGGTGTTAAACAACGATAACAATTAGTTACTCCTGCCGATTATATACAGGGCAATTTTTATATAGTTTTATTCCTGGAACACGTCAATTTTTTAATGTGATTTCCAACAACTTTTGACAGTGATAATTTTCTATGATAATTTGATTTCCGCCTGTAGCCGCGTTATGATACCAGAAGTTTGTAATGCTAAATGGCTACGCAATGTAGGTACCCATATCGAATTGCTATAGTAAATTTGACATTTTAATGCAATAGGCCCCAGATGAATGGACTTGTTGTAGGTCTTTATTTGTATCAAAAAGCCCACGCTTACAAGAAAATATTCGTAAATAGACCTAAGTTAATAAATGTTGGTTCTTACGTAAGAAATACCTCTAAGTACTTAGTACACATGACATATAATTATTTATGTTAATGTTAACCTTATTTTATTTGAAATCATGAAATCCAAAGTTACGAGTATATTATTTACAGATATCGTTTCAATGCCTTACATATTATACGTTTCATATACGTGGTTGTAATTAATTAACAGCCTTAGGTACTTCGTTTTTTTCTATCTACGATGTTACCTTTGTAACCTCTGTAGCATACCAGTTTATACATACGAAGAACTTATAGAAATATAACAATGTTCTGTTAACAACACAATTTAGTTGAAATTCAATTTTGATAGTGAACGATAGAATAGGATCGATATGTTAGTGTGTATCACAATGTTTTAACATTCAAAAGTTTAACGACATCGAGTCAGTTTCATCAGAGCGAATTTTAAAGGTGTCTCCGAGCCAAAGTTATACTATCTTATACTAATCAATAAACTATGTTTTTCAGAAAGAACGAAAAACTGATTTCACAATACCTGTAAAATATATCTTTAAAGGTGATTTTTTTTAAATTGTTTTTATAGTAGATCGGCCACAGTCACAGATACCCCATGGCAGCTCTTACTGCGCGGTATAAGGGCGCCAATCGAATAAACAGGGGTATCCTAGCGTGTGGCAGACTGTACACTTTTTATACAAGGTGTTACAAAAGGTCCTAAATCTTTATAAATGGTAATAGCACCCGGAGATAAGTATCACATCCCAAATATTTGTTTTGCTGTAATATGACGTTTCATTGATTTTTTAAACAATAAAATGTAAGCGCTGTAGCGGCAGAAAAGTATTTTTAAATATGGCTTTCATTGATTTTTTATAGTGTTTTATCAACGTATAACTTTACTATGCAAATGCACCTACGCACGCAATCACGTGTGTCAATTTGATCTAAATAAATTCACAAAAAAAAATGAATTTGTCGGTTTTAAAATAATAATCAACTTTTGTTACAGAAATATCATCCTCTTGACGTAGTACTCTCTTGTAGGTTATACGAGTACCCTGCAAAAAGACCTTTTGTAAAACGTTGTATGGTTTGGTCAGACCCGAAAAAAAGGTTTTTTTAGTTACACTAGTTTTGTACCAGCTGTAAGCAACTTGTATGTGCAATATGTAGCATTAGTATAACTGAAATAAATACTTGTTTCAATACAATTCACATTAAAAAAAAAGAATAACTCAATTCATATCAAAAAAAGAAAAACTAACTTTCGATTTATACATATTATAATGAATTACAAAAAAAGGAAAACGAACAGATGTACGTAGATTAAAATTTATAGAAACGATTGACACCTAAATCAATTAAATCGGGATCGATATATCTACGGGTAGTAAAACATGTTATCCGTTTGTGTAGGTGTGAGCGCGATAGCCAGCCCTCATAGGATTTAAGGGATTGAAATCATTATTTATGCTTAAATCAAGTTTTATTATTTAATCAAATGAAACACAAAACACAAAATGTAAAAAGATAAAAATTGTTATTTTTAAAAAGGTAAAAATTAGAACTTACTCGTTTTATAAAATTATTTTTGATCAAACAGTTGTTACAAATTATTTAGATCATAATGACTGATTATGTTTTTTTTAACTATAACGGCAATAAAATATTGAGGTCTAGTGTACCTATATCACTCATAAATAGAATTAAAATTGGGTATTCTTATGGAATTCTTTAAAAACTTAGGCATAAGATATGATTTGTACAGCGTCCACTGTTTCTAATCTGTTGTGGCATCTCCACTCACACTATGTAGATGACTAAATTGACCACTCTGAAGCTGTAGTGCCTGGGACATTATTAAGATGAGGTTTGCCGAGCAGCTATCTACACCGTCCTTTAAGCTCAGCCCCTTACTTTGGGAACTGAAGTTTTCTTGAATTGTTCGTTACTGTTGGCTGATCAATCTCTAACCTGGGGGCTAATTCTCGGCAATCTCGAATGTGACTTGTTACTTAGGTTTTCTTCGTAGAATCTCGAATGCGACATTCCCGAGAATTAGACCCCTGGCCTTTGCTCCGCCTTTCATCGTCGTCAAAATAAAATGTTTTATAAATCATGTAAAGCCGAGCAACTCAAAAAATCTTAATATCACGTAATAATTGCTGAAATTTTGGAATAATAATAGATATTATATTGCAATGGTACATAATTATAATGCGGGACCTTTATAAGTATAATGTAATTATTTGTATTATGGGTATGATGAAATTTATCTAAAAATAAATATGCTATAGAAAATAATTTTGACAAAATTGTTATAAGTGATATATTTAGTAAGTAATTTTGTTTCATCGTGCCCAACGATACATATAACTTTGGTACATGAGACACGTTAAAGACACATCAAATTAGTTACATTCTTCCACAATGGTGGTACACAATAAAATTTAATATTTTTATAAAATACACAATTTTGCCTTGTAACAGTAACTTTTTGCCTTGTAATAGTACTGCAGTTTCATTCTTATTTGTATATTCACAAGTTACACAGCACTGGCGAACTCTTCAGTTTGATTATTATTTAAATAATTATACATAATGACTGTGTGCTTATTAATATCATACTTTGTAATTAAGATTTTTGTAATTGTTCCTTCTGTGTTAACAGGTTATTCGCAGTTTGTTAAATGCAGGATGCAATTTTGACAATTCATTATCAATGCAATATTAACAATTCATTATCACTTGGTATTGATTACAAGCCACCTTAAACTACTGTTTAATTAGTTTTACTTTCAAACATGCAATAACGATAAGTTTAACTTAAGTAATTATTTGTTAAGCTGCTGCAAGAATTTGAGATATTATTGTATCTCTAACTCGCAAAAAAAAGTAGATAGGTACTCTTTTTCTAAGAAGAGACTTATCTATGATAATTATTAAATTAATTGCTAGATTAAACTGGATGCAATAAAAAATATAATAATTAAAACGTATTTTCTCATCGCCACTATATCGATAGCGCATATTCTTTTCCCCTCAGGGCCCGAGTTTTTATCCGAAAAGCAGATTCCATACAAAGCGAAAATTTAAAATGCTGACTAGAAATTTGAACAAATCTCAATTTCTTTATTTTAAAAGAACAATTTATGTTCTATGTTCATTGAAGTTCATTCTAAGTTTGAGCCAAATTAGCCTGTAAGCAACAAAATTCGACATCACCTTCGACATTTCCGAGTAATTGCCGAAAAAATCCCTATCATTATCGAACCTGCTCACAAAATTTTAGGAGAATCAGTTGAGAAATGTGACCTGTATTAGGAGAACAGATATCGGCCGGAACTGAAACGGAGACACTCGCTCACTTCGTTCGCTCGTCATCAAGATAATATTTATTTAATATTTTTCTCACTCAACTAACTATAATGGAGGTATTTAAAGATAATTTGTACTGTCTTTTTTTATAAAGTATGCATTATGTTATGCTACAAAATTGGTGTTTGTCCTTACAGTAAATTGTTTTTAAATGATTGTAAAAAAATCATAACTAAACTAAAAGACATCTATGTTACGACATGTACTTACCTAATAACACACACTGTACATAGTGCCACTAGAGTACTCGTACTCTAGAAATAGAGATGTCTTACATTAATTGAGGATAATATTTGTAAGTACTGGATAGCCCAATGTTTTCTGGATCTGAAAATATGCGAATGAAATAGAATCCATTAAAATTAGCCCTCTTTCAAGTTAATACTGTAAGCGATGTCAGAAAACTAAAGAAAAGCCCAAAAAAAACTTTATACAGAGTGTAGGTAAGTGAAGTGCACCGCGTCAGTAGTAAAGCTTAATTAATTAATTTGATTCACAATAAACAAATTGGAAATATACCATCTGTTAAGTAAAATTATGTGTGAATAAGCAAACCAAAAATGTCATAGGTACATACACTGTGCCACATCTAGATATTATAATCATATTATTTTTCATAACCATCTTCTACTTATGTACAGGATTGTAAATCGTATTAACTTAATTTTAGTAATTTGTACTATAGATGTAGGTATTAGCTACAAATACGTTTTTACAGCTATTTGTGTAGTTTTATTCGTTATTAAATTGTTCAATAATAAAGAAGAAAACAAAGTTTATTTCAGCCAAATTTTTACACGTTTACACATTTACACTTTTACACATAATTAATAATTACGGTTTTTTGGACATAGAAAGGTGCTGCTGTGAAACTAGGAACTAGGATTCACTAGGAAAAGATCCTGTATCGCAAATGGGTGTTACGAGTAGATGATGGTTCAAGGCCGATTAGTTTAGTTTTGAGTATAGTATAGTGATCAATGAGATTGTTCAGAGGCTACCTATTTCATTGCTAAATACCATAATATAATTAATAAACTAAGTACAATACTTTATCAATTTAAACCTGTTAACATTTTCTTATTTTTATCCCCCGACATAAGAAGAGGGGTGTTATAAGTATGACCGGTATGTGTGTCTGTCTGTCTGTGTATGTGTCTATCTTTGTGTCTGTGAAAATATATGTGGGATTGGAAGAAATCTAGAAGAAATGGGAAAGGAACGTTGTCGGAATATAAGATGGTGCGGAATATAAGTGAAATGAAGTGTGGGCAAGAGGGAGAAAAAAGATGGATTTCAATTTAGAATGGAAAAAAAGAGAAGGTTCAAGAGTCAGTGGGTGGCAGTTGTGAAGTTGAAGATGTAAAGACCAGTAAAGACGAATAAAGTTGATAAATTATAATAAACCAGGAAGTTTCCTTCCATAGGTATAATGCGGATTTTTTATTTGAAAGCAGGTTTTCTATCGAGTGTTCTTAGATAATTATGTTATATCAAAATCGATCCAGCGCTATGGTAAATTGAAGTTCAAATGTCGGGGGTATTTCAAAAATGTGTATTTAGTATAGTTATTATAACATTGATTTTAATAGGATATTGATTTTTTTTTCATAGGAAACTTATTAGTGGTGGTGGTTTCTGTTTTGGTGAATGGTTGATGTCTACTGTTTAGTTAATTTTATAGAGGTTCATTCTTGGCGCAGCAGCTTAACTTAATTACTTGATTGCATGTTTGCTTAGGCGGTAATCCTAGTCGGGAAAACAGAGATTAATCTATTCATATACTTATAATTTTATTTTCTTTACTTTGTTACGACTCTGTTTTTATCTCTAGATCTATAAGCTCAAATAGTTAAACGCCTACCTTACGCCTAATTTTGAGCCTGCATTATACACAGCGTTCGAAAAGATGGCTATCAATGATATCAAAATTATCTTTATAATAAAATTATCTTGATAAATATAGATCGAAAAGTATCAATTCATACCAACAAAGAAACGGAAACCAGCGTAAAATGGAATGTTTTTCGCTCCGAACAATAAACAACTGTAATAGAACATGATAATGACTGATGTGTGTGTAGGGTTACCATTTAGGAATTTGAAAAGTCCTGACAAAAAGCCGGACATTTCGATAAGAGTCCGGACTATTTAGTCACAAAATGGAAACATTAGCCACTTAGTTCGCAATACGAGTAGAAGATTTATTGTTAAGTTGATTTTATATTTAGTTTTTTGATAAATGAGAAGTTCGTTGTTGATTAAAGACTTATTTGATATTAGATTACTTAATATGTAGTTTATGACTCATAATACATCTAATTAAAAAACCACCACTCTCTCCTCCTCTTTTCCATACTGGTGGATCAGTGCGTTCAGTAAGGAGCAGAGGATGCAGGTAACAAATCATTGTTTTTCTACTTCTAGATAGATAAGCTTGAGGAAAATCTGACACTCCCGGGATAGGATAGGAATTAGGATAGAATTTTAGGTTGGGGAGGGAGTAGGGTTTCGGGACACAACTGCTAGCAGGAAAGATAAGGACCTAACAGTGGTAGCTCGAGGAGGCCGGGGTCGCGCACCCGTATACTCTCTTACTGGAAATATAACATGCAACAATTTAGATGGTCCGAGGATGTCGATGGTCATTGGGCACGTTTTTTATGGAAAAGTACACCCACGTAATACGTATGTACACCTACGTACAGAAATAAAATGGGGTAGAATTTATAGATACACGTCTTTTGTGGGCAATAAAAATAGATAGATTTTAATCGTTGAAAAAAAAAATGTTTTCTTGAGAATATTTTTTTTAGGCATCTACTGGGTAAGCTCGATGTATGGTAGGCCCGGCGGCCCTATCATCAATAATTTCCATCAGTTAAGATCGGAGCGTAAAACATTTATGTTAAAAAATAGTTAGGTATTTGTTATGCAAGAATGCAAATACCGAGCTAGCGAAGGTTTCTAAAATTGAGCCACGAGCTTAGCGAGTGCTTGTGGCCCTCTGTACCTACTGGAATTGTATTTTGTGCCTTTCTTTACAGTTCAAATCAGCCAAAAGATCCAAATCAGCCAGCCATTTAGGTAGTTTAAAATTTTCACAAATAATTAAACTCAGATTACCTACTTATCATGAATATCACCAAGACATAATCTTGACGATGTTCATAATCGACATGATCTTCATATTTTCGAACCCTGATCATGCAAGACTTGTCAGATAATAATATTTATATCATCTTATTTTAAGTAGGTAGGTAAGGTCGGCCACAGTCTGAATACCCCATTTAAGATACCTATGGTATGGTAGCTCTTACCACTCGCGGCATAAGGGGGCCAATCAAACAATAAGGGGTATCCTAGCGTGTGGCTGACTACCTAAATTGTTCTTTTAAACATTACAAACTTACCGTTTACATAATTTTGATTTCTTAATAAAAAAAATTGGCACTTAGCCACTTAACAATTTTATGATTGAATTCAAATAAGAAGAAAAAAAGCAATATAACCAACTTATAAAATTTATTATAATATTTTTTAATAAGTACCTACATAAATTATTTTGATAATACCTCAACGTTTAAGGTGAATACCGAGGCACAACTAGCGCCGCTACTGGAAAAAAAACATAATTATCTTCTTTTTTGGGGCGTTTTTTGCTAAAAACGAATCATCAAATGATAGTCCCTAGGCTTCACTATTTTTAGAACCTCAGGTTTAGATTCCAACGTGCCTCGGTATTCACCTTAAATTCATTTATTTGTTGATAAATAATAATTTAGTCCATAATTATGACACTCACGCAACACAAAAAATATGAAAAAATATAAAATCTCTTAAACTATGCTCGTGTATAACCACTGAAAAAAAAATATGTAGGGAGTGAAGGTTTTTTGTTTAATATCTAGATAAAAGAAATGGTGTAGAGATTTTAAATTAAGTAGATAGTTAATTTAAAATCTCTTCACCCAGGAGCAATATAAAATAATTTTCTTATGATCGAAGTTATATTGATGCCAGATATTTTTTAGTTAGAAAAGCTATTCATAGAAAAATATATTTCTGATTATAAACTCTTTATTTTAATTACAATTTAAAAGAAGGTAGGTATTAGGTATTCAGGGTGTTAAAAAACCATGCATAAATAGGAATACTGCCTTCTGCATAAACAAACCATAAAAACATGCATTGGAAATCGACTGTTACTGAGACAATGAGGAACATTCACATTTTGAACCAAGTATACAGTTTTGTAGAGACGTCAAAAATAGTCTGTGAAAAAAATATCGAAATCGGATAAGAAATGATGAAGTTATGTAGGTTGAGAGCTGGTGACCCTTTTTTCGCACAATTACGGGAAAAACTTTTCCACCGACTCTTGGAATTTGTGATTGACCGACTCCAAAAGTTCATAAGAAAGAAAACAAACGGTCTCAGTGAAGTCTATTCTATCAGCTTACAAACTCCAAGCCTTGTAGGAAAAAATATCTCGATTGGTCACCAGCTCTCCACCTAGAGAAAATAAAAATAAACATACAATACCGCCGAATATAGAATCTCCTCCTTTTTTTAAGTCGGCTAAAAATAAAAGTAATTTCCCAGCAATAATAGGTAGGTATAATATGATGAATTATTTTGGTGTTGAGTATGCGTGCCTTTCGTGTATGGCAACGGTCCTTTAACACCCTGTATATAGGTACGTTTTACGTCTATAATGGATACTTACATACAATTTCAATGCCATTTACTTAACGAGTTAACGTACAGTTTTGAGCCTCGGTTTATTTCACACCAAATCCTCACTTTCCTCAAGATATCACATGTCATGGTTGAAGGAGATCGAGTCGTGCAGCGGCGGCGGCGGCGGCGGGTAGAAGCCGGGATGCGGCGGGGGCGGCGGCGGCGGCGGGGGCGGCCGGCGCGCGCGCTGCTAGCTGCTGTCCTTGGACACGAGGTGGTAGGGCGCGTGGATGGTGGCCACGCTGCCCAGCTCCGTGCGCGCCAGCAGCTCCTCGGGGTGGTCGCGGTCGTGCTCGCGCCGCTTTTCCTCGTTGGTGTAGTAGTGCGCGGCGCGACGGCGGCAGCACAGCGCGGCGGCCGCAGCACCCAACACTGCCACGCCCAGCAGCAGCAGCCCTGCCAGCACGCTGAGCTGCGCCTCGCGCGCACCGCACGGCTCCAGCCGCTCGCGGGCCAGCTGCGCAAGCGGCACGCCGCGCAGCCGCGCCGGCGCGTGACACGTCAGCCCGCGCAGGCTGCCGTTCAGCACCGACGTCGCCATGTACACCAGCATGGCCCCCGCCGAGCACTGGTCGCAGCGCCACCAGTTCTTCAACAGGTTTATGTGCGCCATCGCTTCCAGCCTCTCTAAATCTCTCTCATCCAGACTTTGCAGATTATTATGCGATATGTCTAAACGTTGCAGAAATCTCGTCTTCGAGAGCAATTTATAGGGGAACGTTTTCAGCTTATTCCATGACAAATCTAATGCTACTAAGTGCTCATTGTAAGAAAAGAAATGGGGCGGAAGCTCGTCTATTGAGAGATTAGCTAGACCGATGCCGTGGATTTCCGGGAGGATTTGTAGTACAATAGCGATCTCGTTTAGAGGCAAATTATTTTTGCTGAAATTAATCGTTCGGAGCGAGTCGACGAGGGGCGCGAATGTTTGCGGCTGGAAGCGATCGAGCTTGTTGTGCGAGATGTCGAGGTGCTGCAGCGCAGTGAGGTTGGCGAGCGCGGCGGGCGCCAGCAGCGCCAGGCGGTTCCGCGCCAGTGACAGCGAGCGCAGCTCGTGGCAGCGCGCGAACGAGCCGTCCACCACCACCGGCAGCTGATTGCCGTCCAGCCGCAGACGCCGCAGCCGCCGCAAGCTGTAAAACTCGTCCGGCATCAGGTACTTAAACTGATTATCGCTCAGGTCTAGTTCTTCCAGGTGCGAAACAAAGTAATAGATTTGGGGATTCACCATTCTCAAACGACAATGGCGGCACTTGAAAATTTTCAGATGTTGGATATCTTTGAAAACTTCTGGATTGAGCTCATGCAGAGGATTATCGCTGAGATCCAAGTATGCCAGGTTCGCAAGCATTCGGAAGAGTCTCGGCACCAGAGAAGAGATCTCGTTGGTGGACAGCGTGAGCGTGCGCAGCGCCGGAAGGTGGCGGAACGTCTCGCTGGGCATCGACGCGATGTGGTTGTGGTCGAGGTACATCTCAGTCAGGTTAATGAGCCCCCTGAAGTTGTCTGCGACTATTCCGGTCAGATTGTTCTGTGACAAATTGAGGATCCTGAGATTCTGCAAGCCCCAGAAAGAGTATTGTCCGATGGAGGGCACGTTGGAGTTGACAATGTGCAGTTCCCGTAGGTTGGTGAAGGGTACCGGTTGTGTGAATATGGGCCCAATGGTGAGATAGTTGGGGCGGTCGGGCGGCGCGGAGATGAGCAGCGCGTGCGCCGCGCGGTCCAGCTGGTCGATGGGGACGGCGCGCAGGTGGCCAGCGCTGCAGACGACGCGCGGCGCCTCGCCGCCCTCGCCGTCGGCGGCGCGCGCGCAGCGGCACGCGGGCGGACACGCCGCTGACACCGCGGCGCACAGCGCCAGCGCCCACACCCCCCACCACCCCCAATATTTTCTGAAACAAAAGAAATAACCGTCAGAAAAATGCATGGTACCTGAGCTAAATAGATTTTTTAAAGTCCCTTTTGTGTAATTGCGCTTTTCCCGAATTGGATAAATCACGAGGAATAAACAGAGTAAAAAAAACTTGCCAAAATCCGGCAAGCTACTAACGAGATTAGGCTCTAGTGAAATATGTGCCGCGCTTAGTCTGCGGAATTCAAGCCCCCCTGAAAAATAACAGCGAGATAACAAAGAGCTTTTTGACATGCCGCACTGAGCGCTATCATTTTAGGAGGCCCAAAAGTTGGCGGAAAAACGAGTGAGATTTCAACGGTTAGACACAATTAGACTGAAAATTGTATAACTATAAACTATTGTGGAAATAGATTTTTGTATGGTTACTTAATCAATATTTTACAAAGTATGGTAAAGATTTTTATAGGTTAGTATGGTAACATGATAATGAAATTAATACTAGACTATAAACTATACATATACAGGGTGGTCCATTTTTTGTAGTCCAAAATGTTTATTTGGGTTTGGGCATCGAATTTTTCTGATCGTTTAGAAGAAACTTAAATGTTCTGGACGAACGTTTCAAAATAATTACTTAAATCATTGTAGTCCGATTTTTCTCAGAACACTCGCAATTATGCTTTCTGAAAGACAAAGCGATCATCAAAATTTTATTCGCTTAGTGGCCTTTCTTCCAGCGATTTACATCATAATAATGTGGATTTAATATCACATAACCGCTACCCAACACGTTCCGAGTTTGGGTGTCTGCTCTTTGAATAGATTAAAAATTTATCGCTTTGAAAAGGGTGCAAAATAAAGGTTTGCCTGTATTTTTTGCTAGCTACTCACTACTTAGCTACGTACGAATTAATATTCATCTCTCTGATTAATACAGGGTGGCCCATTTTTAATGGTCCACTTTTTTTTTACGCTGGAGGGCATCGTAACTGATTTGAATAAACTTATACGAGTAGTTTAAAGCTTTGATAGTTTTGTGAAAGTCACTATTTTTGTCACTAAAACCACGATGGTGTATAAATTATTATTTGATCGAATGGAATTAAATATATAGCATGAGAGTAGGACCTAAGGAAGTGACCTAGCTACTCGTAGCATGTGTTTAAACTTGCATGTACTATTTTTTTATAATGTTGTTGTAACATTCTGTGGGATTTCAATAATAACTTCAGATTTTCATACAATCTCTGTGGAAAAAAATGTACGAGTACTACAGGTAATTTACTCATGGGTCTAACAAGTACCTTGACATGTTTAAATTCCTTGGACAAAAAAATAAAAAGTACAAAAAATATTGACATAACATTTGCAAATCATAAAAATATACATACTGTGTACGTACAATGTCGCAAAAAATTTTAAGTTACCGTAAAGGTAAAATAATGTAATTTAACTTTAATTCTTAAAATAAAAGACAATTTTAGTTTAGATTCACTTTATTAAATATATACAGGGTTTAACACCCTGTATATATTTAATAAAGTGACAGACCGCCAACAAAGTGAGAAACCACGTATTGTCTTCATAATAACGATATTTTTTTAACTGTCTGGGAAATCAATGGTTTCCGAGATAATGAGGTCCAAAGTCGGACTTTTCAAAATTTTCATTTTATTTTATAAAACGATTTTCTATGACATTTTATTTTATAAAAAACCTAATTTGCATAATTTTAGATATTTCTAGACTTTTAGTAGGTACCTGTTTGTACTAACAAGGAACTAAAAAAATATCCGTCTTTGTGGGAATTAGTACCACCCATTTTTTACGTAGATAGTCTCTACTATTAGCAAGCCGCAACTTACTCAGGGGGAGCGCCAAAATATTTACGAAACACAATCTTCATAATTTGTATTCCATAAGAATACAATTTTTTTCAAATTTGCGAGAGGAAGGAACTGTGCGGAGCGAAATCTTCCAAATGGAAATGCCGGTAATTACAGCAAAATTTTTTTCATGCTCCATGGTTTAATAACGTTTTAATGATTTTTCCGGATGATTTAGGTGGAAACTTATTCGAGTAAAAACGCGCCGCGTTTTATTGGTTTTAAGAGCGCCCCTTTTTATTATATTTTTATTTAATTGAGGTAGGTAGTCCTAGTTTTAAGTAAGTATACCTAGGTACGAGTACATAATTATAGTTTGCAAAATAATGAACTTTCTATCAACGCCCATCAATCAAATCATCGGCCATATTAATATAGACCGTAGTATTAATACCTACTGTTCGGCATAAGTCTATGTACAAGGTGTCACAAAAGATCCTAACTCTTTTTACAGGTTAATAGCAATATATATTTTTTTTTGCTCTATGACGTTCTGTAAATTTTTTTTTGTGTTTTCTGGAGCTTACTACTTTTTTACGTCAAGGGTCGTTAGGTTAGCGTTATTATAGATAAGTATTTCAAAAAGTTTCAGGAAGCATTAGCTGCAACGCAAGGAGCAATGTAAGGCTTCAAACGAGGCACGAGCACGACGACGGTGGTACCTTGTCTGGCAACAATCATCAACAATAAAGCGTTTAATTAAACACGAGGCCTTACCTAATGGAATGCGCAATTGCCCAGAGTCCGTTATGATTTAGCTATGGCGGAAATAAAAATAATGCAACCTTTATGTTAATAAATCCGAAGAACGACGTCCTACTATCACTCTCAAACAAAATAAAAGCAAAAGAAAAACCAAAACGATAGATTTTGACGAATTGCACCCTTGACCATTAGCGGAAAACCCAGAAACTCTTGGCATCTACGCTTCTATAAAGGTGTAGGCAGTTTTTAACCGACTTCAAAAAAGGAGGAGGTTAATTCCAACCATTTTTTTATGTATGTTACCTCAAAACTTTTTTTGGTAAACCGATTTTGATGATTATTTTATATTTCAAAGGTATACTTCCCATGTGTCAGCCACACACTCGGGATAGCTCATGGTAGCTCTTATCGCGCGTGTCATTAGTGTGTCAATCGAACAAAAAGGTATAGCGTGTGGCTGACTGTACTGCCCCTCTACCCTTGACGCATTTTTCCAATACGGCCGCAATATGGCGCAATTTACAAAATGTAATTGAACGAGTCTACTGGAACAATCCGGCGTTTGTATGTTTGTATGTATGTATGTATGTATGTTCTTGCGACGATAACTTGAGTAAATTTAGTCGGTTTGTCATGAAATTTGGTAGGCAAGTAAATGAGGCAAAGAGAATGTTTAAGTTCGAACATGAGCCAAATCGGTTGAAGGGTTACTGAGATATAGGGTCGCGAGTTCGAAGTTCGGGGCGAACCACTAGTATTTTACTAATTAAGACGCATTTTGTGTTTTTATTGAAAAAAACAGCCTTACCTTTGAATAAATATTACAAAGTATTTAAAATCAAAGCATTACTATGCGAATTCAAAGAGAAATTAATTTTAAAACTTTTTCAATTTGATCTCAATAGCGTCAAGGGTAACCCCCCTGATGCACGAAGGCTCTAATAACGGTGACGTTGGCCCAAGGGAGGGCCAATAACGATGACGATTGACGCGACAAGACAAGTAAAGCAGCCTGTCTAATGGATTCCTAATCCGCATCGAGCGTTACAGCGCAAACAGGATCACATTAAGCAGCTTACGCTAATTCCGTGCCTAATGTTAAGTTACTATGTTTTTGCTTACGACGACGGATGTAGCGACGTACGGAATGTATCTACCCAACTGATCCTGCAAAGAATGACTACTAAATTCAACATTTAAAAATACCCCGACATTTTAACTTAAAATTGGAATATCTCATAAACGGCTAAACCGATTTTGATGAAACATGCCTCAGAACACTCGCTAAAAACCTTCTTTCAAATATAAAAACGGGTAAACGGGTGTACCGGTTTGGATGCGGTTTGTTATTATTTGAAAGCAGGTTTTCTAGCGAGTGTTCTTAGCAATGACATTCTAATTGGAATGTCATTGGTTCTTAGATGTCTTTTCATCAAAATCGGTTCGGCCTTTTATGAGATATGCTAATTGGAAGCTAAAATGTCGGGCGTATTTTCAATTTTTAATTTAGTCGTTATCTCATTGTTGAATACCTTTAAAATCTTTATCTTGTTCATTGATTTCTCGGCCCACGAGCCGCCATTAGGCCTACTGTGACTTACGTCACTCCGTGTTACTCAGCCCCCTTAGTACGCTGCCCTTTTGTCTACTCTCAACTGTCACCTTAGCCACTGTTAACTGTCACCTCAGTAGTGTTAAGTGGCTAAGGTGACAGTTGAGAGTAGGCAAAAGGTCAGCGTGCTAAGGGGGCTGGGGACGAATTTAATCAAGTTCTCCACATACCCACTTGACATGCATGATGCATGTCCCGTAAGTAGGAGTATGTACCTACATGGGAATACACACACAAGTACGTATATGAGTAGAGTTTTTATCGACCATCAAACCCAAAACATGTTTTTTTATAACTACAGCTTAGATTTCCACAAATATTTTGCGATTATCAAGTTGCGCCCGCGACTTCATCCGTGCAGACTTTTATTTTCGTGAATGTTACCCATATTTTCGTACACATAATTTAGTTATTCGTCTATGCGGGGCGGAGACAAAGCTAACAAAACAAAGATCATAAAAATAGTTCAAACCGTTCTTGAGTTATGATATGAATAAGTAATAGGACACCGTTACACAGGATATTTTTTCAATAGCTCTATTCTTAGATGAAAACAAAAAAGGGAAGATACGGCACTCACCCATTACGCGTGGACCTGCAAAACTGAGTCCATGGACTCACTTTCATTCAGTCGCCGGTTGGACACTGACCGGTTGGAGACTGTTCTTGTCTCGCTCGGGCTTGTTGGTTTAGCGTATCGCTTATTCACATAATTGTAAATGTGTGAGTTTATGTGCATGAGTGCGTTCGAGCCCATTTTTTCACGGCTGCTAGTAAGAATGTGCCGTATCTTCCCTTTTTTGTTTTCATCTAAGGCTCTATTCCATAAATACGTCACCATCAAAATGTGATTTGCAACAACTTTTGTTCTGCGACTGGTGAAAGCACCTTTTTTGCATTTTTTTTTGCAAAATTGGCGTCGCGAGGTTAAAATTAGGAGCAGGAGAGGCTGGAAAGGTGGTGGAGAGTGGAGGGGTACGAAAGCGCGCCGCGAAAGCAGCACTTACATGGTACGGTCAGCCATTATAGTCTAGGATACCCCATGTTAGCTCTTACCGGCATAAGGGCGCCAATTGAGCAAAAAAGGGTATCCTAGAGTGTGGCTGACTGTACATATGAAAACTTTTAAACAATAACAGTGGTATTAATAGTCGTCTGAGATCACCTACTTGAGCTCGATCTCAAGTAGATGAACTCAGTAAAGTCAAATGCTAATGTCAAGCCTTGGCTAATGTCAAACTTGAGTAGCTGTCAGCATATTAATAGACACTGACATTGGCCAAGGCTTGACATTAGCATTTGACTTTTCTGAGATCATGAGTTAGATCTTGAGTCCACGACTATTAATGCCACCCTAAGAAACGTTCATGGTCATGGCAATACAATTGCATTATTTTCATTATTTTAAACAACAGAAAAATAATACTTTTTGTTTTTTCTAAAGCACTAACCCGTGCTAGGGAATAATTTAAACATTTATAATAAGTTGAAAAAATTCACTCGGGACAGGACTTGAACCCGCAACCTCTCGCATACCGTGCATGCGCTCTACCAATTGAGCTACCGAGTCAAGTAACTGTCGATGCGAATTTCTTCAACTAGTCTGGCACCAGATGGTGAATTTTTTCAACTTATTATAAATGTTTAGAACAATAATAATTAAGCTGATTTTGTTTGGTGGTCGACAAACCAGTGGCACTGCCCAAAAAACTAGTTTTATGACCAGAACACATAATCCGCTGAATTATAGTTGATCTGTTGTTTACTAATGAAAATAATACTGTTTTATTGCCGTAAAACAAAAATTGCTGAACAAAAATAGCTCAGTTTAGCTCTACAACAATTAATAACCTGTCAAAATTGTGCACTTTCTGCCACGCTACTTTCCTTGAACCTTAAGATTAGATTATTTTAGTGAAGTATTTTATGTATGACTAAGTGGAAGCCCATTCCCTCAAATGAGTCAAGCTGAAGAACATTCTTTGCCCAACAGTGTTTTTTTCTTGCAAAGTAGGTACTTGAAAAGTTTACGGCGCATGATAATTGAGTCTGCTAAATCAAGACTGAACATCAGTTACCCGGGCTAACATTCTTCAACTTTTAACGAATCTTCTGAAATATTGTCCGTTGTGAAAAACGCTCGTTAGGACATGAAGAAACTTTTAATAAATTATTATCTACCAAACTTTGCTCATTGTGGACTCAACTCCATAAAAATATTACAAGTACCCTTCTTCCATTGTTTCCCCATAAAATTTTAATTAAGAAGGTGGTATAGCAGGGAAGGGAAAAATGTATCCGCTTTTGGAAACTTTTTTTACAAAAAAGGACCGTCAAGTTCTCTAAGTTTTTCTTACAATGTAAGTACGTAGTTCTCCACTATTTTAGGGCCAGCGTGGTTACTTTAAGATGTTGGTTTACTCTAGTCGAGAATGAATTGGAATAGCCTGTACACCCGTAGGCAGCTCAGCTACTGGGTTTTTCCAAGATTCCCCTCTGACATCACCCTCATGGAGTTGAAATTAAGTGTCTGGTAGGAGAGCTAAAACATTCACACTGCAGTAAAGTTATCCTATCCCATTCCTCAAATATAACACTAATCCCATAACTTATACAAGGTGCACCCGGTGATAGGGATCACAATCTCAATAATTTTTTTTTGCTCTATGACGTTACGTTTGTTTTTAAATTAGTAAAATGTGGTAGCTATGACGCTAAAAAAGTATTTTTTAAATATATTTTTCATTGATTTTCACAATATTTTAACAACTTAAAGCTATGCAAATGCACCTACACGAACACATATTTTAAAATTTGAGCTAATACCAAAAACAATATAGTTATTTGTTATGCAAGAATGCAAAATTATTGTTTGCGGCGAGTGCTTGTATTGAATACCGAGCTAGCGAAGGTTTCTAAAATTGAGCCACGAGCGTAGCGAGTGGTTCAAAAAAAGAAACCTGAGCGTAGCGAGGTATTCAGAAGCACGAAACGCAAATAATATTGCATTCGTGCGAAACACAAAACTTTTCATCTCACAGAAGCGAGGAAATGATTTTGTTAGCCAAGCGGGAAAAACTCTATAGACAACTACTTACAGGCAGAACAGGTGAATCAAATAAGTTCCTTTTAAAAGCATATTTTACTGTAGTTACGGCTGCCGCACTAAATTTTTGAGCTTCGTTGGTATTAAAACCATTCGTTTTATTAATAATTTCCTGAAGTTTATTTATCCAGGCACAAAAATAATGTAATTTATTTATCACCCTCATGGAGTTGAAATTAAGTGTCTGGTAGGAGAGCTAAAACATTCACACTGCAGTAAAGTTATCCTATCCCATTCCTCAAATATAACACTAATCCCATAACTTATACAAGGTGCACCCGGTGATAGGGATCACAATCTCAATAATTTTTTTTTGCTCTATGACGTTACGTTTGTTTTTAAATTAGTAAAATGTGGTAGCTATGACGCTAAAAAAGTATTTTTTAAATATATTTTTCATTGATTTTCACAATATTTTAACAACTTAAAGCTATGCAAATGCACCTACACGAACACATATTTTAAAATTTGAGCTAATACCAAAAACAATATAGTTATTTGTTATGCAAGAATGCAAAATTATTGTTTGCGGCGAGTGCTTGTATTGAATACCGAGCTAGCGAAGGTTTCTAAAATTGAGCCACGAGCGTAGCGAGTGGTTCAAAAAAAGAAACCTGAGCGTAGCGAGGTATTCAGAAGCACGAAACGCAAATAATATTGCATTCGTGCGAAACACAAAACTTTTCATCTCACAGAAGCGAGGAAATGATTTTGTTAGCCAAGCGGGAAAAACTCTATAGACAACTACTTACAGGCAGAACAGGTGAATCAAATAAGTTCCTTTTAAAAGCATATTTTACTGTAGTTACGGCTGCCGCACTAAATTTTTGAGCTTCGTTGGTATTAAAACCATTCGTTTTATTAATAATTTCCTGAAGTTTATTTATCCAGGCACAAAAATAATGTAAATAAAAGAATGTTTTTTTTTCCGGGTGCATTCTGAACTTTTACCATATAATATAAACATTTCTAGGAGATAAAAAATTAAATTAGTAATATCGTTTGAAAAAATGTATTTAACAAAACAAAACATAATTATCTATTTGATAAAACAGAAGCGAAGCATTTTTTTTATTTACTGGTATTATAAAATAAATATTGTGTACAAAACATTGAAAAGACTATAAGAAGAAACCGCGTTTCTGAATGTTCTATTCCGTGACTTTACCTTTTTATAAGATGCTTATGCCCCATTTACATTCACAGTTTTGTATAGAGAATAGGCACGAACAATCACTTTCGCTGAAGTACGCGTGTAAATGAACTATGAATGAGGCTCTTTTTTCTCTCGGGACTTGGCATCTTCTTAAACGGCCAGTGTTTTTTTCTTTTTCAACACCATAGGGCGCGGGAAAGACTGTCCCCGCGTCGCGTTCAAATTTCGAAGCGCACAAAAATGCAGATAGTTTAAATCCGGCCTTTACACGATCGTAAGTTACTAGTAACAGCAAACTTTCAGAGCGTGGGAGATGAAATAGTCATTTGTTATGCAAGAATGCAAAATTATTGTTTGCGGCGAGTGCTTGTATTGAATACCGAGCTAGTGAAGGTTTCTAAAATTGAGCCACGAGCGTAGCGAGTGGTTCAAAAAAAGAAACCTGAGCGTAGCGAGGTATTCAGAAGCACGAAACGCAAATAATATTGCATTCGTGCGAAACACAAAACTTTTCATCTCACAGAAGCGAGGAAATGATTTTGTTAGCCAAGCGTGACAAACAATAGACATAGGTAGGTAGGTACCTACCATAGAGGTTAGTGAAACGAGTTTCCTTCTTTTTTGCTTCTTCACAAAGGAGTATGTGGCGTTGCCTAGCAACGGGTTGTTGATTACAAATCGTGTCTTCTTGAAGTGTCATAAAATCAACAACCCGTTGCTAGGCAATGCTACAAGTTGAAGGAGTTCCTTTTTTTTTTTTTTATTAGGGCGTCTAGTTCAAATTTCGAAGCGCACAAAAATACAAAGCGGTTTAAAAAAGGATCTTCTACGATCGCATGTTTAAAGTAACAGCGTACTTTCCGAGCATGGGAGATGAAAAAGTTATTTTTATTTTTATTTTGAGGATATAAAATAAAATTCGTTACTTTAAACTTTTTTTTTACTGAATTGACATCCTGTTGACCAGTAGGTTAAACCCTGTAAAAGAGTTTGCCTTTTGGCGACTTAGGTCTATCAGGAAAAACGACTAGCACCGTAAGTAGTAGCTGCGGATTTTTTTATTTGAAAGCAGCTTTTCTAGCGATTGTTCTTATTAGTTAAGTTTTATCAAAATCGGTTCAGCCGTATATGACTTATGCTCAGCTTATTTGAAGTTAAAAATTAAATGTCGGGCGTATTTTAAATTATTAATTTAGTAGTTGTTGCTATTGTTAGCGAAGTAAAAAAAAAAAGGTTTGAACATAGTTTGACTTTGGACAGCGTCGTATCATATCTATGACACGATTTCTCTATTTCATTACTAGTTTGATAATAGCTATTTATTGTTTCTTTACATTGCGATTCGTTGGGGCTAATGACAGAGGGTATTCTTGGAACAACCCGTAAGTCGGTAGTGACTTTGTCACGCGCGCGGCGCGGCTTGCTATCCGCAGCCCATAAAATCAAGAAATCGCTGGCTCAATCGGGGACATCGTGACTTTTATAGTTAATGAGAACACAATCTCTGAAGCTAAGGCAGCTAAGCGTCGACTCTATACGATACCTACGGCTTTTTGATTTATAGGTACCTAACAGCTTCTTTATCCGTAGGTAATGCAACCCCTAATACTCTTATTACAGTCGTCCGTAACAAGGTTAGTTTACGTTTCCCATTATGATATGATAAATATTATAAAATACGTAACTCTAGATATAAAAAAAAAAACACAAAAAAATTTTTAAACTTTTGGGACAGAGCATTATTTATTATTTTTACCCGACTACGCGAAGCAAAAAGAAGGGTTATGATTTTAGCAGTTTATGTATGTATGTATGTATGTGTGTATGTATGTGGGTATGTATGTATTTTTGTGTGTTCATCTGTTCCCTCGCAGAGGCTAAACTACTCGGCCGATTTCAACAAATGAGGTGTCGTTAGATTTGTCTTAATCACTTAATTAAAAACAAGATGGCGGCTGTGCTGCGCCCTAAAGTGGTGGACCTAAAAATAAAAATTATCGGATACCATCGTCATACATTCGCATTTGATAAACCGATGGCCTTCGACTACGAATTATTATCTATGAGTCTATTTTAAGGATAAGCAGGTCTTTTTTTAAGCCTTTTAGTAGTCGGGTTTTAGTTTTTAACTTCTATATACCCCGATACCCGCTGCACCCTGAATTGCAACACCCTGTATAGTTCGAATGTATTTCAGTGGTACCATTACAGCAGTAGTTGTTCAAATATTTATGTTGGTACACGGTGCTAACTAGGTGCTAATTAATTAAGGTAGTACCTATAGATACATTAAACAAAGGCTTAGCCCGAGTTTGATGTATTGACTTATGCTATACAACGGTGACAGTCCTAAAATACGAGTAACTATCAATAATAATTTTATGATCTATGAATGACTTAAATAAAATAAAGGCCTTTGCATCTACGTAATGAGATGATTTATACAGCGTCCGGTGGTACCTTCACTCACACTAGATGGGTGAAGAGTCCACTCGGCGCTGCAGTGCCTGGGACATTGTTTAAGATGGAGCAGATGTGGAGTAGGCTTGCCCAGCACCTACCTTAACCATCTTGACAGCTTAGTCAGCCTAGCCCACAGGAAAGATGAGTCAATACGTAGGTATGGAGCCAACTAAGCCGCGGGTTTCCTCTCACATTAGCGAGTGGTTTTGCTACTTCAAATTCACAAATATACGTAACTTTGAAAATAAACAAAGTTGTAGGTAGCACCGGGGGTAGCACATGCCAGCACCGGGAATCGAACCTGGGTCTCTCGCTTCCGAGCCCAATGTTCTTACCACTAGGCTACCACCGCTTACATGAATTTTTTGAACGACTTACGAAACAATTCTATATAACAATATTTGAAAATCGTTAATCCTACTTCCTACTTCCTACTTATATTATAAAGGCGAAAGTTTGTGAGTGAGTGAGTGTGTTTGTTACCTTATAACGCTGAAACCGCTGGATGGATTTGGATGAAATTTGGAATGTAGATAGCTGAGACATCAGAATAACATATAGGCTACATATTATCACGCTTTAGCGCTTAGGAGCAAAGCAAATACACAAGGATTATCGTATAGTGGCCATTTGTATAAAAGTGAACGACAAAACCATTTACCATAGACCCTCTGTCATTACGTAGCGTTGAGCTATTTACTTTCCTAAATCCATCGAAAACTGAATAACGGTGAATTTTGATCTACCAAAAAGTCCGAAATGTGCCGCAACTATGCATTACAATCGAACTTTGGGCAACAATGAAGAAGTTGTTTTTAATTATTGCTGTCATCCGTCACTGTCACAAAAATGGTATCAAGAAAGCAATACAGCAGAAATCAACATTGTGTAATTATAAAAAACAGGCAAAAAAATTTTGTTTCAGTGATAGCTACTTACAAACTGAAAGAGCCAATAAGTAAATCCTTACTTTAAAAACTTTGCATCCAGCAGTGTTTATCAAAGATCTTTACAAAGTGGCGGTCCGACGACCGCCCTGAGATCTCTTGGCCAGACGAGATGGAATGTCCGTTCAGTGCATTGCTGATTGCTGGTTATTCAGGGAAGAATAAGGACGCACCAGACCTCGAAGAAAACTAAAGATGCGATGTTCTGACCAAAAAAAGCCGCTGAGTGTACTGTGCAAGTATGAAAAACATTGTAGAGTCTTGAGCGACCAAAGGCGCATAAAATCAGCCAGTGATGGTGTAACATGAGCTGTTGCTGACCGCTTTATTTCCACTAAGTACCTAGAAGGACTAGACAGGGGCACTTTTACATAATATCATAGTCGCCTATTCATTGTTGACAACTCTGATAGGCTTTCCACATACTTCAGAAGGTCAGACTGACGAGAAGATTGGAGCATGTGAAAATCCCCGAACCGCCTGCGTGGTGGTGTTGCCCGCATGAAAGATACCTATGTGAGGAATAGAGCCAGAAGAGGTGTTTCGTGCCAATCTTAAGCTGTACCGACAAGGTCGCATCGTCATAACTGTCCTGATGCTCCACAGTGCAGCTGATAGGATCTCCTAGAGGCGACCCCAGCGCGCTCAAGTTAGCGTTTCTGGGACGGCAAAGTGTGACTCTTTCAACACGGAAGAAGAATAAGACCAACGATTTAAAACCGGTGTTTCAGACTATGGTATCGTAGACGCTAAGAAGACGCGTTTGGTGTTTCAGAAGGGCAGCTCATAGAAAAAAATAACTATTCAATGTGATAGACATAATATGGAGTAGTTTTTCTGATATTATGATCGTTGTCTTTGATATAGCATGATGCAAAATAAAATCTATACTTATAATAAAACTCTAGCGAAGTCAATTCTGTACATTGAATATTTTTAGAAAAAAACTAGCAGGGGTTACTAAGTAAACTATACTGAATACAAAAATGCAAAAAAATCGGTCTATGTCTGTCTGTCTGTCTGTCTGTCTGTCTGTCTGTCTGTCTGTCTGTCTGTCTGTCTGTGTGTTACCTCATCACGCGAATACCACTGAATAGTTTTCAGTCAAATTTAGGACCGTGATAAGTCCTGGTTCTGGGCACAATCTAGGCTATCCAATGTTCAGAATACATTGCGGGTTGCAATTTTAACTTCGTTTTATGTAAAAAATATTCATAATTTTGATATAGCTTCTTGAGAAGATATGTTAATAACGTGATACTGAACACATTTCCGAAAAAAAAAGATTAATTTCCGGAAAAAAAAATCCGACTTGGAACCTCATTATCTCGGAAACCGTTGATTTCCTAGACATAGTTTCTTGGGCAAAAATGTTCGTTATGATGAGGACTATACAGGGTGTTAAAAGACCGCCAACAGACCCGAAAGCCACTAGACACCAAAACAAAGTACTTTTTCGATAAATTATTGTTGGGAAATGATTTTGGTTTATTATGTTATAATTTTGAAAAATATTTTTTCACGCAATGGACGTGTAACGCACAAAAGTCATATTGCGCAAGCGTAGGTATCAGATTATGTTACTTAAGCTTGAAGTGCCGATGTTTAGAATACATTGCGGGTTGCAACTTTAACGTCGTTTTTTAAAAGAAATATTCATAATTTTGATATGGCTTCTTGAAAAATTATGTTAAGAATCCCCTGAAGCTCTGCAGCCCTCTCGCTCGCACTTTTCAACATTTTAATTTATTGTAAGAGAATGATTCAACTTTGGACGATAAAATATAGTTGCAGACATAGATAATAAAGCTATCGACTTCTTAGCCCTGCTACCGCAAGTTAAGAAATAATAACTATTAAAATACTCCCGACATTTTAGCTTCGAATAAGCATATGTAATAAATAGCTGAACCAATTTTGACAAAACATAACTAAGATCATTCGCTAGAAAACCTGCTTTCAAATAAAAAATAAACCTAAAACTTCCAAATCGTTCACCCATTTAAGAGCTACGGTGCCACAGACAGACACACCGTCATAAACACTTATACAGACACACTCACAAAGCTGTCAAACTTATAACACCCCTCTTTTTTGGTCGGGGGTTTGACTTTTCCTCCACAGTCGAATGTAAATTAAATGTCAAATGTGTAAAAACGCATACGAAGTCGCGGGCACAATCTATACTTATAATAAAACTCTAGCGAAGTCAATTCTGTACATTGAATATTTTTAGAAAAAAACTAGCAGGGGTTACTAAGTAAACTATACTGAATACAAAAATGCAAAAAAATCGGTCTATGTCTGTCTGTCTGTCTGTCTGTCTGTCTGTCTGTCTGTCTGTCTGTGTGTTACCTCATCACGCGAATACCGCTGAATAGTTTTCAGTCAAATTTAGGACCGTGATAAGTCCTGGTTCTGGGCACAATCTAGGCTATCCAATGTTCAGAATACATTGCGGGTTGCAATTTTAACTTCGTTTTATGTAAAAAATATTCATAATTTTGATATAGCTTCTTGAGAAGATATGTTAATAACGTGATACTGAACAAATTTCCGGAAAAAAAAATCCGACTTGGAACCTCATTATCTCGGAAACCGTTGATTTCCTAGACATAGTTTCTTGGGCAAAAATGTTCGTTATGATGAGGACTATACAGGGTGTTAAAAGACCGCCAACAGACCCGAAAGCCACTAGACACCAAAACAAAGTACTTTTTCGATAAATTATTGTTGGGAAATGATTTTGGTTTATTATGTTATAATTTTGAAAAATATTTTTTCACGCAATGGACGTGTAACGCACAAAAGTCATATTGCGCAAGCGTAGGTATCAGATTATGTTACTTAAGCTTGAAGTGCCGATGTTTAGAATACATTGCGGGTTGCAACTTTAACGTCGTTTTTTAAAAGAAATATTCATAATTTTGATATGGCTTCTTGAAAAATTATGTTAAGAATCCCCTGAAGCTCTGCAGCCCTCTCGCTCGCACTTTTCAACATTTTAATTTATTGTAAGAGAATGATTCAACTTTGGACGATAAAATATAGTTGCAGACATAGATAATAAAGCTATCGACTTCTTAGCCCTGCTACCGCAAGTTAAGAAATAATAACTATTAAAATACTCCCGACATTTTAGCTTCGAATAAGCATATGTAATAAATAGCTGAACCAATTTTGACAAAACATAACTAAGATCATTCGCTAGAAAACCTGCTTTCAAATAAAAAATAAACCTAAAACTTCCAAATCGTTCACCCATTTAAGAGCTACGGTGCCACAGACAGACACACCGTCATAAACACTTATACAGACACACTCACAAAGCTGTCAAACTTATAACACCCCTCTTTTTTGGTCGGGGGTTTGACTTTTCCTCCACAGTCGAATGTAAATTAAATGTCAAATGTGTAAAAACGCATACGAAGTCGCGGGCACAACTAGTATATAAAAAAACTACACAATTTTCATTTTCTCTGTTAAATAACTTCGTGTCTGTAATACGAGTAGGTAACGCTAACTAGCCCTGTTGGAGATCTTTTACAGTTTTATAGAATGCCAGTCAGATGTTGAGACCTGTGACGTACCTACTGCATCGAATGCTGAATGCTGATATATTCATTCACACAACTGTGCAAGCAAACGAGATGTACTTGGGTTTCAAACTACACATTAGGAGTCTCTAACATCGGGAGAGGCAGTGTCCATATAGGCCACAAAGGCACGAAGACTTGAGGCGAGACCAACTAAACAGAGACAACCCAGACTGAAAGTTTGCAGAAAGCAGTAGCAGATTAGCGGACTCAAAATAAGAGTCGAAATATTCGAGTGTGTCTTGAAATGTAGGTAACCCATGTTCAATCAGTTAGATGCCGATAACAGTATGTATCTGCATCTTTACTCCGTTGAGTTGGGAAGAAGCAGATAACAACGCATGGTCCACGGGAGCGAAGTCTGATAGCGCTGGGGGTCGGTTATAAGTACATTTAATACTACTTAGGTAGTAAAAAATGCTAGGTACAATTGCTAAATGACCACAAACTTTTATCCTTTTTCTTTTATCCACGTGAATGAAGTCGTGGGCACTAGCTATAAATTGCTAAGTATCTTTTCCCCTGACTGACTTCGATGGCGGGGGAAAAATAGAGCTGCAACTGTTAATCTTAGTCAGCGCGGACGAAGTCGCGGGCAAAAGCTAGTTTAAAGAATAAGATTTAAAAAATCTGTTAGCGCCCGCGATAATCGCCTTAGCAATGTTGCAGACCGATGTTGGGAGAACATGACTGTTTTTCTACTGCAAAGAGTTTCTGTTTTTCCGTGGATTTTCCAATGTTGTTCATTCAATCCGGTTTCTCTTTGTTTTCTCAATGCTGTACCTCGGTTTGCGAGTCCGAATCGCTCTGGTGCCCATCGAGCGCCTGGTAAGAGATTGTGGACAAAATAATTTTATTAATTAGGTGATACTGAAATCCCCAATAGTGGTGATTACAAATGGGGATTTCGGGAATTCATTCGCCAGAGGCAGCGAAATGAAAAAGGCCATAAGTAATTTATTGAAGTACCTAATTTGGGTAATTTTACCAGAGTTCAAAATAGTTCACCTTTACGTAAGAATTTTGTAATTAATATAGCTCCATAAATAATCCTGCTTTTAAATATAAAAAGAAGTTAAAAACTAAAACCCGACTACTAAAAGGCTTAAAACAAGACCTGTTTATCCTTAAAATACACTCATAGATAATTAATCGTAGTCGGAGGCCATCGGTTTATCAAATGCGAATGTGGTGTCCTCCGACTACGATTAATAATCTATGAGTGTATTTTAAGGATAAACAGGTCTTGTTTTAAGCCTTTTAGTAGTCGGGTTTTAGTTTTTAACTTCTATCTTTTTTTGAGCTTTTTAGTAAGTCATTTTAGACGATCACCCAGAATAGAACCAAGAAGGGAAAAAAAAAACACATTTTGGAATTTTTTGTTCTATTTGTTATGTTGACGCTACATGTGTTATACATTTTTGAAAAGGTCTTTTAAAGCCCTTTCATTTGATACCCATGACGATGGTATCCGATAATTTTTATTTTTAGGTCCACCACTTGAGGGCGCAGCACAGCCGCCATCTTGGTTTTTCTCAAAATTAAACTATCCTATGTTACCTGGGTGATTAAGACGAATCCAACGACACCTCATTTGTTGAAATCGGCCGAGTAGTTTAGGCTCTGCGAGGGAACAGATGAACACACAAACATACATACATACATACATACATACATACATACATACATACATACATACTTACTTACATACATACATACATACATACATACATACATACATACGCTGCTAAAATCATAACCCTCCTTTTTGCTTCGCGTAGTCGGGTAAAAAGATGGTTCATTTCAATATGACCATAGCCATCGACCATATTATTATAATAAATCTTAGTATCTACCTAGGGAGGGGACTGTTCATTCCAATAAGGGCTATTTTCGAGTAAATAAACCAGTTCTACTGTGCGGATTTTTTACAGAATAGATTCAGAGCATTTCGCGAGAAAGCACCTAAAAATAAAAAATAAAAGTGTCCACTTCACGGTATGAAGACAAGGCATTAGGAGGTCCGTGCCGGTCGGTGCTAATTGAAAGTTTGTGCATCCGACAGAGCCGAAGTGCAGTTCAAGTCCCACGATGAATAATTCATGAACAAGTAAAATATTCCAAGTTAATCCCGTTGCCCCAGGGGTGGCGTGATAACTTATTCTCGGCGCCGACACTCACTTAGTTTACTTAGATAGTTTAAATGTTAAGAAATTAGACCGCGTTCTACAACACTCGCCTGCTCATTTTATAACATTAGTAGCCATATTACGCAAATTCACTGCAGCCAGCTCAAGATTTCCAGCGGAAATGGGAATAATTTTTATTAAACGATAACGATATATTATGTACACAAGACAGCACGTCGACGCCTGTCTACACGCTAGCAAGCACTCTACTCGGTTACGTAGAGCCTGCGCAGACGACGCACAGTGGCGGACAAAAAGTCCGGCGCGTTCTTATTACTACAGTAATAAGGTTGTACTTTGTCCTCGTCTCGCCACGTTTATTACTGTAATAATAAGAGCGCGCCGCGGACTTTTGGTCCGCCGCTGTGCGTCGTCCGCGCAGGCCCTAAGGGTGACTTTACAACAAAAGTGTACCCCCTGACTTGCTGTCCTGTGTTATACCTAACAGGAATAATGAAAAAGTTGTAAATTGATAATTGATAATTAAAATAATATACTAAGACAAGTAAAAAAAAAATTGCCAGATCGCCACCGTCGCTCGGTAGGGTGCCTAGAATGCTGGCGGCGTTGCCCCACAGAATGACGAGGTTTAGCCTTTGCCCGAGGTAGGCATCAGCTGAGGGCTCAATCTCGGGAATCTCGCATTCGACAAATCTCGAAGGAAAATCTCGTTTTGCGGCAAATTTCACATCTTCTATTATTCTCCAGTGGTCGAGAGCAGCCAAGATCGAAATGACATGAGATTTTTCCTTCGAGATGTGTCGAATGCGAGATTCCCTTGAATTAGCCCCGTCGCCCGAGGCGTCAAACATGCGTGACGAGATCTCTTTAAGAATCCCCCCTGAAGCTCTGCAGCCCTCTCGCTCGCACTTTTCAACATTTTAATTTATTGTAAGAGAAAGATTCAACTTTGGACGATAAAATATAGTTGCAGACATAGATAATAAAGCTATCGCCATATGGACATACGTTAAATTTCACATTTATAGTTTAAAAAATAAATATTACTGAACTTTTAACCGAAGTTCAGTGATTTAATTTTTTATTAGTAGGAATATGAAATCAAAAGTGTGTCCACATGTCCATAGCTTTATTATCTATGTCTGCAACTATATTTTATCGTCCAACCTTGAATCATTCTCTTACAATCAATTAAAATGTTGAAAAGTGCGAGCGAGAGGGCTGCAGAGCTTCAGGGGATTCTTAAAGAGTGGTCGCGCACCCGGTCCCATGCCCCGAGGCTCTCTACGCCGAAGGGCGCAAATATGTATTGTGGCCTTGTCCCGGGCCTTCATATTTGCGCCTCTTGTTCCCTTCTGCTGACGCTGCAGCCGCACCGGCGCAACTGGCATGTCGAAGCTGGCGGTCGCTTCGACATGGGACGTTACTGTGCTACTGTCCTGTCATATTGAAGGAGGTCGATTAAGAGACCCCTTCAGGACCGTGGGAACTCAGTGACGGCCAAGCGCGTGAAACACTGTTTTCTATAGCTGTTTCACTCAGAGCGAGACGGGGCACGAGAAAAGTGAGAGGCAATGCGGCTGTATGAGTCTACGTGTGTTCGTGTCCTTTCGTGAGTATGTAGTTGTAGTTGTAATGTATTGTAATAGATTTATTTTACCAAATTTTTCGTAGTTCCGCTGCCATTTCTACATTTTATTTCAAAAATCTTTTTTTTTCTGACAAGTACAATACATTATTGATGTTTCCAAGGTAGTAAGACTCCAATAGGCAGTGTAATAATGTAAGTAAATAACAGCTGAAAGTAACCCCTTTTTCGGCGCGAAAAACGCATCGCTCTAATGTCTTACAGCATTTTTTTTATTATAATAGTACATTACTGCCGCGATCTGTAATGAGTGCGTTTCTGGCGCGCTTTTGATGGCCGACAGAGCGCAGCGTAGCGCAGCTCAAGGCCCTCACAGTGCGGTCAGCATTGCAGCCCTTGATGGACAAGCTGAAATGAAGGCCGAGACCGAAGGTCGAGGCCTTTATAGCGCGGCCAGCAAGGGCTGCAATGATGACCAAACTTGAGGGCCGAGAGCGTAGCTAAGCTAAGCTCGAGGCAATCATAGCGTGGCCAGAAGCGCACTCATTGCAGACCAAGGCTTGTATAGTGCTTTACTCAAACAATGCGAGTAATTAAAATATTAATTAGAATAGTAATTAACATAGTAATTTAATTAGCTTACCATTTTGTCGTAGATTAAGTACTTTTTGTCGATTTTCCATTCCGCAAACTTTTTGTTGGTAAGCTTGCTTGTATTTTTCTTTTGACTTCGGTGGCAATAAATTTCCAATTACTAATTTCGCTTGATTTTGAATGTCAGGCGGTGTTAAACACATTAAATCCGAGGATTCGTCGCTTTGAGAGTTCACTTTTTCAACAAAAACACAGAAAAAAATCACTTCGAACAACGCGCGAAAAGTCGAAAACAATATGGCCGCGCTTTTTTTTTCTGTGCAATGTGTCGACTGCCAGTACCCATACAGCCTAATTCTAAATAAATACTTTTTGCACCTGATGTTTGAGTTCTATTTATGAAACAAAACTCGACATTAATGTTTTTCTGGCCGCAAAACACAAGACATTAATGAAATTCCATACAACTTTTCTGGCGCCTAATCCAAGTAGCCCGCAAGTCCGACTTTGCTCAAAGAAGGTTGTCGAATTAATGTCCACATTACGAGCTTTTTTGAGTAAAAACTATTTGTAAACCTCCTTATTGGTCAAATACTGTTATAAACCAAGTTTCAGCAAAATCCAGCCAGTAGTTTACAAATTAAACCGGAACTACGTTTGTATGGGAAAATCATGCTTCTGCACCCTCTTAACTCATGATTCAAAAAAATATCAGGTACCTACGCCATGCATTTGCTGCAGTAGGTATCAACATTTTGTATTTGTATTGATGGGATTTTATCGACAATTACAGTGACCCTTCAGAATGCCAACCTTATGACACGCTGTATAATAATCTTTTATGAAAAAGCTACGTCGTCGGAACGAAAAAAGCGCCTACTTCGTACAGATGAAATTACCGCTTTTACAGAACTGCCCGGGCATAAAAAATGCAGCGCAAAATTTACGACCATTTTATGTTCAGCTGACACAACAGAAAGTATTTGGACAATCAACTATCAGATAAAACCAAAGTACCACTGTTAAAGTAGGTCATTTAATTTATTAAATGACATTTCCCAAACGTAAAATTCACAACTTCATCAACAGTAAAATTGGAAATAGGTAAAAGGCGACAGATTTAGAGCTTTCGTAACACGTAACAAAACTGGGCCCTTAGCCTGTAAGACAATGGTGCCAAAATGGGCTGTCAGGTGACGACTTCAATTACGATTTGCTAACGCTGTCTGTCCTTTTAGTGTTTTTGTAGTACAGCAAAGAATATTTTGATTCTAATTCTAGAGGATTAGTTCTCTGGTTGTAGGAGAAAAACGAGGAGAGCCCGGTTTTGTCCTTCTGCCGGAACGCCATTGACCCGCCATTGCGTTACAGGCTAAGGGCCCTGATCACGTCCTCGATGTACTTGTTGGGAGCATGTGAGTACAGACAGTCTGAGAACGGCCAAGTGAAGTCGGACTCGCGCGCGAAGGGTGCGGAGTTTCGGAAAATAGCTACACACGGCAGCACGTCAGAGAGTACACTTTTGTTGTAAAATCGCCCGTAACCGAGTAGAATGCTAACGTGTAAGCGTCGACGTGCTATCTTGTTTACATTTGTTATACTATGACCGCTTGTCCACCGGCCCGTCACGTCACGTCGTCGTACAATCACAGTATCGTTTGACGGTGACGGTTCGAGGCGGTGGACACTTGGACAGCCGCCCTAATATACTTCAACTGCAAATAAAATGTTCATTAGTACCTTACATACAAGTACCTAACTAACCTAAACATAACGACAATATTAAGTATTATATTTTACATGTTAGTTTTTTTTTTATCAAATTATCCTGACAATTCATTTCACAGATTCGCAAAGTGGGAACTCCACTGTGGCCTGTGGAACGGCTGAGCATTAATTCCTAATTCAATTTCGTTTACAATCCAAGATCTTCTTTCGCTTGATTTCTTGCTTAGGACCATTATTATTCCGGTTATGTTTACCAAGTGTTTACCTACTTATGCTAATAGCCTATTCAACCTCAACTCAACGCATCAACCAACTGCGTTTTAAATTCAAAACGCATTCGGGTTTTATAGTCGTACGGTCGGCCACAGTGAAATATACCCCATGGCAGCTCTTGCCCCGCGCGACATAGGGGCATGAATCTAACAAAAAGGTGTATCCTAGCGTGTGGCCGACTGTACCTAGTACCTATTCATTGAATTTCGATTGACTGCCATTTAAAGGGTCGCCAACATAATGCTCTTATTTTTACTGCGTTGTACATTACAAAACTGTGAAAAGTTGCTGTCAGGATGAGCAGAAATTACTCCAATTTTTATACGCCTGCTACTAGGTACCTACTATGCAGCAGAAAAAGATTAGGAATCCGGTGTTTTATGTGAAATTAAATAACTTGAAACTCTGAGTGATTTGATAGCCCTATTTTGTTACTGCGCCTTACCTGTTGTTACAATACGATTATCCGTTACCCACGCGGCGGCGGGCGTAAATACAGCTGCGACGATTGACGATGATCGCTGAGGTAGCTTCGCATTTTGCGCGATTGGATAGTCTGAACAAGGATTGCAAGAAGATATATTATACTTACATACAATGTAGCGCCCAGCGGGGTCTTACTTGATATGTACGGAGAGTAACACTTTTATTTATTTATTCGTTGTGTGAAGCGGTAACGAGTCCGCAGCATTGCAGTGGTGGTTGCGCGCGAACTTCTTAAATCTCTCACTGCAGCGAGTACGTTCTTAAATTTTCTTGCTAAAAACATGTGTTGGCAAAAGATCCCCGCACTGTGTAGCGTAGGCCAGGGGTCAGCAACCTTTTGAGACTAAAGAGCCAAAAAATACTATTTACAAAAGTTTCCAATTTTCAAAGAACCACACTCTTTTTCGGTTCAATAAGAATGCCTAGGTATTTATTATAAAATCGAAAATTCAGATTTGAGTCTCCATGGTTTTGAATCAAAACTTTTGATATAAATTCCCATTTATTTGACAAACGCGCGCGCAGCGCGCCTCAACAGCCGCCGATTTTACCCAAAAATTTCATAGTGGTTTCAAATGTTCTTTGATGTAAATAGTGTCAACGCGCGCAGCGCGCTCAAAAAATCGCGGATTTTACGCTTGAATATCCTAATGGTTAATAGATTTGGGGGATCATGTTTATATTTATGCGGAATTTAAGAGTCACAACATTCGACGAAAGAGCCGCATGCGGCTCGCGAGCCGCAGGTTGCCGACCCCTGGCATAGGCGATAAATAAAACAAAATGTAACGCTAAGAACACCATGCCAACATCTGCGTTGCAATCGATCATGTCCCATGGGAAGTCTTCGGAAACCAATTTACGCATCGAAAGTGTCTCGAACATTTTTCCCTTCTCGAACAATAATATTGACGACGCAATTTTCCCTTGATTTGACCAAACGTAAAGGTTCTTTACAATGAACCTACTATAGAGAGGAATTATTAATGTACCTACAGCAGTTGGTCTCATTGTTATATCTTGCCAACAAAAAGACCTCCTCGAAACTCAATCACCGGCCTGCCTTTTGTTGTTGGCGGAATCGAACTGGAGGCTTCGCGACCTAAAAAAAGAACCTATCTACTCATACATACTGTTGTTATAAACCTCTATATGTATATAGGGGCCTGAGTCTGTAATGCAATGGTGCAAAAATGGTCTCCCAGTTGACGGCTTCAATTACGATTTATTAATGTTGTATGTCCTTTTAATGTTTTTGTAGCACAGTAAAACCACAGCAACAGAACATTCTGATTCCCATTCTATAGGATTAGTTCGAGGATTGTAGGAGAAAATGAGGAAACCCCGGTTTTGTCCTTCTACTGGGATGCCATCGAAATGCCATTGCGTTACAGACTTAAGCCCGGTACCTATCACCTGAATGCCTTTTGCTTAGCGAGCTTTGCTAAGTGCATGTTTTCGTTTTCAATCGACGTAGTCCTTGGATTTGAACTGCGTAGTAGGTAGATAATACTGTTTATTATACGTTTTTGCCATAGAAATTACTAATAAGTATTACTTATTTATTTTAATTTTACTGATATACCTAAGATACAGTGATGAACTTAAAGTTTAAGGAATTTCTCGCAGGCAATCTTATTGAAACCAGCAAAAATACACGTAGCTATACTCATACACAATGGTTTTTTTGTGTAGAAACAGCGAACTGATTTCAACGTAATATAATAACGCTCCCTTTGACTAAAATACTCGTAGGTATGGCATGGAGTTAACAGGTCGAATAAGGGTGCATGACAGCTGATACCATGTTTCATTGCCGTATTTGATCTATTCCGTTCATGAGCTGTGATTTTTTCAAAAACTTTGATTTATTATTTTTGTTTTTTTCGTCAAATGTTGCCATTTCTGTAAGTTATTTAAACCTCTTTTTTGACGTAAGGATTGTTACCATCGTGTGAATGTTGATCGTGAGTGACAATGAAAATATGAGTACTTACATTACATGAAATTAGTCAATCAATTATTAGGTTATTCCTACATGGAAATACAAACACATATCATACATACTAAAGTCATATAAATGAAGCAGCAAACCATGTACAGTCAGTGTATCACTTGAGATAAGAACCATGGAGTGCCTTGGCGTGTAGCTGACCGTACATTTACGACGAACAGTTACACTGGACAGTTTTTCACGATCCCTCGGATTCTCTCGATTCTCTCTGCGTATT